>OY720458.1:44369322-44969322 GCA_963082715.1 Harpalus rubripes | reverse complement strand
GACCTAAACCTGTTTTTACCACTTCTTTTATTTAAGTTTACTCGGTCACTAAGACCCAAATTTAAAATTTCAGGATTTCATTTTCTAAAATTGTATGTATAAATGACTCCATAAACTTTTACGGGGTACGGGATAGGTATTTGTAAAAACTGTTTTCTCATGTTAAACGCCTATATCACCAGTTCCCGTGTTCATTTTGTATACAAAGTTGCAAACTAACCTGCACCTTTAAAATGTAAGTACAAATTGACACGGAAACAGGTGTATATTCAAATGCACAAATTATAATATTTTTTTTATTATTATTTAATACAAAATTTCTTAAAAACATGAATGAAATATTATTTATTCTAAGGTAGTACTAATGATCTTATATTTACTTCAAAATTATATTTATTTATAAAGCATTCCAAATCCTATATAGATCAAGGGTAAAAAAACTCGACAGTCAAAGCGGTACTTTCTTTTGTCAGTAGTACTTAATAACCGACATAAAAACTTATATCAATTATTACATTAAATTAAAAACATTTGTGTATATATTTTTGTATTATTTATATGATATATTTCACTCATAATAATGTTAATAATAATAATTACTTATATTTATGTACGGACAGAAAGTTCGTACCAATAATGTAAGTAAACAAAATAATGATGAATTAAAGTATTAAATAATTTAATGTTTAAAGAAACACGTGACAATTGGAAAATACTTTTTGGATGACATTCAAATTTTTATAGTATTCATCAGCTTCTAATGTAAAATAAGATTATAAAAATAGAAATTTTATATACGCTCAATAAACAGTTATAAGCATCTATACATGCCTGATAAATGTAGGTTCAAAATCCGTCAAAACACTACACATTAACCAGCACGACTGATAATTCATATAAATGTAGAAATTGTCACAAAATGCACCTTCAATATTGCGCACACAATAAAATCAAATAATTTGCAAGGCAGAACTTATATACAATATAAGAAGAAATGTTGGATTTCCCGTTATTTGATAAAACCGCACACATCCGATTAGGAAATGTCCAAATCGAAAAATAAATATGGGTGTTCACAGTCTATCTAAATGTGAGTACTGTGCGATGCTCGATGAGACAGTCTTATACTCAGTGTATGTTCACAGCCTAATAATAGCGCGTATCTGTCCGTGAGGGAAATGTACGCCTGTTGTTTATAGAATTGTTTCAAAGTTGCACCCCACTTCGGCAATCCAACCAACCGCAGGCCGTTTTTATTTTTCATAAAAATATTCTATTATACTTTTCTTTTTACCATAAATAAGTTTTTAGTAACATTTTCATCTGATAATTACAAGCATTTATCTTTAAAATATAATTATACATTTATAAGGGTAGTGATTTTAACAGCTGCAAGTAGAATAACTTCAAAACTAGAACACGAGCTTTCACAATCATGACGCAAAACGCTGTCAAATCTTTACCATATAAAGCAGTATTTCTAAATATGATGTTATATATGTATTTATATTACGTAAACATTTCAAATTTTTAGGTCATTGTAAATAATACAAATGTAAACTGTATATATAAAAATAAACAAAATTTTCCGTCAACTACTGTAAAAGGGAATAAAACAAACACAAATTACTTAAAATATATTCATTTATTGTATAAATGACTAATTATACAAATATATAAATCACTCTTTCGTAAAAACATAACAATTATTTAAGAGATGCATTTAACGGCTTTTTTCGCTGCATCATCTAAATCAGTCGCCGCAATTATTTTCAGTCCAGAATCTTTGATTATTTTTTTCGCTTCTCCCACATTAGTGCCTTCAAGTCGAACTACTAAAGGAATACTTAAACTCATTGTTTTAGAAGCACCGATAATTCCTTTTGCAATAGTAGCACAATTGACAATACCGCCAAATACGTTTACTAGAATGGCACGCACATTTTGATCCGATGCCAAAATTTGAAAAGCTGCCAAAACTTGGTCTTCTTTTACACTTCCGCCGACATCCAGGAAATTAGCAGGATCTCCGCCGTGTAATTTGATGATATCCATGGTCGCCATTGCAAGACCAGCGCCATTAACCAAACAACCAATGTTACCTGTCATTCCAATATAGTTTAAATTGTGTTTAGCTGCTTCCACTTCTCTTGGATCGCTTTCGGATACATCATCTAAAGCGAATATATCTTTTTGTCGAAAACTGGCATTATCATCAAAATTTAATTTCGCGTCTACTGAAATAACTTTCCCGTCATCTGTTTCAACCAAGGGATTTATTTCTAATTGTACGGCGTCTACTTTAACAAATAATTTCCATAAGTTTTTTATTTCTTCTGCGGCTTTATTTTTATACGATCCTTTAAATTGGAGAAATTCGGATACTTGTTGAGCGATATTATCCGTAACACCTGTAAATATATCTATAGGAAAAGTTTTTAATAAGTGCGGAGTTTTTTCTGCAACTGCTTCTATATCAACTCCGCCGGCAGGAGAGGCGACTATTACTGGGCCGTTATGTTCTCTGTCCATTAAAATACAAAGATAAGTTTCGCGCATAATGTTTACGCTTTCTGCTACCATAACTTTATGCACTATAATGCCGTCCTTTGGTGTTTGTTTCGTAATTAATTTATGACCTAGCATTTTCTCTGCTATTACTAATACTTGGTTCCGGCTACAAAAAAATCAATATAATATATATTCCAGAAATATAAAATATATTTTTACTCTTTTGTAACGTGTACACCTCCTTTGAATCCATTGCTGAAATGTCCTTTTCCTCTTCCACCTGCTAGTACTTGAGCTTTTATTACATATTCCTGCACGTCTAAAATACAGCCCTGAAGAATACATGAATAATATTACTATTATTGAACTTACTAAATTTATCAAATGATGATTTATCCTTTGAATCCACCATACAAAAATCCTGCACCGAAACCTCGTTTTTCATAAGCAGATTTTTACTTTGATACTCAAGTAAGTTCAGAAACCGATATGATAGTCCAGTCCACTAAAAAATATACTTTTAATAAACTATATGTTTCGAAATAACTTATTACTTTTTTAAATTGTTGATTTACAGCAGGTAATTTTCGAATACTTGTACAAAGTGCTGACATTATATGTGGAATGATAAAATACTTGTATGTAATGCGGAACTAGTGATATAAATTATGAACAAAGTCCACTACTCAGAGTATTATTATCTGTTGAAGCGATGTTATAAATTAGGTTAGTTTTGATAGTTTCGCTTCTTGTAATAAAAATAAAAATATGTTTTAATTTCTAAAAAACCAACCAGATGTCACCATAAAGCAGGGATCTCCACTGAAGGGAGCGTATCAGAATCCTGAAATCTCATGGCTCATACTCTGCACGACTCATAATTATCACAAGTTCTACGTATCTCAGGGCCTCTCGGCAAAGTTCGATTTACACTGAGAAAAAATACATAGGTACCGGACTTTTTTTCATCAGTGAACATGAGCGTATATCTTTACCATAGTAACATTTTAAATGATTGACAGCAATGTATTACCGCGTTTTTTTTTAAAAAAAAACTGGACATAGGGAGTTGTCAGAGTCAAGCAACTGTCATTTATCAATTTCATAAATTCTTTTTACATTGAAAGGGTATTGTTATTTTCATTTAACTGTATAATGTAATGTTTCTTATTATTAATTACCTTACTTGTTCTGATTTTCTTTTAATGCTGTTCATTGAGGGATTGACGCATCCTGTAGTTCTATAATTATTATAGATAGATTGTGTCGCTTATTAAAAATAGCAGAAAATAAATCGTAAACTTGCCTTATCTTGCACTTATACCATATGATTTGTACAGGGTATAAATCGAAAAGTGGAACATAGGAGTTTAACATGGGAAATCAATTTTTCTTTGTGCAAACGTTACCTAATTATTTTATGCAAAAATACTTCAAATAAAAGTTATAGAGATTCAAATGCAGCATCTAAATCATTTGGAATGATTATTTTATCTCTTCATATAAACGTAAAAATTGATTACAAAGTTACAATTTTTATGAGCTTTTTGTTTAAGCAACCATGGATTTATGAGAGAAAAAACAAATGCGTTGTTTTTGTCATAAATCCATGGCTGCTTATACAAAAAGCTCATAAAAACTGTAACTTTGTAATTAGTTTTTACGTTTATATGAAGAGATAAAATAATCCTTTTACATGATTTAGATGCAGCCTTTAAATCTCTATAACTTTTATTTAAAGTATCTTTGCATAAAATAATTAGATAATGTTTGCGCAAAGAAAAATTGATTTCCCATGTTAAACGCCTATGTTCCACTTTTCAATGTACTTTTTTTTCATACATCATTTTGAAAGATGACAGTATGATGCCTTTGACAGCTCCACATGTCCATTTAAAAAAACGCTATAATACATTGCTGTCAATCAATCATTTTAAATATAGCTTTGATAATGACATACGCCCATGTTCACTAAAAAAAAAAAAACTCTCAGTATGTTGTAGAAAGATAGGTGCAACATAGGAAAATATATATTTCTCTTGTTTTTAAAAAGAAATTTATCTGGCGATCTGTTTGATATTCAAATAGTAATAAAATATTTACTAGGGTTACAAGGTCCAACAAAACTAATTTTTGTCCAACATTAAATTCCAGCCCCTCCTTCATCCCAGTTAAAACCACGGTTAATCTAGTTCTTGCCGTCCCTAAAAAGTTAGAGATGTTATATTAAGCATCGATGAGAACCAACACGGAGCAAAGCGGAGTGATTGGCTTCCGGCGGATCGCCAATATAGCGGTTAGGTTTTCTGATCAATATTTATACGGTTGAAAAAAATATTAAATTAGCAATAAAATAAATACTAAATATAATATATTATATTTACTTATAATGCTGTTAAATTTGCAAGAATTTGTTTCTTTAAAATATAGTAATAGGGCTAAATTACCAGAAAACAAATGAATAATATGATGTTCAGCAATAGTCATGTCACAAAATTTTAATTGAGTAATGCGGATTTCAAAAGTTTCTCCGATAGAAAAGAAGCGTGTTCGGCTGTCGTCGTTTTCGGACTTATGAGACGTACCACATAAGAATTATGAGTCATGATATGTATTCCACTGATTGGACGACCATAAATTGTGCACTAAAACTAAATGAAATGCACTATTTTTTTTAAATGGCCTTGACTATTTATTGCTTATACTGTAGCTATTGACCTTCATTATAGTAGATAACTGGATGTTTATATTTCCTTTCTCTTTATCGTTGTTTCTTTTTGTTGAAGAAGAAAACCTGGATGATAAAAGATAAAATTGCGCAACCTTCATCCTCATAGTATTTCCAAATTTATTCACCAAGCTCCAAGCGTATAATAAAGAGTAAAAATAATCTACTATTATTGTACGGTATCTGCACAATGACAAATATGGACCGGATGTTTAACAATGAATTTACTGGAAATTGTATATGTATTATTTTAGAATTTCCTGTACAATGAAATAGCAATGAATATTTTCAATAGTATGCTCGTAAAAACGACGAACGTAGGATGACAACATTTTGCAAATGTATTAGAATTAAATAAAATGATTTTAAAATTTTTAATATATTTCTTTATTATTTTTGTATGTAATGGACAAAATGTACGTCCAATTGTAACTATTTCTCAAGGCACTACCATCATAGGTGTAAGTTTAAATACCGGGAGTTTTTTTTTTATCAGTGAACATGGGCATATGTCATTACCATAGTTACATTTCAAACAATTAACAGCAATGTATTATCGCGTTACTTTTTTAAAACTGGACATAGGGAGTTGTCAAAGAAAAAAACAAATCATAACACTACAGGATGTGTCAATGGACAACATTAAAAGAAAATCTGAACAAGTAAGGTAATTAATAATAAGAAACAGTAAATTATACAGTAAAATGATATAAAAAGAATTTCTGAAATTGACGTAACAGTTTGATGACTTTGACAACTCCCTATGTCAATTTTTTTTTAAAAAAAACGCGATGATACATTGCTGGCAATCATTTTAAATGTTACAATAAACTCTGACCCTAATACCGCGAATTTATAATGTTATCAGTACTATGTATAACAATCATGTAATTGTAGATCTAGTAAATAAATATATTTAACAAAAAAAAATGTTACTATAGTAATGATATACGTCCATGTTCACTGATAAAAATAAATAAAATAAACAAAAAATAATTGTATTATTTATTTAGGTAAAAATTTTCCCCGATTCTTCGCAAGTAGCAATAAACGCATACTTAGGTATTCCATACGCCGAACCACCAAAAGAAAAACTGCGATTTGCAGTTCCTGAGCAACATAAAGGATGGAACAAAACTTTTTACGCTACGAATTATCAACCAGTTTGTCCATCGCAACTGCTTTCTTTTGATGTAATTGGAAGCGAAGATTGTTTATATTTAAATATATGGAGTCCGGAGGTATAAAATAAAAGTGAGGTAAAGTTAGCAAAACACTTTCGCCATGTCGAAAAAAAAATCTTAAAAAATGGTGTAGATTTGATGCTAATATGGTGTGAAAACCAATATTTTGTTACACGCATTAAAAAATGCTTAATATAATATCCCTAACTTTTCAGGGACGGCAAGAACTTCATTAACCGTGGTTTTAACTGGGGTGAAGGAGGGCCTGGAATTTAATGTTGGACAAATATTAGTTCTGTTGGACCCATACCAAATTATTATGTAAACTAAAGTCATTGCACTTCAATTTTTTTAATTTTTCACATGTGTTCTGCTAACTGTACGTAAAGTTAGCAAAACATCGTTTTTTTAATATACAAGGTGTCCAGGATAACTCTTCCAACATGGGGATCTCGAGAACTGTAAAAGATACGAAGTCGGTTAAATTCAACAAAAGTTGCGCATTAAGGAGACCATTTTAATGGTGTTTCGTTATTTGCGAAAAAATGCATAGATCACTAAATATAGGCGAAAATGTAAATTTTACAGTTTTTTATTTTTGCAAATAACTTCCAAATGTGAAACAATACTCGTTTGGTTTCGAGGATTGATGTCAAAATTTTAATCTTTATGGACGCCATATTGAAGAGTTACACCATTGAAAAAATAATTTTTCTTAGCTTTCCAACGATGTATAATATATCTATGTTCATTTGTTTCAAACTGCAAAATGCAACAATTATTCAATTTATAGGTTAAAAACAATCGTTGTTCTATTGAAACAAATGAAATAATCAGTCAAGTATTATCATTTGTTTAATTTTAAGTTTATATTCTTATTCACTTTCTTCAATATTTTATACATACGAGTATAAAAATATTAAGATTATAAAATTTTGAGAACTAAATAAGGAAATTATCAATGAAAATCAATCAATCAAATTAATTATGTTTTCAATTGTTTTATTGCAACAACCATTGTTTTTAACCTATAAATTTAATAATTGTTGCATTTTTACAGTTTGAAACAAATGAACATAGATATGTTAATGTTATACATCGTTGGAAAGCTGAAAAAAATTCTATTTTCAATGGTGTGTGTAACTTTCCAATATGGCGTCCATATAAAAATTAAAACTTTGTCACCACTCCTCAAAAATCAACAGTAATAAAAAATTGAGCATCGCCAGTCGAAAGAACACAAAAAAGTGCCCTAAAGATGTGCAAACTAAAATCCAGTATTATTTTTCACTTGTAAGTTATTTGCAAAAATAAAAAAACAGAAAAATTTACAATTTTGCCTCTATCTAGTGATCTATGCATCTTTTCGCAAATAACGAAACACCATTAAAATTGTCTCCTAATGGGGCAACTTTTGTCCAATTTAACCGACTTCGTATATTTAGTTCTCGAGATCCCCATGTTGGAAGAGTTATCCTAGACATTCTGTATATGCGTGCAAGAAAATATTGATTTTCACTAGGGCTGTGCGATCATAGAAATTAAAAATCGATTTTCGATCTTCTGCTGAGATCGCTTTGTCGCGATTGATCGACTTGATCGATCAATAGCAAAAAAATCCATATTTTTTAATATGAAATCGAAATACTATATCAAAAAATCGATTTTGATAAATGATCAAAAATTGATTTTAATAAACAATCGAAACATCAATTTTAATAATAGATCAAAAATTGATTTTAATAAAAAAATCGTAAGATCGATTTTATTAAGAGATTTTTATATATTTATTTTAATAAATAAATTTTCTGGATGTGTACCACAAATATTAAGTAAATATAGAAATAATTAAATAAAACACATAAACAAATGTACCATCAAGGAAAAGAAACAACTATTAATTTAATAAATGAAGTAAAAGATTTTTATTGATTTTAAATTTCTAATGCTGGTGAAATCAAGAGATTTCTTCATCTATCTTGAAACAAATATTTAAAAAAAAACGATGTTTCAGAATCTAGAAGATCGATATCTTTTTAAAAAATCGATTTTCCGGATTTTTTGATCAATCTTTTTGGAAAAAAATCGATTTTTCAATTGAACATAGAAGATCAAACCTATTTTTACAAATAAAGATCGTTCAAGATCGATCAATCGATCTTTTTCGCAGCCATAGTTTTCACACCATATTAACACCAAATTTAGGCCATTTTTTAAGAATTTTTTTTCGATATGGCGAAAGTGTTTAGCTAACTTTACTATATTAATTATTTTTACTTATTTACGAACGAAATTGTG
Organism: Harpalus rubripes; assembly: GCA_963082715.1. Lineage (NCBI taxonomy): Eukaryota > Metazoa > Arthropoda > Insecta > Coleoptera > Carabidae > Harpalus > Harpalus rubripes. Next base: position 44,960,601 of record OY720458.1, on the reverse strand, counting down.
TAGGATGCATACCGCCAAAAGCTTCCTGTAATTGTTTACATGGAATCAGAAAGATGGACAGCGTATCCTAACTCTATAAGAATTCCTGGATATGATTTGGCTTCAGAAGGAGCAATAATAGTGTCAGTCAGTTTCCGGCAAAATATTTTCGGGTTTTTTTGTTTGGGTACACCGGATGCTAGAGGAAATTTAGGACTTCTTGATCAATATTTAGCTTTGGTATGGGTTAAAAAAAATATTGCCGATTTTGGTGGGAACCCAGATTTAATCACCCTAATGGGACATTCCACATCTGCAATAGCAGTACTACATCATTTAGTATCTCCAAGAACAGGAGGTACTACAAATCATATATCATGAAATACACCGGGAGTTTTTTTTGTCAATGAACATGGGCGTATGTCATTCAATACCATACTTCATTTAAAATGATTGACAACAATGTATTATCGCATTTTTTTTAACTGAACAAAGGGAGTTGTCAAAGTTATCAATCTGTCTGTCAATTTTAGAAATTATTTTTATCGAAAGGGTATTGCCATTTTCATTTAACTGTATAATTTAATGTTTCTTATTATTAATTATCTTACTTGTTCTGATATTCTTTTAATGCTGTCCATTGACGCATCCTGTAATTTTATAATTATCACAGATTTTTCTAATAGTTGTTGGGCAGGATCGCTTATTAAAAGTAGCAGCAAATAAATCGGAAACTTGTCAATCATATTGTACTTATTGACTTATACCATTTTATGATTTGTACTTTTTCTTCAATTTTGTAAGTACATCGTTTTGAAAGATGACAGTTGATGGCTTTGACAACTCCCTATGTTCAGTTCAAAATAAAAAACGCGATAATACATTGCTGTTAATCATTTTAAATGTAACTATGGTAATATGACATACGCCCATGTTCACTGACAAAAAAAAAAAAACTCTCGGTATATTATGCAAAATGTGTAGGATTATTCTCAAAAATAATAATTATGTCGGGAAGTGTCAGTGCTTCAAGAAATTATGTAGATCCGATCAGTATATCAAATAAAGTGGCAAATGATTTAGGATGTGCTATGTCTTTAACAAAAGATACTTTAAATTGTTTAAGGACAAAACCAGTTAAGGATATATTGCTTCAATTTTATAAACATTTCCAGGTTAGTGATTTCATTTTCAATACGTATACGATAGTCACGTAAGAATTATTGAGAATAAGAAAATCAGGTAGGCCGTGGAAACAAAATTTGCACTATCATTTTAAACAGTTATTTATCTGTCATTTAAAATTAATTTGCGAAAGTTAAGTATTAACTCATACAGGATGTTATTTAAGTAAGCGTACAATGATGCTAGGAATAACCACATAGATAGTAAATCTGGCAATAATTTTTGTTTTACATGCTTTCTATAAGAATTGGAGCCCCTTAAAACTGATTAATTACGTCATGGTTCAAAATTTTATTAAAAAATAATATCAATGTGTTCTCTGAAAAAAAAAATGTTGATCGTCAAAACTAACGTGAAACGCTTTTTTGCATTGGCGTACAATTTATTTTCGTCATACAGGCTGTTCATTTTAAATAGGCCATTGCTATCTCGAGAACTATAAGAGGAACAAAGACGGTTAAAAAAGCAAACAATTTCTATTTCACAAGATAAATTTAAAGAAAGGAAAAATTATTTTTTTGGACCAGTGGTTCCCAAAGTACGGGATCTAACTTTTTAATTTTAAATGAGATCATATATTTTTTATTTGCTCATTCGTTGGAGAATTTAATTTAGTGATATAATATGTTTCTTCCTTTACATAACGATTTTTTTGAGAAAACAGCATATAGAGTTTCGTATTAATTTTATTAAAATATGGCTATAATAAGAGTGTCATGAATGGAAAAAACGAATACATGTTAATTTTTTTACATAGAATTAGAATACCATGAAAGGAATACGTGAATATTTTGTTTACGTTGACATTTATGATCACTTACAAGAACAAAACGTTCACTTCTTTCGGTCAGGACACTCTAATTTTATGTAATAAAAATAACATGTATTCAGTTTTTCCATTCGTGGCACTCTTATTATAGCCATATTTTAATCAAATTAGTAAAAAACTTTACATGCATTTTTCTCAAAAAAATCGTTATGTAAGGGTATAAAAATATTATATCACTGAATTCAGAATTAAATTCTCTAATGAATGAGCAAATAAAAAATATACATTCTCAATTAAAATAAAAAAGTTAGATCCCGTATTTTAAGAACCACTGATCAAAAAAAATTTTTTTTTTCTTTTATTTAAATTTGTTTTGTGATATAGAAATTGTTTGCCCATTTAACCATCTTTGTAGCTCTTAAAGTTCTCGAGATAGCAATGGTGGCCCATTTAAAATGAACACATAGATACATAAAATTACGCATTTTCCACTTAGTGGGTTAGCACAAACCCGAAAGAATAATAGTAACATCAACCACAAAAATAATCACTCTCTCTTTCAACAACATTTGCCTTACATCATACAACAAATATTCCTCACTCTTAACATATTAAAGTGACCGATTTTCGGTAGCGAAATACCGCAACCGGATCACAATAATAGTTACGAAACAATCATCCTTTGCCACACATTCCTGTCTAAGCACACTTCTTTTGCCTTCGCCACATTCATACACACGGAAACTTTATCTCTTTTAGCACCTTATCAATCACATCCATCCACTTACACACTGGACAGCCACGCAATCGAACACCCTCAATGTCAACAAGATGTATATGCTTTACAAGCCGTTCACTCTTCATTAAAATGAACACCTGTATTGAATATCAAAATGCTAATTACTTTAATGATAAACATGTACTTTTTCATTGTAAATGTCTCAAATACCTATTATGTGCGCGACGAATGATCTTATATGTCAATTGTGACAGTCCCGTGTTTTTAGTTAGACAACGTCTTATTCAATCAATTTCAATGAAATCGAAATTATTTCTCATTGGTGTACCTCAAACTTCTTCTGCTGCTATATGAAAAGAGCTAAACATCGAAGTACTGTAGATTTGGCTATGTACGTTTACTTACATAACACCCTGTATACGGTGTCTGAAGAGGATATTGATGCTGCAATTCATGATTATTTTTAAAGCATTCCAAAAGAACATTGATTGGGAGAATTTAAGTAGTGGAAGGAAATAATGGTGAAAATATTATTGTTACTTTAAACATATTTAAAATAAAATTGTGAAAGTGTGTGTCTTATATTTTATAATTCTAGCGGAACCCTCGTATTTTAATACAAAATAAGCTATTAAAAATGTGAAAAGGAATCAATATTTTTTATTTTAGGATAACTCTTGGGACAAATCTATTATGCCAGTGGTTGATACATTTTTAAATGAACAAGATAGATACTTATCTAATGATTTATACAGTATTCTTCAATGGAGAAATTACACCGCAGTTCCTATACTTATTGGAATAACAGATTTTCTTTTTCATGCAGAACAATGTAACTAAAAAATATACAGGTTGAATATTAGAATCCATGACTTGGGCGTTTAACATGGGAAAATATTGCAAATATCTGCCCCGCACAAAAAAAATATACATATGGAGTGTTGACGGTAAGGTGCGAACATGCTCTCCTATTTATTTTATGACAAAAACTGTAGAGTGGAAAGTTACCAGAATTGAAAATTGATATAAAACTGTTTTTACATTTTTTATTGTTTCTTCAAAATATGGTTTTCTGGTTTTCACAAATTATGAATAAACGTCAAACATCACTCTGCCATGGAAAATAAATCCACTATTCTTCGAAAACTATTTCCACAATAATTCTTTATAATAATGACACGTTCCTTATTCAAATAGACTTTCATTATTTAATTGACTTTTTACAAAAAAAAAAAAAAAAAAAAAAAAAAAAAAAAAAACTGATAGAATATGTATAAAATAATATTGTTTTCTACAATCTCATAAGTCATGCTTATTTCTACACATTAACGGAACTTTTGAAATTAAGATGAAACTAAATACATAATAAAAAAATGTAAGAACAGTTTTGTATACAACATTTAATTCTGTACAACTTTGCACTCTTCAGTTTTTGCCGTAAAATAAACAAGAGAGCAGGAAATTGCATAAAACAAAAATCCCATGTTAAATCCCTATGTTCGCACCTGACCGTCAACATTCTGTACATAGAGCATAAGATTCTAATTAGATTTTTTAATTTTCGTTTTTGGTGGTCGAGTGAACTTAATTTAAAAACGTGATAAAATAGATCGAGTATGTTATTATTTCAAAAAAAAAAAATTAACGAGGGACAACCCGACGTTCCTTTTTTGAAATATACATACTAGATAATCAGTGAATGTTTTTTGACAGGGAAGTGGAGCGATTTGGATCAAAATTATTCTCAATTATTACAATACGCTGAAGAATTTGTAATACCGTTAATTATTCAACAATATGGTATTACTGGACCTTACATGAATGCTATAAAAGATTTAATTCGTTGGAAATATTTGAAACCAAATGCAGATAATGTAAATACTCTTGCTAAACAGATACATGATTTACAATGGGAAGCACAAATCGCAGCCCCACACGATCAACAATTAACCTTACTTTCAAATTCATCTGCGCCTGTATTTACGTACATTTTACATCAGTATAAAACTCTTTCAAATGTTTCTGGTAAGTTTATTTAATTAAATTAAACTTATCGCCTTATTTTATAATTTTTTAGCTATGTCCGGCATAAGCGGAGACCTGTTGCTTTTATTTGGGCAAGTATTATTACAACAATTATCAAGACGGCGATTTAATGTCGCGGAAGCTTCTTTAAGTCAACATTTGAAGAAATTGTGGATTACTTTTGCAAGACAGGGACATCCAATGCCGAATGGATATGACGCGTGGAAAACTTATAGTCAAACTAATAAATATATACGTTATTTTGGTGACCGCGTTTGGGATTCTGTATATTATGAAAAAAGTGTTAATTTTTGGAATAAGCTGTTACCTAAATTGGTTGCTAATACTTATACAATTGATACGATACCAAAAGAACTTCAATCTAGTCCGGGTAATATTTTATTACACGAAATATGTCACTTTATTTTCAAAATGAGAAATATGTTTTTAATTTTAAAACTTTCTTCAAAAAATATTTTTAAAAGTTTTTTTTTTTTTACATGAATTTTAGGGTTTTAAAAGATGGATCTCCGAGTGAACTGAATGATTATAAATACTAAATTTTGAAAATAAAGTGACAATATCTGGATTTTTCCTATATTATTCACATAAACAATTGAAGAGCTCTTGATAAAAACAACCATAGTCGCTAAAAGTATCTTAGTTATTACATTCTAAATTTTGAGCGTTTCTATAAAAATGTATATTTTTTTATTTCTTATATCCAGTAAATAATTTTCTAACATAATCCTGAATTAAATTACCTATAAAAGTAAGGAAACTAGAAAATTGTTTCTTTGATTATCTCAAATTCAAAAAAATGGACTAGGGTTGTTTTTGCTAAGAACTCTTCAATTATAACATTACCAATTTTGATAAAGGTTGAAGAAATTACTCGGAACTGCAGTTTTATTGGATTAAATCAACATTTCGGTCATACTATGGCCATCTTCAGGGCTATCCAATATCACAAAATAGTTATGTACTTTTGTATTATTATAACCATTTTGTGATATTGGATAGCTCTGAAGATGTCATAATATGACCGAATCGTTTGTTTAATCCAATAAAACGTGTTTGACTGCAGTTTCAAGTAATTTCTTGAACCTTAATCAACTCCAAGATCATCGTACCCACCATTACAAATTTTGTTTCAGATCCTGCAGCGGGATTTCGGCATGCGATGTATACACTTGTCGGCCTGGTCGTTGCCTTGTTGACACTGCTGTTAATTTGTGTAGTTCTGCTGAAAAAGAGGTCCAAGGAGCGGTCGAATCATATGGGATTTTAATTATAAAACTTGTTGTTTACACATTTGCTGAATAAAATATATTTATCAAATCATTAAATACAAATTTTACGATAGCCATAAGAAAAAACCATAAGTGTTCAATACAGGATGAATATTTCATTTTACTATTTTTTTTTACAATTTTTGAATAATAATTAATAATAGTAATAAATGAATTAAAATGCTTTCTGCTTTTTCAGTATCAGTATACCATAAAAATGTTAGTCTTTCTTAATCTGAGTAGCTGCAGCTTGCTTGGCTTGATGCGCCTGCAGCACAGCAACAGCTTCCTCCACCTTGGCCTTGAGAGACTCGTTGTGCTCGAGCATGTGCAACAGCTCGGAGTTATCGATCTCGAGGAGCATGCCGGTGATCTTGCCAGCAAGGTCCGAGTACATGCGTTGGATGAGAGGAAACAGACGCTCTCCAAGCATCTGCTTCTGTTCTTGTGGAGGCGCGGCTGCCAGCATGGAAGCAGTCAGCGGCTCCTGGCCCTGGATGTGCACGGCCTGCTGCACTGGAGCCGGCTGGCTGATGGGCATCTGCTGCGGTGGATTGCGCATGTTTGCCGTGTACTTGTAGTTGGCTGGGCGCCCGCTCGGGTTGACCACTCCACCGGGGCCAGCCATAGGTCGCTGGATGTTGGGTGGCTGTTGGCCAGTGATGGGGCGAGCGATCGAGGACACGTTACGCATGGCGCTCGCTTGACCTGGGGCCCGGGCCGCAGCACGGAAGGTGTTCTGCATGCCTGGGTATCCGGAGGTGCCGCCTTGTGCGTTCGGACGCACTTGGGGCTGCGCGGGCCAGCGTGGCGTGGCTCGAATGGGGGTCACTTGGGCGTGACCGTAGAAACGTTGTGGTTGAGGCAATGTTGGCATGAAGTATCCGCTTGCGTTGCTTGGCTGGAACATTTGGCCCATTTGGTGCATACGCATGTTAGCCATACGCTGCATGTATTGGGACGCCAAATGGGCTTTGCGGTCTTCTTTACGCTGAGCAAGGGCGACGTACAGTGGTTTGGTTCCCACTATACGCCCATTCATTTCCGTTACGGCTTTAGTTGCTTCTTCAGGGGAGGAGAAACACACAAAGCCGAAACCTTTGCTGCGCCCTTCTTCTAACATCACCTTTACAAAAAAATATATATTACCAATCATATTATACTAGAATAATTATAAAAATATTACCTTCGCAGAAGTGATTGTTCCAAACGGCATAAATTCCTTTCGCAAGCGTTCGTCGTCAATGGTGTCGTCCAAATTCTTTACGTACAAATTTACGCCTTGATAGCGATTAAGGCGTTCAATTTTCAGTTGTTCGAATTTACGTTTGAGTTCTTGCTGTCGTTCGGCTTTCTTCTGCGCCCTGCCCACGTACATAGGTTTACCTTCGACAAGTTCCTTTCCGTTTAATTCACACACGGCCTGTTCAGCTGCGTCCGGATCTTCAAATGCCACAAAACCAAATCCACGAGATTTCCCATCATCCTTACTCATAATTTTATGACTGGTAATACGTCCGTATTTTTCAAACATATCCTTTAGCATGTCATCGGTTAAATCTTCACCAAAGTTCTTCACATATACGTTGGTGAAGAGTTTAGCTTTTTCGCCCAGTTCCTTTTCACGTTCTTTTCTTGGGATGAAACGGCCAACGTATACTTTCTTTCCATTCAGCAACATTCCATTTACCTTTTCGATACTCTTGTTCGCTGCCTCTTCCGTTTCAAAGTGAACAAAGCCGTACCCTTTGGACACACCATTCTCATCTTGCGCAACTTTGCAGCTGAGAATGTTGCCGAATGCCGAGAAAGTATCATACATGGCTTTGTTGTCGATACTTTTATCCAGGTTTTTAATAAAGACATTTCCTACGCCGGATTTACGGAGCGAAGGATCACGTTGCGACCACATTATGCGGATTGGACGTCCTTTTATTAGATCAAAATTCATCGTATCTAATGCACGTTCGGCTGTAAATAAATAAATATGTTTATACCCGCACGCCATGTTCCACGATGTGGGTTTGAAAAAACTCGAAATCATGCAACCATGCGACCATTTAACAATCATTGTTTGCCACATATTCAACAAACAACAGACACGCTACTTTCGCCTCGTCTACATTCATATTGTTATAATTTTTAGAACTTACGACCTACCAGATTCTGCACATGCATAAAAATAAAAAGGTACTTACCATCAGCAGGCTGCTGGAAATTAACATATGCATAACCGAGAGAACGACGTGTAATCATGTCACGACAGACACGAATAGACAAAACAGGACCAGCTGACGAAAATTTTTCGAAAAGCATGGCCTCTGTTATATCGGAATGTAGATCGCCAACATACAGCGATGCCATAGGATAATTCGGCGCTCCTGGATTCATTTTGATCACTTTTTTTATGCTCTTTTAGCACAATTTACTTTTTTTTTGCGTTTTATTAATGCCTCGAGAAACCATATGAAACGCACACAAAAGAATTAGACATTTGTTTCCGTTTCTTTTTCACAGTTTTTCTATTTTTTTGTTTATTTTATAAAGTTTTTAATTTTTTTTGTATTTTACTATAATTATATCACGAAATTTAGGTGGGTTGTGTGACCCAGTATGTAGGAGACACAACCTCACGTGAACAAAACTACACAGTTATGAGGATGAGGCAAGAAACGGAAGTTTCACAATGTATATATATAACTATATATTCACCGGAAATTCCTACGCACGATTGAACTACAGGAAAATAGTTCGCGCAAGTTTTGACAGCCTTATGATATATTTGACTAAACTATATAATTATAATAATAACATAATTATTATTGCTACAGTTAAATAAAGAGAATTATATATATAATTTTTTTAATTAGAAATACTTTTGGTACTTTTACTATTATTCTATCCCTAACAAGAAAAAGAGATACATATTTTGCCTTATGGGTAAAAGCATATTTCTACACATAATTTTGTGTGACTTTCAGTTTAATAATTAATTTTATACAGCAAACAAAATTATAATTTATGTATTAATATTTTTACAATTAAAATTGTTCTTAGAAAAAGAAATATTAATTGTAAATTTTGATATTGTCACTGTATTGTTGACTGGTGCTGCCTCTGTTATCAAATGGAAAAAGTATATTGATATCCGCGAAATTTGAATATATATCCCCGCATGTACAAAATTTCCTACTCAGAAAATGTATCGTCAAATCGTATTGTCATGTTCATCTGAAGAAAATAATAGTATATGATGTATTACAACACAGGTTCCCAACCGGTGGGTCGCGACCCCAAGGGGTCGCGTAGGGTTTTCGCGAGGGTCGCATATACGAGTTTGTTCTAATACTTATTTTTCATATAATAAATGATATCAATAAATTTATTTTTAATACACAAATTTTACTGTTACATTTTTTCAATTTGTTCAACGCGCATCGTTAACGTTAAAACGGAAATTTAAATTACCGTCGAGTGCGGTTTTTCAACTCTTTTAAAACATATTTAAACAAAAACAAGAAATAAGATGAATGTCGAGGATGATATGAGACTGGTCGTTATACTAATACACAAACTCAAATTTCCAAGCTGATTGCCTAGATACTCCCACAATTTTCGAATTATTAGCTCAAAGATAATTTCATATTTGGCAAAATGTTTATTTTTTTAAATAATATGAAAGTATGTATTTATCATTTTTTTTGCAATAAATGTCTCTTAAGGTGTCACCTCACGGGCATTCATTTTTGACGTAGCGAGTGACATAATATTCATAGCTCAGAAATCTGATATTCCGAAGGTTCATAGTCAAAAAATGGGATTGTGTATTAGGAATCTATTAAATAGACATTAGTAATTATTCTATTTTTCATTAGGTATTACCAGAATACTTGTTGACAACATTACAAATAATAATATTATGAATGATTTATTTTTAATGAGGAAAAACATAGAAAACAGTTTTAATATACCTATAAAAATTGTCTTATCATTCAAAATTTACCAATTCTTACCATTATCAAAAATACCTTATGTAATATGTATATTTAAAAAAAAAACTATTTTTCGTCTTACATGTTGACCAAAATATTTAAATTAAAAGGATTGTAAGGTAATAGGTGCTCTGAATATTATATATACTGGAAATGTTAATGTAGAGATTCTCGATTGTTATGTGCATATAATGGAGTTGAAAGAGTGAATACCAGTGGCGTCACAACAAGTGAATATGCCCGTTAAATCATGGACGCTTCGGATAGTTTTCGTCGTATTTTTTTTTTTGTAAGGGGACCGACATTCCCCCCTCCCTCTTGTTACGCCACTGTTAATTTTCGTGGAAATATGTGGTATATGGAGGATCAAACGAGGAATAAATTGGTGTAAAAAGAATGCATAATGAAGTGAAAGTAATGTTTGGATTTTGGAGAGGAATGTGTGACGAAGAATGATTATTATTTGAATGCATTATTTTGTTTGTATTTCCCATATTATATTAATTAACTGATAAGACAGATGCATACACTTGAAAACTAGTAAGTAAAATATATTTAGTCCGAAATTGGTGCATCTATATAATAGAAAGGATATTTAAAATAACTATATTACAAAATGTATCAAGAGTGTGTATCTTATTATGGATTTTTATACAATATAAATAAAGTAATTATAAATAAATAATGAACAAAAAAATATATATATAGAGCCAGGTCTCTGAATATCCTTGAATCCTCGCTCATAAATTTGATAATTTATAGCACGCTAGTACGTGATTTTTTTCTAAAACAGAAATACTGCATCGCTTTATATTATATTATTTACTATAAAACAACGTGCACATTCACTTAAAATTCTCGTATTTAGTTTCACGTGCTCCGTGCTAAAATGATATCACAATACAACAAGAGGAAAATGAAAATGATCTTTGAAATGCCAACTACCGTTCATAAAATTGGTATTGTACATGTATGTAAATGAACTAAAAATTGATTCAAAATGAAAATGGTAATCAAACAGGACTGCCAACATCGTGTTGGTAACGCGTTGTCAGATAGTTGGCAGCATCAGTCAGCTGTTGTAATGAGCGATACAATCCATTCAAGTGACGTCGGAAATTCTGTGCCACTTGTTGAGTTGGGTCGCGTTTTTCACTACTCGGATCCTCAGCTTCTATGCCGGAATCATTTTCTCCGCCAGCCTCTGATTCCGAATCGCTGATTACAGATGCTATTGAATTAGTTGATGTCATGCTGACTGTAGATGGTCGACGAACATGGCCCTTGGTGGTGCTATTCACACTAAGAGTGTTGCTGCTACTTGTATTCGTAGTTGTAGTTTCATTGCTTGAATTGTTTTGATTATTTTGGCCCCATAATAAATCGACTTTTACAGCATTCAACATATTGAATAAATCGAAAAGATCCGCTGAACTAAGGGCATCTTTGACTGCGTGGTTGTTTTTAGGACCATGTTTCATAGGTTGTTCAGTCGTGTCTTGGGCGTCGCCAATTTTCTGGTCCATCAAACGACAAGGGACTAGAATTGTCTCGTCCATGAGATTCACACTCTTAACAAATTTTTCCATTGCGTTAAGGATACTTTGATTGGAGAATTCTGTTTCATCATGCCTAGCAATTCGTCGTAGACAATTTCTGTAATAAATAACAAATATTTTATGATATATTGCACAAAAATAAAAAAATGATACGTGACATACTTAAATTGCATAAGTTTACATTGCAAATATAGGTGTTCCAAATATGTTATAACGATATTATTTCATAATGTAATTAATTCTATTGCGATATCTCTCCAAATTAACAATAATTTTAAATATTTCAAACTGTCACAAATATTATAACCCTTATTTATTAATTTACCTGCTGTTTTCCATGCTTGTTGTTAAATTATCCACATATGCACTCATTCTGAAGCAAAAACTACAATAGTTTGGTTGTAAATACAAAACAAAGTAACACAAAACACTAATATAAAAATACGATATTGGTGAATTCTATTGAAACATGGAGCTTATATATGACACCAGTAAGGTGCGGTGGGGCTCTGGATCTACGTAACAGCTGACGCGGGTGATCACGTCAGTAACCATATACATAAAACGTGCGACTGTATTTACACTTGCAGTATTTAAATTTGATTTTAAACTAGTGGTTTTGCTTATAAGTTCAATAAATGAATAAAAATGAGATGTTTATATCAGCATAACATTTCTTATTCGTATGTTTTTCACACACAGAGTTGTTATTTAGTGCAGAGCACCATTCGTCAGGCCATAATTCTTTGCTTTCATAGGTTGTTTTCACGCAGTCTCCTTCTTGCGGCTGGATGTCTAAATTACCGCGCGTAATTGTTGACATTCTCGGTCATTCTTATCCTTTCAATAATTGCATCATGGGTTCAATTTTTATCTAATATTATATATTTTATATAATAATACATATTTGTTGTAACTTGTAACTGTATCGGCGATGTCAAGGCAAGAGCATTTGGAAAATATTATTTCCTTAAGAATCTAAACATGTTAAATAAAATGCGCATTACGTTTTAACTCTTGAACCTTTTAATATTTAATATCGCCACTTATAAATAAATATATAGAAAGTGAAATTTGTTAGAAACATATTTTAAATATCAAGTGTATGTAAATAAAACTATTAATAAAGTTCAATACTTTATTATTTTAAAAAATATAAAAGCTGATTTGGTTTGCAAATAGGTAAACGCTAGAAAGTTTATAGAGAAAAAATGTGTATCTATAAAGAATATGATATTAAATTGCAGTCAATTTTGTTATTTTAAATTTTGTGTGCAATTTGGCTTATTACTTTATAATTTTTATCATATCATACCTATAAATAATATAATTGTCTTATCCAGTATTCCAGTAGCGTCGCTTTTTTATATTCATATCGTTAATGTTTATTAAAAATTATGTTTTGTTTGAAATTATCTTTAATATATAAATTATTTTTGTATAAAGTATGGTCAATGTATAAAGTCCAATATGTATAAATACATTTTTACTGAGAATAATACATCTATACTGAGAAATCCTGGATTATCTTATTTGTGCTAAAATTACCGACTCATTGAATGCAATGAACTTAACCAAACAAATAAGAGAATAAGACCTAATTTGGAAGAATATTGAGAATCACATATTTTAAGTTTATTTTTTGTATAAAGTAGTTTAATATGTATAAATACAATTTTACTGAGAAATATTTGTGCATCAAACTACCAACTTGTCGAATACATTAAAGCTAAACGTAAATAAGACAAGGCCTAATTTCGAATAACAATGATAATCACATATTTTAAGTTTTTTTTTTTTTTTTGTATAAAGTATTGCCAATATATAAAATCTAATATGTATAAAGAAATCTTTACTAAGAAAAATTATGGATTATAAACTACCAACTCGCAACTCATTGAATGCAATTAAACTTAACCAAACATAAATAAGACCTAATTTGGAATAATAATGATAATCACATATTTTAAGTTTATTTACGCAGTGAATGTTAGAAGTCATTACTTCCTGTAGGAAAATATTGTATGTAAATGTGCTTAATATTTGTAAACAATAGTTACATTATAATTTCTAAATATTCAGTTTGAAGGTCATAGATGCCTAGTGAAATGAAATATTAAATATTGTACAGCATAAGGATAAATAAAGGACGTGGCTAGAATCCCAAACGCGGTACCGTGTTCATAAAATTAAAATCCCGAAGAGGCGTGGCGGGCCAATTAAATCACGATGAGGCGTTGTTTAGTAGAAACGTTTGGGACCTGTTCAAAAAAATATACAACATACTTAGCTTGTATACTGAAAGTTTTTTTATCAGTGAATATTGGTGTATGTCATTACCATAGTTACATTTAAAATAATTGACAGCAATGTATTATCGCGTTTTTATTATAACTGAACATGTGAAGTTGTCAAAGTCATCAAACTAACATCTTTCAAAATTATGTACGAATATACACTTAAAGAAAAGGTACAAATCATAACATGGTATAACTCCAATATGAGTTAGTCAATTCTCCGATTTATTTGCTGCTACTTTTAATAAGCGATCATGTCCAGCAACTATTAGAAAAATCTATAATAATTATAGAACTACAGGCAGGATGTGTCAGTGTACAGCATTAGGGGATTACAGCTCAATCGAATTAAGAGAAATTAGTAAAAAATAGTGAAAGTATATGCTTAAGAGGCATATTTACCCCTGTGCTGAAATATGAAGCGAAAACTCAAATAAATTGTTCCTCTACTAAAACTATTAACATTTTAAAAAAATCAACATAACACAAACTTACTTGCAATATTAACCTGTATTTAAAAAAATTAATTATTGAAATTTATTAGTATTTGACTGATTTTATGGGAAATTCGAGAAATGCTGTTTTGCCTATAAAATCAAAGTCAAATATTAATAGATTTCAATAATTATTTTTTTTAAATGTAGGTTAATATCGCAAGTAGGTTTGGGTTGTGTTGAATTTTTTAAAATATTGATAGTTCTAGTACAGGAACAATTTATTTGAATTTTCGCTTCATATTTCAGCACAGGGGTAAATATGCCTCTTAATAATGAATGTTAATAAAGAAATAAAATGATATAATTGAAATACTTCGGAAATAAGGGGTTTTTTGTTTTAGCAGCTCGTCACTCATATGAAATCCGTATATATTATTTAGATTGGCGACTCAAAGACCACCTATAAATATATAACGAATACCGAGTTAGGGGCGGAGCCTGCTTCCAATGGAAGTAGAGAAATTCAAATAGCGGAGGCGTGGCTATCAGTTCAGTAGTGCAATTCTCAAACAGTTTTTATTTGAATATAAATATTTTGCATTAAACTTAATAATTTAAATACATTTCCAATTATAAATCATGTCGACTTGTATACAGTATAATAATATTCATTTATTTTTTATAAATATAATTTAGAAATAGCATATATTTCAAGAACATTTAGGTCCACGAAGAAAATAGTTTGATATAAAAACTTATGTACGTGACGTCACACCTATATTTTCAAATTTCGGAGGACTATAACTCGCTTATTAATAGGAATTTTTTCACCGGATTTTCACCGACAGTCTTAGTTTTACTTATACGTTCAGATGAAATTATAAAAAAAGTGGAATCCCCTATTAATAATAAGAAACATTAAATTAAATAGTTAAATAAAAATGACATTCCTCTTTCGATAAAAATAATTTCTAAAATTGACAGATGACAGTTTGATATTTGATGACTTTGACAACTTCCTTTGACTAGTTTAAAAAAACCTCGGTTAAATAATGCTGTCAATCATTTTAAATGTAACTATCGTAATGACATACTAGGCTAGTCGGCAGGGCGTTTAAAACAGGGAAAGAGACTATTGTGGAAATAAATGGTGGCAAGCTGGAATAAATTTTATTCTCTTTATTACGACCTATAAAAAGACATACTAAATTTGCACCCTCTAGTGCAGCGTTTCTTAACCTTTTCAAGGCGCGACCCAAATTTATCTATTATATTGGTTTCGCGACCCACTATATAGAATTTTTTTTTAAAAATAAAAACATTTTTATTATAAACAATCTATTTATAAAAATAAGAAAATGAAAATGTAGGAATAGGTATATCACATACCTAGGTACATATTTATAAACAAAATAATAAAAATTTAAAACCATAATTAGATCAACAATTTCAAATAAAACGAAGTTTGTTACAATTTGTCCGATAGTCAAATGTTCGAAACATAAATATTACCTTCCTATATTTATCCAATTTGACTTTCGAACATGATTGAAAATGTATTTCCTTAAAATTTCAAATTAATAATACGAGTAGCTTAAAATAATTAATGTTAATTACTGCGAACCTTGAGTTTGCATAAGTTTCTAAAGTTCCTGGAATCATGGCGCTTCCTAAAATTTAGTTTTTATATTTTCATTACGATACGCAATTGCGTATCGTATTTTTTGTTTTTTTGTTTTTTTTTTTTTAGACGGTTGGTACTAGATGACGTTTCTTTAACCCATTTTTACGTAATTTATTTTTAGTTAATTAACAATTCATTTTAATAATATAATGTCGAAATTATAATTTTTTTTTATTTAGGGAAGATTATTTACATGAAAATGTACAAATGGTTACAAATATAATCACAAATTGAGTAAGTAAATGTTATTATAGAAGGCGCAAAATATAAAAAATAGTATAAAGAACTCATTTTATAAGACTTTCTTTCGCACTTGTCAATTAAAAAACTCGCTAACGCTCGTTTTCTAAATTTTGACGCGTGCGAAAAAAACATGTCTTATAAAACACGTTCTTTAATATACTATTTACTAATTACAAAATTGGTGTGTCTTTTTTTTAAACCAAAATGAAGTCAAAGTCTCGGTAAGGTTATAAGCAAGTAACAATTCTTCATTGTATTGCTTACATTAGTAACATTTTAGTGAAATTTTATATACATTTTAGAAAAATATGATTGGCATTTTGTAATCAAAATTATAAAATTCTGAGTAGTTTACGCGACCCATTCAAACACGTTCGCGACCCATACGTTAAGAAACGCTGCTCTAGTGCAAAGCAGCAAAGGTGCAAAAAATGAGTTTTTGTCCATTTTCTTGAAAACGTCGGAAGAATACAAAATTAAAGGTCGTAATTTTTTGTACATAAAACGGTTTTTCATTTTTTACTTAGGAAAACCCTCAAAGGGATATGATAAAAATTGTTAACCGGCGTTTATGATAGAAATTTAAATTATTATAAAATAAATAAAAAGGTATTTAATACTTAATATAAAAGGCTATACTATTTATAACAGTTTCATTCGTCGTGGCATCAAAAGAAGTAAATTATTGAATATGTTTGAATAATTTTTTCTCAACGCTTTTCCAAAAATTCATCCACAACTCTGACCTGGTTAAACATACGATAACGCGATTCGAAACTTTGAATTCAGCGTGAAATTCTCCTTCATGTCATGTATTATACGATTTTTGCCAATGAGCGGTTCGCGAGTTACTAACAACTTAAACTTACATGAAATTCCCCTAAAATTTTAAACATCTGCAAATCGGTTTAGATCTCATTTTTCATCTGAAATTTCGACACGTACTAAATACGTAATATTGTTTATCTTTAATCGTCTCAAAATTTTAGATGGAAAAATGAGAACTAAGTCGATTTGCAAATGTTTTAATTTTTAGGAAATATTCATGTAAGTTTAAGTTGTTATTAACTCACCAATCGCTTATCGAAAAAATTGTGTAATACATTACATGAAATAGAATTATTGCTAAATTCAAATTTTCAAACCGCGTTATCATATTTTTAACCGGGTCAGAATTGTGGATGAATTTGTAGCAAAGCGTTGAAAAAAATTATTAAAAAATATCAATAATTTACTTCTTTCGATGCCACGACGAATGTAAACTATTATAAATAGTAAAACCTATTATACTAAGTATTCAATACCTAATGTTGTTTATTTAAATTTCTGTCATAAATTGTCATATTTGTTAATTATTTTTTAACATAACTCTTTGAGAGTTCATCCCAGGTAAAAAATGTAAGAACCCTCTTATGCACAAAAAATTACCAGCTTTAATTTTGTATTCTTGTAAAATTTTGATACGGGTCACTGTTTCCAAGAAAATGGTCAAAAATTCATTTTTTGCACCTTTGATCCAAGATGGCGGCAAAATCCCGGGTTACTAGAGGGTGTAAAATTAGCATATCTTTTTGTAGGTCCCAAAAAAGAGAAAAAAATTTACTCCAACTTGCCACCAATTATTTCCACAATACAATAAACTTCCGGTATTTCTCTAAATACAACAAACCTATACCTAACGCACAAAACTCGGCCTTAGTTTTCCAATTATGAATTTTGTGTGTTAGGTTAGAAAATGTTAAAATGTATTTAAAGAAATTGCATACGTAAACCACGCCTATTCAGGATTTTAATATTTTCTAAGCGATCCCACGTTCGAGACTGTAGACATTCATAAATAAATAAAAATAGAAATAGAAAAGAAACATGTGCAGAAAAAGGTAGCCTTTTATTAATAAAAATGATTGTATAAATTAAAATACATTTTATCACATTTATACTACCAGAATCAACATTAACAATCAGAAAGTACAAAACTATTTAAATATCGCAAATAACTTTTGATTTTAACAATAAAACAATAAAAAAATGACATATTTCACCGGCGTAAGGACAGGGGACGGCACAAATATGCTAAAAGTCCACAAATACCTTTAACAAGTTTAACCACTTATTTGTTAAATATATTTATTTGCTTGTTGTTGCTTGGGCTTTTTAAAATAAGATATCACCGGTGTTGACTAGACGTTCAAAACGCCAAACGTCGGAAGAATCGGGAAACAATACAAACGATTTGGCTATGCTTCTATAGGTATTACATATACGTTCTGCCTAAGACAGATTACATTTTACTACGAACAACTAGATAACTACTTGCCTAATGAGTGTAGGACACTGGCCGAGATTATCTGTAATTCATATCAATTTCATTTTTGTAATTATTTTTTTTAAGCAATTCTAATGATAAAAATTACTGCAGGTTCTTCAAAATAGAACAATGAGAAATATATTATCATATGATAGATATCAAACTATTGAATCTATTGCGAGAATTGAACTGGCTACCAGTGGAACAATTTCTAGAGATGAAAAGTCTAATTTTCATTCATAAATTAAAAAAGGAATAATGCCTAAATAACGATAATGCATTAAAAAAATGAAAGATGTTCTTAATTACGAAACAAAACATGCAGAAATTTTTTTCATAGACAGGAAAAAATATACAAAAACTCAAAACTATATTTTTAAGACACTTATTATATATAACAAGTTACCGAATATAATTAAAATATTAAATGTAAAAAAAATTATAATAGAAATTAAAAGATATTATATGTAAATTACAAAGTAAGTTCAATAAGAGTTATATATAGCTTGATAGCTAAATAAGATATTATTATATAAATAAAAATGTATAATAGATATATACTTGAAAATATAATAGATAATATTTGGGAAATGTATGTCATATCAAGATAAGAAAAAATCCCAATATTATCATATCCATATCCTGTTTTTTTATGTTGTTTTCGATTGGGAAATAATTGTCTTATTTAGACATTTAGGTGCCAATGCATACCATGTGCACGTGCATAAATTAAGTGCATATCGCTTAATTCTGAGTTTGTATAATCGTTTATAATTAAAACAAAAACTACTACATTAAATCAGAATCGAGGTCAGAATAAATTCCAAATTATTACGGTCACAATAATTTATGACAGTTGCTAAGGAAGCGTGATTAATATTGTTTTTTAAACGTTGCTTTAGTTATTATCAATGTTTATAGAGTTCATAAAACGAGTCACATCCTATACTTTTTATATGGCTGCAAATTAAGACAGCAGAATTCCACTTTTTAAGTTAATTTTTACTGTAAGATAGTTGTCAGCTTCAGCAGCTATCGTAGGCTCGTGTCCAATACGATCGAAGCTACAGTTTGTCAAATTGTGATGAACATGGAAATCAAATTAATAACATGCCTCAGAATAGTGGATAAAAACCTATAATAACTTACAAAAAAGAGAGGTTAAATTCTTATCTTGATATAATTGATACATTCCCAAAATATTGCGCCATATTTTTCGAACAACTATAAGGGCATATAATACTGAACAAAATGAGTAAAAAAGCTTAATCAATATGGATCCGATCTTCAATAGTTTCCGAGATATAAGGCAGTGAAAAATGAGTTTTTACGGGGTTTACATATCCATCTCTAAAACTAAGAGTTATGATTAAATGAGACTTTTTGTTTATCTTTGAGAGGTTTAATAGATGTGCTTTTATTTAAAAAAAAATCAAATAATTGTATTAAATAAAATGTTGTGGCGACCTTGAACAATATTTAAATTTCAAATAACTTTTCAACCATTTGAAATTGAGAAAAATGTTGCATATTAAATTTTATTGTATTTTTATAGCTTATATACTGGCATAGACAAAATTTTGTTCGATCACTATCTTTGTCAGTTTTTCTTCGATTCTAATATAAAATGGCCTCTTTCTCGGAAACAGTTAAAGATCAAACTTATGTTGATTAAGCTTTTTTACTCATTTTGGTCAGTACATAGTCGCGTTCTTTTTATGATATCTCAGTTCGTCTTAGCTCACCTCAGTTGCCTTACTAATTTTGACCGTTCTTTTTGTCGTAACTGAAGTGAGATCAAGTGAGACCGAAGTGAGAAGAGTTCCTCCCCCCTTTACGATTCTTAGAGATTGTGCTTGTTGAGTTTTTAATCTTAGATGAACGATTGGGATGAATTGCTGTCAGTGGCTGTCATATACAATTAGTTTGGTTATTGAAAAGGTTATTTGTTTATTCCTTTAATAATAATATTTTATTGGTAATTTGAAGAAAATGACCAATAATATTAAAGATATTGTGCTGAAGTTTAAGTAATAATTATTTAAAGTTTATTATAATGTTTTAAATTTATTTTTTGGAGCAATTATTAAATGATGACATGAGTGATATGGACAATTTGTTATTTTCGTCAAATTCAGCGGACAGTACTTCGGATTTTTTAATAGACAGTTCTACGGAATTTGTTCTCGTTCTTTTTATTTCACAAAAATCTCTACTCAGCTCATGTCGAACTCATCTCACTTTGATCTGAGGTGAGGTGAACCAAATGATAAAAAGAACGCGACTTATATGTCCTTAAAGTTTGCACCCGCAGTTGTTAAACACCTGCATTATCATTTATATTTTTGTTAAAAAAATGAGATTATACGTTGATAAATCTATATCTATGTCATTATTCAACAAAACGTAGAAGCAGATTATTCTCAGAAAGAGTGTCTTACACCCAACTAAACAGGTTTAAATCCAATGGTAACAATAATTGGTAACTACAAGACCTACAGGTACAACGTACAACGGTAAATTACCGTAACTCTAAATTCGACATGACTAGGAATTACTACAAAAGAAACTATTTGTTCCCACATAAATATGGAAAATTTTGGACTTTGCTACATATGCTACTTGGGAACAGGTATTAAAATGTATGTATATGAGATCCGTCATCAATCCGCGCTTGCTTACATATCACAAATGGGTATAACATAAAATTAATATAAAACATTAGAGACGTTGACTAGAACCATAATATGTGTGCCGTAATGTCTCCGATTGGTTTTCAAGATTCTTTTTGAGCGATGTTATAGTATGGAAGAGCTTTTGTCTGTGGAATAATGGATTGGCTGCATTACTATTAACAGATGTTGTACCAGCTACAACCAACATTGGTAATGTTGAATCTGTAGCAGAACCCGCATGCGCATAAACTTTACGTTTGACAGGTTCGCTTTGGGGACAATGTCGCGGAAGATCTTGTCGTAATGGCCATCGCTGTATCGCGGAACTTTTTGAAGTTTGTGTTGCCAACTTACTGACAGGCAAAGGTGCGTTACTATTTATATATTTCCGTTTCGGACTTCGTATATCTATTGGATTTGAATTAACTGGCGAATTACTAACGTTAGGTATATTTCCACTGCCACATTCTTCATTTCGAAGTAATTCCACTCGCTTATTGGTTGGGCCAATGTTAGGCCTACGCGCTGGCGAAACCATAACCGGAGGACTATTTGTCCTCATGGACATTAAAATATGCTCAGCTTCAATAATAAGCTCCCTGTATTTTTTATCAGCTTCCTTGTCAAGTTCAATTAATTTTGTATCAGCGTTTGTAAGATTTGACTTGGAAATATACCGATGATAACTGATTGAATTTCGTCGTTTTTGGTTATATTCATCCGACCGGATTATACTGGCGGGATCTGCAATTGCAGCAGCGCGTCTGCGCCGAACAGCTAAAGGTGTCGCGCCTGCGCTACGCGAACCATCATTACTTAAAACTCGAGTTCTCAACGGCAATAAAATTGGTAACATTGGAAGGTTTTGTCGTTCACGACGCTTTTTGGAAGACGCTTGTCTCATTCGACGCTCGCTAGGCCTCCGTCGGCGGGAACTGGTTGGAGTATCTCCTATTGGACGTTTTCGTCGCGTACAAGAATCGTCCATAAAAGTATGATACGTGCAGTGACCCATATTTACTATATTATTTTTACTATCTTCTACTGCACATAATTCTAGCGATCCATTATCAATAAAATCAAAATCGTCTTCATCGGTTAATGGATCGCGTTCGTCACCACCCTCTCTACCAGCTTCTGCGTCTGTGTCGTCATAATCTTCGTCGCAGTCTGTTGGATCACTGTCACTTAAAATGTCTGTTTCTTTTTCGTATATGTAACTTTCATCATATTTGCCCATCATTTCATTTAATGTACGATCGTCTTCTTCATCACTCAGTACACTAGTTGCAGCAACTAGTGGGCGAACAGTATGAACCCCTGTAAGTGCTCGATGGACACTGTTAACACTCAACGACGAAGACGATGAAGAAGAGAATGCTTCGAAACGTGCACATGTTGCACATTTTGCACAGTGTTGTTTTTTATCTGAACAAAGCCATTTCCGACGTACTCTACAATATTTATACATCATGTAAAATATAGGCTGTGTTTAAGGACACGTTAATGTGCTCCTAATATGAAATGTAAGTACACCCTAAAACCTCATTGCAAACAAAATTTACAACATGCATTGTAGGCTACACTGAAATGGTATATTTCTCTAAATATAACAAGAATAATCTACCGCATAAAACTCGGTTCGAGTTTTCCAAGCGTAACTTTTGTGTGTTAGGTTAGGTTATTGTCGTTATTTTATAAAAATATAAGTCAACGAAGATTTGACAATTAGGCTCAAACCAATTTTATATTTTTTTTTTCTGTACAAAAATATGACAATTAATGACAACCCGACCTGAAAATTCCTTATATTAAGCAAGATATGATTTATTAAAATTGTTGGAGGAGTTTGTAACGTCACGTGTGGCAGACCAATGACATTGTAAAAATATTTTCATGAAAGATCCGCCATCTCTCTCACCATTGGGAATGGATAGTCTGTGGGCGGGGCTCTGTGGAATTTTAAGCGGGATTCCCAGCTTTCATATTTCTGGCAAATAGAATCAAATCCACACCCGTCACGTCATAAAATGGTCTATTAGACCACATTTTTTATAGCGCCTCTGCCGGCAGATTTATTAAATGAAAAAAGCGTGCCAGGGTGACAAATTATTTTTTTAATTTTTCCAATTAAGTTGGCAATACTAACTTTTTTCTCTTTACTATTCGTTGGGAAAAAAAAGGAAAAGATATTCCTTTTTAATTAATGGATTCAAATCACAATCCGGGAAGCAACAATTGTATAGTAAAATGCATATTACAAGAACACTTTGTCGTAAAACGATTTAGCAATTGCATCTATAAACCAACAATGGGGACCTTTAGTTTGCGGTTACATACCCCTAATACATCATACAAACAGGCAACGACAGGGTCGGTCCCTTTACATTAAGAATTATTTGAAAGAAAATATTTCACGATATTTTTATATAAGATTTAAATGTTATTACAAAAACAAGTACAACAAACGATAAATTTTAAAATTTATGCAGTACGTGGTCACTGTATTATTAGTACCTTTAAAATATGTCACATTTATCTTATATACATATATGCATTTAATAATTTTTTAATTATAATTTACAAAATATACAATACAAGAAGATGCAAGTATGACTAAACATCACTATCTGAATCTGAATCAGTAGTACTGTCTAAATTAATTATAAGTTCATTGAAATTTGTTGTATGAAGAAAATTGTTCTCAATTTTTTTTACATGTTCTACACAATTTCTCCATATTTCATCCGGCATTTCTGTTACTTCTTTCCTAATTAAATCTACTACATTGTGACTTAACGTTGGATTATTATTTTCTTTCTTACATTTCTTTTTAAGTTGCTCCACACTAACTCAATAGGGTTTAAAACACAGTAATATGGAGGTAGCCTTAAAACAGTATGGCCATGCCTTTTTGTAATTTCATCATTGAAATGATGTTTCTTAAAGTTTTTGTTTTTAATTATTTCAAGTAAATTTTTTTTTTGAGTTTGGTTGAGGAATATCTAAAAAAAATCTGCCATAAATGCAATTATGTCCGCTTTTTTTGTTATAGATTTAAAATTATTATTCTCAGAAATTTTAAAATTCGGTTTTTCTTTAATCTGTCTAATTTACTTAATCTTCTAATCTTGTTTCGTATTTCCAAATTATGCACAAAGAAGTAAGCCTATTTCAAATATATAATTACTTAATCCCACGAAAATAAAATAAGTTTTTGGTAATTTATAATACAGTGACCATGTACTGCATAAATTTTTAAATTTATCGTTTGTTGTACTCGTTTTTGTAATAACATTTAAATCTTATATAAAAATATCGTGAAATATTTTCTTTCAAATAATTCTTACTGTAAAGGGACCGACCCTGTCGTTGCCTGTTTGTATGATGTATTAGGGGTATGTAACCGCAAACTAAAGGTCCCCATCAGTGGCGGCGCTAAGGGGTGGCCAGGGTGGGCGCGTGCCCACCCGAAAAAGACTTGTGCCCACCCAAGTGCTCACCCGTTACCAACATACAAATAATAATTTTGGCATATAAAATATTAGTGAATAAAATTTTATTTTTAATTCTGAACATTATTTGTATTTATACTTTTGTTCTAAAATTAATAGGACAGAAATTACAGCTCTATGAAAATTTCACCATAGTATTTCCTGCAATTCATAAAAAAGTAAACACTCGGTATATGTAATTATTCGAATATGGGTACCTGTGTCTTTGTTTCGTTTCATGTGCATATATGAAAAAATACCATGTTTCATGTGTATATATGAAAAAATACCATATACCTACGAATCTTTATTATTAAAATAAACGGGTGCTCACCAGGCGCGAATGCAAGGGACGTGGTGTAATGGGGCTAACTATCCCTCCCCCCTATAAGCCATGAATTAATAAAAAAAAAACAAAGTCAAACAACCTCAAATATTATAATTTAAGATAAAGAATAAAATTAAATACTTATTCTATTTTACACAGTTCATATTTATGGCTTGTTTTTGAAATATTAATGTTGATTACAAAATATGGATGTCAGTTAAAATATAATTATTATAATAGTAGATATTCAATTTTCACAGTTTATCAGCTTCACGTCCCTTGATAAAATGTAACTTTTAATTATAAGGCAATTTGACCGTAAATGAAATGAAAATTTGCCTGCGGCGCCTTTTTTTTCGGTTACATTTGCGTGACCCCTTACGACCCCCCCCCCCGCTGATGGCCACTCGTTTTTTGATTGTGCCTTGTGCCCACCCTACATTTACATCCTGGCGCCGCCACTGGTCCCCATTGTTGGTTTATAGATGCAATTGTTAAATCGTTTTACGACAAAGTGTTCTTGTAATATGCATTTTACTATAAACAGGCATAATTTAAAAAAATATTTCGCACTTTACAAAAGAATCATAACAAAACATTAGTTTTAGGATATCTGTCAGTGACAGAAGAGTAAATAGGCGCTTACATTTTTTAAATTTTAATGTTTATTTTATTGATTATTGATATATTATAAGGGCAGAATCCAATAGTTAAACATGAATAAACTTGCAAGAAAAAAATTATCGTTCATTTACGTCTACATAAAATAATATTTTGCTTTAAAAATACAATTGGTTTCATTTCCCAAGCATATGATTGGTGCATTCTGAGCATGCGCATTGAGATAGTAATATGGTCTATTCATTATAACTTAGTAATGATATATATGTATATACGTATTTTAAAATTATTTAGCTTTACTACGTATTACTTATTAATCAGTAAGTATTTTACGATTTTTATATAATTTTTTTATATTTCTATTATGGTTTATGGGCCCATTAATAGACGGGTTTTACAATAGGCTACGACCAATGGGGGATTCCAGCTCAATCGAATTAACAGAAATTAGTAAGAAAAACCAAAAGTGTATAATTAAAAATGAATATTAATAAATAAATAAAATAATTGAAATACTGGAAAATAAGGTTTTTTTTTATTATAGCGGCTCGTCACGAATATGAAAATATTTTGATTGGCGACTGACCGCCTACAAATGTGTACGAATAACGTGTACTACCAATGGAAGTAAAGAAGTTCAAATAGCGTAGGAATGGCCATCAGTCCAGCGCTGCGATTCTCAGACAGTTTTTATTTGAATATAAATTTCTTGCATCAAACTTAACAATGTAAATACAGTTCCAATTATAAAGTATGTAGACTTATACAAAGTTATAATATTCATTTATTTTTTATAAATATAATTTAGAAATAATAGCATATATTTCAAGAACTTTTACGCCCATGAACACAACAGTTTGATATGAAAACTTATATTCATGACGTCACATCTATTTTTTCAAACTTTGGGAGACCATAACTTGCTTATTAATAGGAATTTTTTCACCAGATTTTCACTAATAGTCTTAGGTTTACTATTTTACTTTCAGATGAAATTATAAAATAATTACTACTTTGTAACACCCAAACATAACCTCATTTATTTAACGTTCACTTTTGGGTATTTTGGGCACATTAGATGTCTAGCGTACGTCATAAGCGGTGATGACGTTTTATCGTGCATCTACATTTCATGTTAGGTACACATTAACGTGTTCCTAAACACTTCCTAAAATGTATTACGATAAAAATATAAAATACATACGGACTAGCGATGCCTGAAAGAGCTGTTGGTCTACTTCCCGAATTAGAATTTTGAAATTGCTTAGCAGAAACATGCAGTGGAGAACAATTACAAGCGGAAACATTTGTAGAAACCCATGGATTTGTTCGAATTCGATTTCTCTGCCTTGGCGATGTGAGTGCCGGACTTGCTACGCAATTTGTAGTTGTAGCAGTAGCAACTTCTACAGAGTTGGTGGATGGATTGCTTGCAGTTATTTTTTGATTCGGAGTAGAACTAGCATCAGAGACAGTTCCAGGAAGTGATAGGCGTAGTGGCATATCTGAAGATGAAGAATGGAAGTACCGGGTACCTGTCCGTATATTAATATAATATTCTGGCGCGATAGTCGCGGTAGGAAATGACGTCCCGGGTGACGTACCATCTGTTGAATATCCGGTAGAATAAGCGCTTTCCGGCGATGATAAGTTATTGCTATTATTTTGTCTTTGATACTGTGCTCGTACTTGTTCTGAATTATCAATTCTTTTAACTGATGATCCATTTACCTGCAAACATAAGATTTACTAAACAAGTGCAGAAATTGGGACTTTTTAAACAAGTCCATGAATAGGAGTACTATACCACAGTATAAATTTAACTATCTAAGACAGGGGCGACTCGTTATATAGAGCCATGGCACTACCTGTAGTTTCAACCTTAGCAAAAAAAATTACTTAATTCTAAAATAGTATATTAAAGAACGTGTTTTATAAGACATGTTTTTTTCGCACGCGTCAAAATTTAGAAAACGAGCGTTAGCGAGTTTTCTAATTGATAAGTGCGAAAGAAAGTCTTATAAAATGAGTTCTTTATACTATTTTTTATATTTTGCGCCTTCTACAATTAACATTTACTTACTCAATTTGTGATTATATTTGTAACCATTTATACATTTTCATATAAATAATCTTCCCTAAATAAAAAAAAAATAATAATAATTTCGACATTATATTATTAAAATGAATTGTCAATTAATTAAAAATAAATTTGATAAAAATGGGTTAAAGAAACGTCATCTAGTACCAACCGTCTAAAACAAAAAATTGCGTATCGAAATGAAGGTCATTACGATACGCAATTGCGTATCGTAATGACTTCATAATGAACGCAAAATATAAAAACACTTTTTCGTCATTCATATGTTAAAGAATATCTGTTTAAGTTTAATCGGTAGAGAAAAATTGCAACGCATTTGTTTCCCAACACAGTGCCGTTAACGGTGCCAACTTACTTCGGGGTCGGTATTTCCTTAAAAATGGATACAGCGTCGCGGTGCGCGGGTAAGTGGGGACTGCGGAGGTCGCTTTCTGAATGTGTTTTTGCTAAATGCCTGCTGGCTCATTAGACCCATCCATACCGTGCCCGGAAAATTTATCGCCAGTAAATTGATCGCGGAAAATTTATCGCGTGGAAAATTCATCGCCGGTAAATTGATCGCCGGAAAATTGATCGCGAGGTAAATTGATCGCCGGTAAATTGATCGCGTGGAAAATTGATCGCGGGGAAAATTGATCGCCGGAATGTTGATCGCCGGAAAATTAATCGCGAGGAAAATTGATCGCCGGTAAATTTATCGCGTGGAAAATTGATCGCGGGGAATATTCATCGCCGGTCAATTGATCGCCGAGGAAAATTGATCGCTAGAATATTTAAGCATACAAAAAATATTGTTTATAACAAACAATGCAGTACGATTTACCTTTTATAAGATATACTCGAATTAATAATTTAGTTTAAATTACTTACCTATTAAAATATTTTACCATATCACTAAATCTGTTTTAGACAAATTATGTATTTTATTTACACAGAAACAAAAAAAAAGATTAAAAGGGGAATATAAAACTACCTATCATGTATGAGCAATGTTAGTGATTTGGTGTTATACTCTATATAACTATCAATTTTCCCCGCGATCAATTTACCGGCGATGAATATTCCCCGCGATCAATTTTCCACGCGATCAATTTACCGGCGATGAATATTCCCCGCGATCAATTTTCCACGCGATAAATTTACCGGGGATCAATTTTCCTCGCGATCAATTTTCCGGCGATCAATATTCCGGCGATCAATTTTCCCCGCGGTCAATTTTCCACGCGGTCAATTTACTGGCGATCAATTTACCTCGCGATCAATCTTCCGGCGATGAATTTTCAAATAAAACTGTTTAAAATTATAAAGCTTTACTTTACAACTCGAAATAACCTTGGACTAGGAAAATAAATCGTTCTTTCTTTCTTCCTTTCTATATATTTTATGCTGAGTGACTGTACAATCAAAATGTTCCACGAGCCGCCACTGATCTTAGATAAGAAAGTGGAAATACACATAAATTAATGAGTACCTATTGTTCTAATCAATAATTTGATTAGCTGCCTGATTTTAAAAACGAGATGCGTGCTCGACCTCTGGTGAGAACATGATATGTCACACGTCAAATTCTGAACTTTAAAAATTCATATCTTGCTATCACGTAAATTTTAAATCGCTTATTCTAAAAATTCTTAGTATCTAAATTCATAAAAATGGTATAGGACCCTATCGCATATTTTTTCTACGACCATATTATAATATTGAAATAAATTAGTCACCGTACTGCAAGGTCACAACAACGATAAAATTGGAAATAAAAAAAAGATAGTTAAAAATATCACGTATCAAGAGCTGTAACTATTAAATAACGCATTTGATTTTGCCTTCAAGCTCTGATGAAGTGCATTCCACATATCAGTGGCTTATCATTAATACTAAACATACAAAGGTACATAAAATCACGCTTATCCCACATGGTGTGTTAGTATAATTCCGAACAAAAGCACTCTCATCTATCGACTTACACATTGGACGTCCATGAGACCGAACACTCTTAATTTCACCTATACAATGTGTCCCATTTAGAGCTGCCACCATTGGGATCTCGAGAACTATAAGAGGTACAATGTCGGTTAAATGGAACTTTCTGTGCACCTATAGGGGACCATGTTAGATGTGCTTTTGTTTTTCCAAAAATTCTCATAGGGCACTAGATAATGACTAAAAACTGAATTTTGTTGATTATATCTTTTTCAAATAACTTCTAAATTGTTAGTAATCGAGGTATAACACAAAATTGCATTTTTTAAAATGGAAACCATATTTGATTTTTACTTTAAGAAAATACTTATTTTTTCTCCTTCAATTGGTATAATTATTATTGTGTTTTAAATAATTTTTTAGATCATACCTGGTATACCTACTTACGTTAACTTAAAAATATAGAATTAAAATTAAATCATGAACCAAGGTAGGCATGGAATAAGTTACTTAAGTAATGAAAGTCTCGACAAAAAATTTCATGAAAAATATAGAAAAATCTAAGATTTTAAGGGCAAAACAAATTTAAAATACGATGGGGACTTATGAAATTGACGTCACACTCACACAACACACATTCTCCCCTCCAGTACTACATGTCTGTAGAAAAAGACGACAGGCTCGAAGAAAGAGATAGTTTTGTATTACCAGGGCCTTCTCTTCTTTTCTCTTCTCAACGTATTGTCCTAATCCGATTTAATATTTGCTATTTTATTTTACGATAGTGTTTGACGTTTCTATGTGTAATCAGTTTTGTTATAATAATGATTTATTTGCTGAAGATAAATTCTAAAAAACTAATAATATCGAAACACAAAATTATCCAATACATTTAAATACTGTTTTAGATTCTATGTAACAAGTCATGGTAGTGCTTTGGTGTCTCTTTCTTCGAGCTTGTCGTCTTTGTCGTAAAGGTTACATTAGAACTCAGTAGATGGCAACAGTAATATTCTAAAATCATAAGTCCCCATTACCTTTTATACCAATCGAATGAGAAAAAAATAAGTATTTTTTTTTTAAATATAAATCAAATGTGGGTTCTATTTAAAAATGTATGTTAGCGTTATATCTGAAAAATTTACCGATAAAAAAAATATTTTCCTACGCCACTGGATAGACAATAAATATATCTAACTTCTTTATTAGAAACATTTTTTTCAATTACTGATCGTTTAGAATTAATTCCAAACTGAAAAAAATGACCAAATTCAGTTTTCCGCCATTATTTAGTGCCCTATAAGAATTTTTGGAAAAACAAAAGCACATCTGAGACGGGCTCCTATAGATGCACAAAAAGTTCCATTTAACCGACATTGTATCTTTTATAGTTCTCGAGATCCCAATAGTGGCACCTCTAAAGAGGGCATACTGTATACCGGGTGTAACGCAAAAAGCGGGCCATAGGCGTTAACATGGGAAAACAGTTTTTCCTTGCGCAAAAGTGGCTTATTAATTTTAGATAATAATGTTTCAAATAAATGTTGCAGAGAATTAAATTCTGAATATTTTATTTTGCACGGTTTGCAACCGAATAAATAGAATTTAAAATTTTATAAAAGTTATTTATAATGTTAGCCATGGAATTGAAACAATTGATAGGTAAATGTTATTACAATTATGTGTGATTTTGTTTTAATTCCATAGCTAACTCCATAAACAAGTGACGTATAAAATTTAAATTCGATTTGCTCGGTTACAAAACCTGCTAAATAAAATGTGAATATTGAATTGAATGCAGAATTTAATTCTCTACAACATTTATTTAAAGGATTATTGTCTAAAATTAGTAGCCCACTTTTCGGCAAGGAGAAACTGGTTTCTCATGTTAAATATCTATGATCCGCTTTTTGTGTTACACCCGGTGTACGCTACCGTCTAATCTGACTCGCCCCCACTGTCTTAATAACATTTTTCCTCAACATATTCGTATTCTTCATATACAAAATTTATTATATTATTATTAGCACATATACCACATAAATACCTCATTTTCACGGCAGTCACTCTACTTTTATACTGTCGAATAACGAAAATATATTTAAAAAGCGTATTTTTTTTAATGTTGGTAGAAAAAATATTTGAAATCTATTTAAAAATGAAGAAAGTACCAGTGAGGTGATGTGTATTTCGGCTAATGCTGCTTGCAATGGTTCAATCGGTTCTTTAGTAATTTCATTTTCAGAATGCTTTTTAGAAGATATTTCTTTTCGGTGTAATTTTTTGCGTGGTCGCACAATATGCGCTTCCATCCAAGATCTAATTTTTGTACCAATCATTTTTGCACTCTTTCTTTTTCTCTGAAATATAAAAACAAATTGTGTAAGAATTGAGAATAACAAATATTATCTATATATGAAGTAATATTGTTTAATTAAAATTAAAAAAAACATATATGTAACATTGAATTGAAATGCAAATGACCCCTCTAAAATCACTCGTCGATCTGGCCGGGCGGTTGTCATGACAACCAAGCAATACTACTGAGATATCACCCATTGACGTTTCGTGCTTTAAGTATATACCACGACTTATTTTCACTTTTCAATTATATTTAATATTTCTAGTAAAAATAATAAGATACTATCAATATTTAATTTAATTACATATTTTGTTCAACAACATAATAAATCAATGCCTACTAAATAATATCATGTGTATTTTTTTGTTGATACTTACAGTTTTATTGTTTTTTCTTACATTTCTTTTATAGTTACCTGCTTAAAATTTAGTAGCACTTATTATTGTTTACATTACGAAAGCTACATTGCAAATTTTGCTCAAACATTAGCGTCGCGACGAGCGACGACGCGTCAGCCATTATTACAGACGCCAATAGTTATAAGCGCGGGCGCGATACTCACCCACTTCACAACCAATAACTTCACGTTAAGTTTCTAATTCTTGTTTCTGCACAGCCGCAGACATGGGGCATCATTTGAGACATAATTTTTTGTATGTATTGTAATATATTTAGTTCTTAGTTATATCTATTGTTGGGGTAGCATTAAACATATCTAATTTATGAAAACAGCCTTCCGTATACAAGCTTTTAAAAGTTAAACCCCTAACCTGATTTACAAGGTTCTAAAATGGCGAATTATTATTTTTATTACACGATAAAGTCTTCATCTAAACAGAAGTTATAATTCGACAATTTTCAGTGCCTCTAAGTTGATTAAAGCAAAAGTCTTAAAAATTAATTTTAAAAAAGGTTATACAATTACAATTCAGAATTTTCGTAAAAGATGGCACTAGTAATGTCGTTTTGGGTTTTGGGAAAACATCTACATACAGAAAAATTATTAGAAAATAGTTGTTTAAAACAATAAACAAAATTAATTACTTGGATATAAATTCATAAGAATTGTTCAAATAATATAAAAGTTATGAAAATATTTGAAAAAACTGATTTGTGGCCATTTATTTAGTAAATTTAAAGTTATACATGTTTCCTCTATTATAATTTATTTAAAATAGTACATCAAATAATGTTAATGAGCTATATTACGAAAATTAAAATTCGTGAATTTTATTTAAATATATATTTATGTGGTTTGCGTGTGTTTTGCGCTACTAGAACTAGAGATCTTTTTATATTTGCCGCAAGAGGTCAGACACTTTGTACGATCATCTTAATCCTTTCTCTAAAAGTAGAAGATAATTAGTACACTATATAGTATATTGTTTATTAGGAATAAATTTTGTCAATATTTATATACAAGTATAAAAATGTCAAAATTTGTATACCCCATTGCTCGTGAAGACAACACTACAGAAACTTATCATGGAATTGAGGTTAGAATTATAATAGTGACACTTATTTTACTTTGCTAATTATAATTATATTATTTAGGTTCAGGATCCATATCAGTGGATGGAGGATCCCGAAAATCCCGATGTTAAGAAATTTGTTGACGCTCAAAACCAAATTTCTAGACCATATTTGAACGCTTATCCTGATAGGGAACAAATACATTCCACTTTGAAAAATATGTGGGATTATCCAAAAGTTTCTTGTCCGTATCGACATGGGAATAAGTATTTCTTTTATAAAAACTCAGGGCTCCAAAATCAAAGTATTTTATACGTACAAGATTCATTAGAAGATGAAGAGCGTATTTTCTTGAATCCAAATGATTTATCTCCGGATGGAACCATATCTTTATCCGGTACAAAATTTTCGGAAGATGGTAAAACTTTCGCATATGGTTTAAGTACTAGTGGATCCGACTGGATAACAATTCATTTTAAAGATGTTGAAACTGGTATATTTTTATTTTATAAACATTCAAACTGCATTTTAATACTTATATTTTATAGGTAAAGATTATCCCGAAATCTTAACAAAAGTAAAATATTCTTCACCAGAATGGACTCATGATAATAAGGGCATATTTTATGGGGTATTTTTAATAATTAATAATTTAATTTCATATAAATAATACGTAATTTACAGAGATACATTGATGAAAATAGTAAGGGGAGTGGCACCGAAACCATACAAAATCATAATCAAAAATTATACTACCATTATTTAGGGACAACTCAAGAAAATGATGTTTTAGTTGCAGAATTTCCCGAAGAACCCGAATACAGAATGTAAATTGGTTTTTTTTTCAGGCAGGGCAAGGAACCGAAAAATAACGGTATATAGTTAACCGAAATAGAGAACGTATTTATAAAACAGTGTTTGTTAAAAAAACCGTTTTAATCTACTTAACCGGGTTTTAAAACTTAGATTTACCGGTTACTAAAATCATTCAATATTAACAAAAACCGTTTTATTCTACTTAACCGGGTTTGAAACTGTTAGATTAACCGGTTAATGAAATCGTTCAGGAAAAAAACCAAAATTAATATTTTTCTATATCAGTAAAAAAGTATTAAAAAATTTGTGTTCAACCCAAAGTATTTTTTGCTCAAAGGATTTGCGCACTTGCCTTCGGCTCATTTTTCGCAAAAACAAATTACACTTGTTATATAAATAACTATTTGTCATTTTAATAATAAAAATAGTTACTTTTAATGCTTTTCGGTTGTTGATTACCGTTTTTTTTTTAGTAAATATCGGTTTCGGTTAAAAATACCGGTTTAAATCGGTTAATAACGGTTACATATTCCGAAATTGAGAACGTAATTTTAAAAACTGTTTTCGTTCAAAAACCACATTTTTTTCCCGGCTGCAAGTTTTTTCATTCGTTTAATGTAAAAGAGTTTAAAAGAATGTAATAATGTACTTTTAGATACGATTAAAAAACTGGTTTTAATTTGTTCCGATTAATATTTACCGTTTTTTTTAGTAAATAAAGTCTATTTCGATTAAAATTAGTACTGTTTTTAAAACCGGTTTCTTGTCTTACTTTATACTACTAAAAAAATTACTAATATTTATTTTATTTCCAGTGGTGCTGAAGTTAGCGATTGTGGAAAATGGCTAATTTTAACTCCTATTAAAGGATGTAAAAATAATCTTATTTACGTTGGTAACTTGAGTGAGATAACAGAAATAAATAGTAAAATTTCGTTAATATCCGTCGTTGATAAATTAGAAGCAGATTATGAGGTAAAGATAATATTTTATATTACACAAATTTATAGGGGATGCAAAGTGGACTACGTTTTCCTAATAAACTTAAATTCGGAAACGCATCGTTTTCGAGCTACGTGCTCTTAAAAGAGTAATTATCTACCTTAATTTTAGTTGGCCGTGACCTATCACTTCAGTTATTAATCTGTTTTTTTTTTAATAAATAATTTTATTTATTTTTGTAATATAATAATTGCTCAATATGACGACCACCAACTGCAATGCAAGCATTGCACCTTTGAAGCATATTTTGATACATTCATTTAAAACGTCAGGATTTGTTTGAATTTCTTGTGCTGCCGTACATTAATACTATGTTAGCGTAATTGCGAACAGTATGCTCATTCATAAGACGTCTGCAATTCATTGCTAAAAGTTAAAATAAACAAAATAATAAGTGAAGTGATAGGATACAGCCAACTAAAACAAGGTAGATAAGTACTCTTTTAAGAGCCTGTAGCTCGAAAACGGTGCGTTTCCGGATATGAGTTTATAAGTAAAAGTTAGTCTATTTTCATGCACTACATATCCTAGAAATTTGTAATCCGTGTTCACTAACACCTTGCATAATAAAATATTGTTTTAGTATATCACAAATATCGGAAATAACGCTGTATTTAGAACTAATAAAAATGCACCAAATTATCGTCTTGTATCAATAGATTTACATAATACCGAAGAAAGTAATTGGAAAAATATTATTGAAGAACATTCTAAAGATGTTTTAGATTGGGCCATCCCTGTATTTAATG
This sequence comes from Harpalus rubripes, assembly GCA_963082715.1. Classification (NCBI taxonomy): domain Eukaryota; kingdom Metazoa; phylum Arthropoda; class Insecta; order Coleoptera; family Carabidae; genus Harpalus; species Harpalus rubripes. The sequence continues at coordinate 44,924,551 of OY720458.1, read as the reverse complement.
ACAAACTTGTTGTATGTTATATTCAGGATGTGAAGGTATTTAATTCTAATAATGCATACCATACCCTTATTTGTATTTCTAGAAAATTTATGATTTCAGAATGTATTACATTTATATGAATTGAACACCGGAGAAAAATTATATGAATTCCCTCTAGATATGGGTTCAGTTACAGGATTTTCGGGCAAAAAAAAATTTAACGAATTTTTCTATTACTTCACATCGTTTGTAAATCCAGGAGTTATTTACAGAGTAGATTTATCAAGCGGCGAATATAATCCAACGGTATGATAAGAAAAACTTAATAAATATTTGTTTAACAATAATTTAATTTTAGGTATTTAGACAAAATACTATTCCTAACTTTGATCCAAAGATATTTAAAACTGAACAAGTATTTTATAAGAGTAAAGATGATACAGTAGTTCCTATGTTTTTAATTTCAAAAGCGGTAAGATATTTCTTCAAAGGGTGGGGGGTCATATAATCCTGTTAACTGTTTCTGAGAAAGACAGTGATCGAACAAAATTGTGTCTATGCCAGTAGACTATAGAAATACAATAAAATTTTAATAAAACATTTTTGTCAATTCCTATTAGGTAGTTAAGAAATAATTATTTTTTTTTTTTTGAAATGGGTAAATGAAAAGTCTCATTTAATCGAAGTAGTAACTCTTTTAGTTTTCGAGATAGCAAAGGCAGAGGTAAACCCCGTAAAAACTCATTTTTCATTGCCTTTCTCGGAAAATTTTGAAGATCAGGTCTATGTCCTTTAAGCTTTTTAACACATTTGATCAGTACTATATGCTCTCAAAGTTTGTACCAGAAGTTGTGAAACATCTTGTATTTTTCATTATTCCTATTTTAGAATTCAAATCCAGACCCCAACCGGGCCTGTCTATTATATGGATACGGCGGTTTTAACGTAAGCATACAACCAACATTTAGTTTAATGCGTATAGTATTTATCAATCATTTTGACGGTTTGGTGGCAGTGCCGAACATTCGTGGTGGTGGGTATGTAACATAAATCAATTTAAAATAAACAATATAAATTAATAATTTTATAGAGAATATGGCGAAAAGTGGCATAACGCTGGCCGTTTCCTAAACAAGCAACATGTGTTCGACGATTTTCAGTATGCCGCGAAGTACTTAATCGGCAATAAACATACAAGCAGTGAAAAACTTGTTATTCAGGGTGGTTCGAATGGTGGATTACTTGTCGCCGCTTGCATGAATCAAGAGCCATCATTGTTTCGCGCTGGCGTAGCACAAGTTGGCGTCATGGATATGTTAAGATTCCATAAATTTACTATAGGTTATGCGTGGACCTCAGATTATGGTTCTTCTGATAACGAACAGCATTTTCATAATTTATTATCATATTCTCCGTTGCATAACGTCAAAATTAGAGACGATTGTCAATACCCTGCAACATTATTGCTGACAGCTGATCATGATGATCGCGTTGTACCGTCTCATTCGCTTAAATTTATAGCTACTCTTCAGCGAAAGTTAGGGGAGTGTCCGAACCAAAGCAACCCCTTACTTATTCGGGTAGAAACGAAAGCTGGTCATGGCAGTGGAAAACCAACCAGTAAAGTTGTAAGTATGCGAGGCCTGTCTAAAAAAAATCCGACCTTCGGCTGGGAAAAAAATATTGCGTACCTAACTGGGTTGGGACCCTAATACCCTTCAAAGTAAACTCCTTGCGCCTCCACACATTTAGCTCACCGATTCTACCACTGCTGGAAACACCTCTGGAAGCCTTCTTTTGGAATAGTTTGCAGCTTTGCCGTCGCGTTCCGCATTCTTTATTCTACTCTCAAAATGGGATCATTTCAGTGGCCTCTTTAATTTCGGAAACAACCTGAAATCTTACGAACTGTTTTGGAACAACACCTCACACAGTAGCTACTAAGCAGGGAATGACGCACCCGATGGTGAAGTGAAAATTTAGGCATGCGCATGAAGATAGCCCCCTTCACTGTGGAAACTGGCGCCGCCCTACCGTCATTATTTTGCGCGGGAAAATGAAAGGTCGGATTCTTTTTAAACAGGCTCTATTATGATTTTTATTTTTTTGAAATGTTTATAATATTTTTGTTTCAGATTGACGAATGTGTAGACATTTTATGTTTTATCGCTTTATCGCTAGAATTAAAATTTCAGGATCACTAAAGATGTTCCTTATCTTATAACTTTTTATAATTACCCCACGAGCACAGAAAAAGAGGTCGTTTGCTCAATTAACCATTAAAATATTTTTAATATTATAATCTGTAGGCTCATAGACCATTTTTGTTAATAAAATCAAAATATAAATAAAAAATTTAGTGATGTCAGAAATTAAGAAAAGTCTTGTCCATCTCTTTAATAATCAATTCATTTTTAGGAAAATACTTTCAAGTTGCGTTTTAACTAATACTTTAGTTTGTTTTTTATTTATGAAAATAAAATGGTTTTTGAGCCCATTAAAATATTTCAATAGTATTCAGTTTTGTGTGTAATGAAAAATACTAATAAACACCATACATATAAATAAGTCTTTATTTTTATTTTATTTGTTTTCCTTTGAATTATTGTCAGATACTTTTCAATGTACGGAATATAGAAATAGTTATTTATGTAACAAGTGTGTAAAGTAGTACTTTTTTGGTCGAGTGCGATGTTTTACGCACTCGGCTGCGCCTCATGCGGAAATTGTAGCACGAGACAAAAAATACTATTTTACACACGTGTTGCATACAACATTTTTCCTAGAACCGAAATGGTATTGATGTTTATCATAATACTGAGTGTACAGGCATCCAGCAGCTTCAAATAGTGTTAGTACTTTTTCTCATAACACTGTACAAAATGTAACTTAAACACTTGGAAGAATCTCAGACAGACGATGATTAGTCTTTTATAATGTACGAATTGTACAATTAATATTAAAAATTAGGTTAGGTTAGAAAACATGCAAACATGTCAAAAAATGTTAATGTTCTTAAAAATTAGATTAGTACTCAATCTGTTAAAAAAAATATTAGATTTTTTTCATTTACAGTGCATATTTATATTTCTTAATAAATTTTATTACGTTCTTTATTATTTACTACCTAATTAAATACTTGACATGTAAATTAACCAAATTTTAATGTTGCCAAGCAACGCTTATTTACTTTTCAAGCACTAGTGCTTGAAAAGTGACACTTTACACACTGGAATGAGTGCGCGAAAAGTACCTTTTACTCACGGTTGTAGGAAAACTTATTTATATTTATAATTTTATAAAAAAAATATATATTTTGATATAACATTATTTGCATATTCTATTAAACTTTGATTTTTATATATATGATACTAGGACAAAAAATTAAAATAGCCGTATTTTTTGAAATCGATTAATTATTTGTACTTTACGAGAAAAATAATAAATATTTGGAGAAGGAATGTACTGACGTCACCATAGCCGAATGACATAAGAAAAGGCAAATGCAAATAATATGCCATAGCGGTGGAAATATAAACCAAGGATATAAACTATAAACTCAGGCCATATTGACGTCACCATAAATAATATTTTTTTATTATTAATTAATTTTTATTTCTTATTATAATAAAATGCAGTAGTGGTTAATTTTTATATTTTATGACCCATATATTGAAATTACATTATGGTCACATAACCCCTTGTGAATATTTTCCAAGTATTTCTGAAACGATACTACTATCGCCATCTTGTATGAAACGCAGAAGTTTGTCACTATGAAAACATTCATAGCTTCTAGCCAATGAGAATTTTTATATAGTTATCAAATATAACCAAAATATTCAATTCATTTATAAATCTAAAATACGAAGCCAATTTGCAAATAATTGTAGAATACTGTTTGGTGTAATTTATTTGTCCCACAGTTGTAAATTTTCTTTCAAATAATTATTTTTTATTATGTTTTGCCACATACAACAGTTTTGAATTTTAAAATGCCATTCATGGCATACGAAAAATTTTACCTTTCTTATGGCTTAATTCCAGAAAATATTATATTGTCTTGTAAATATATACCTATACAGGAATAGACAATCCAGAATACATTTCATATGTAACTTGGTTTTTAAAATTTAGTTTTACCCTTATACCTACTGTGATTATTCGATTTAAATTACTAATATTCACCAGGTTGCTTATGAAATGTATTCTGTTTTGCCTATTCTTAAAATTTCAGGCGGGAACATATAAAATGGGTATCCTGTACTATTTGATTTTTTTTTTTTCATTTTTGAAATAAACGCCTACTTCCTAATCAATTTTACTTTCTTTAAATGAAGTTTATTTGGTCTCCAAAGTAGTTTTTGATGAACATTTAGTATATTATGTAAAACCACTGGTCATATAAGTCATGCTGGTGGTGCACTTTCCACAATTTTCAAGAGACACCTGTTTGCACAAATTTACAAGTATATTGAGTATTGACACACCCAGAAATGGGTAATAAGCCGTGATGATATATTTATTTTTTATTTAATATGTCACATAAATAAATAAAACTAAAACAAAATATACTGTGAAATAACAAATTTATCATAGCTGTCAATAATCCGATTAAGATCCGGTACTTTTATCTTTGGTTAAAATGTGTGTTAACTATAAATTAAAACGAAATATATAACATCGATATTATAACATAATAATTATGTTTTAATTTTTCGATGCGACATTTTTCGTTTTGACTGAAACTTAACAGACTTAGATTAGAGATAAAAAATACCGTATATTCATATTGTTTATTTATCTGAAAGTTTAAATTTTAACTGGGGATTGTTGGATTGGCCATTAGGCCCGGTCTCGGTATTTTCATCTCTGGTTAAATTGTCTGTTAAGTGTTAACAGTCAGTTAAAAGAAAAATATAGTATCTATGTATTTTTCGTTTTAACTGACAAAAAAGTAGATTGACACACCCAGAAATGGGTAATGTAATAAGCCGTGATGATATATTTATTTTCGATTTAATCTAACTAAGGTCCGGAACACCGAAACTGTTTTTTACAACTGTTTAGGCAGTTTCATTAGAGATGAAAATAGAGGACTTGTCATGTGATACAACTTTCCACATCTTTGAGTGCCCGTATGCGCCCTCTATAATACAAATATTTCATCGTTACCGAAATCTGCTAAAATGTCAAAATATCACACTTACAAATTGATAATAAGTAATCATGGTATATTATTATTATTGTTATGAATTATTTTGTAAATATTTTATTGTAACGAATTATACGTTATATTTTAAATTAATGTTTTTTCAGGTAACGAATTTATAGTGGAAAAAGAAAGTGCGTTAAACGTTAAAAGTGAAAGGGGAGTGTAGTTTTGGAGTCTAGACGACGACGACCATCGTCCACGCAGCGCAGGACAACACGCACAATCTTGCCGCTTGCCGCCTACCCCTGTAGTCCTGTCAGATGGCAGGAGTGTAGACGTCGGTCGTCATGGCGTCAAATTTTCCCTCTTGTGTTGTTGTCCGAGAAAAACCAACATTTTAAAGAATAGGGTATGTGTTTCGGTTATTCCATGTATATGTAACACAATAGTTAGTGTAGTGCGACGCTCTAGGATTATTCCCCATAATAGCATCGGTGCGTATTCAAACTAATTATCTGCTTATAGTTTTTCATTCACCACTATTATTGCATGGATTTGTTTGTATATGTATTATTGTTATTTTTGTGCAAAACACTTTGAATTTTATGCCGTGCAATATACTCAAACAATTTGTTTATAAAAGTATGTTGTTTATTTCAAAATAAACAATTAACTGCAAGTATTTACTATAGAGTAAATAAATATTTGAGTACATGTGTGTTTATACAGGAATAAATGATTGGATGTATGGAATATTTTTAGTATGAAATAAAATATTATTTAGATATAGATTGGGGGGGCGGGCAGGGGGTAGTAATTTGGTGGTGGACAGTGGCTAGTCCGCCGGTCGCGCGCAAGTATTGATCGCTTCGCATGCGGCATGGGCAACCTATGTATGTATATGACACATACACACATACACCCACAACATACTTGTCGCTAGCATACTGCCACGGGTTATTGCTTTATTATATACATCTATATGCTCCTCTTTTGCTATATTGCCATTCCTCATTAGTCATTACACACATACACCATGAAAAAGCGCACACCACAACCTCCAAGATTTAAAGGTTTTGCGCGTATTTTGTTTCTCCCCCGTTTTATCTGTTGATCAATAACATATTATCGTGATATTAATTCTTCGAAATATTATTTTTGTTTTTATAGGCGTGCGAGGCGCATGCGTCTATCTCGAGCACATTTCCCGTAATCATATCATTTTCACTCACTCACTTTCCCTTTTGTATATACATTTTTTAGATAATGTAGATTTTCATTGAATACGTATAGTAATGGAAATGATTGGAGAAATAGCTGCATAGTAAATATTGAATGAAGTATGGAAAATGCAATGTAGAGTTGTGTTTGCTTTTGAGTGATTTGGAGTAAAATAGAATTGGGAGGGGGCGATTTTATATCCGTCCATGCATTAATCTCGCGCGTCTATTTTCCCCTATTTCAGTATATTTTTGACAATCGTAGGGGTAGTGTAGTTTAGTTTGTATCGACACATGTGCTATATTTTAATGTGTTTGTGAAGTGGTGTATTTTGTTACAATTTCTAAATCAAATTTCAACTATAGCAACCATTTATTTAAAGGTACCTACAAATTTATACTTTGTGTGACGGGCTAGTGGTAAAGTGGTACAATTTATTAGGTTAAATTTCTCGACTGTGTCGTAGATTAGGTGTTAATATACTCAAAATCCATAGAGCATTATTCCATTATTCTTACAAAACCGACTTTTCAATGTACACTTACATCTTCTTCAGGGTGAATAAGATCTTACATAAAATTATATACACATTTCATTTAAACATTCAATTTTATAAACATCGTACAAAAATTCGAAAAAGCACATACACATCTGTTCAAAATCGACACTGAATGGTTGAACAAATAACAAATGTAGTTATATATACCTCATTTTATGTTTTAGAATCTGTAAGATCTTACTTACTCTGAAAAGGGTATAAATGTATTCAGAAACGTCGGTTTTGTATAAATAAATGCTGTATGACAGGTTTCGAGTATTTGTTAACACACAATATTTTATACTTTTATTTGGAAAAATTCTTACATTTTTAACCTTTTCAATGTGAACAAAAATGACAAAAACAAAATAATATTTTTTAATTTAGAACACTTGAACACTTGTCCACCTAGCCTCTCGTTTAATATAGAATTAAATATTTTAATTTTTTTTTCATTTTAAACAGTGTAAAAATTGAATAGTACTGTTTATTTTGAAAAACGAATCGCTTCCGAACGAGTAAATGGTGTTAATGTCCGTTCATATGTAGTGATGTGATTTACAGGGAAATCAGTTTTTATTTGCGCAAACCAAATTATTTTATGCCAAAATACTTCAAATATAGAAATTTAAATTGTGCATCCAAATTATACAGTGCCGCTCCGTGGCTAAAAGGCGCCTTTGTGCAAAGTTAGTTTTCAGCGAAAATCACACGTTTTAAACTATACTTTTGATTCTCCGAAAAAAAAACTTTAAAATATTGATGAAATTTCCTTTGTTAGTTCCATTCTTATAATCAATATTTCTAAAATCGGTTGTTGTTGTAATCAACAATTTTGCAGTTATTATGTGCAATATAACAATGCTAGAACATTATCCGTTTGACACGATTTCTTTTACGTTTTTCTGCTAAATTAGAATAGTAAACCAGGAAAATTTAATATAGGCAGAAACGAAAAATAAATTATCTCACAAGATTTCAGAATTGTAAATCATATGCATTTAATTCTTCGCAAAATGCTAGTATTTACAATGTATTCATTGTCGGATTCATTTTTGCAATTAATATTCTTGAGCTCTATAATCAAAATATTCATTGTTGTAATCAACACTTTTTCAGTTATTATTTTAATATAAAAATGATAGAAAAATATCCATTTGGTAGGATAATTATATTCCTTATAACTTAAAACAAGAGATCTGTCAATAAATTTTAAAAAAATATTATAAAAATTTACTATTATTTGTCTCACAGCATCGCTCCTTATGGTCAGGCGCGTTCATGGTGCGGGGTACAACCTGTCCACCCGTACGGAGCGGCCCTGAAATTACGTGATTATTATAGCTCTGTATGTAAACGAAAAAAAAATTATTAACTTTTAATCCAGACAGCTATGGATTATGACAAAAAATAAACAATTGCGTTATTTTTAACATTTAACTGTCAGTTAAAATTAAACAGTTTACCTTTTTCTGTTTTATTATTTCTTAGTTTTAATTGACAGTTAAAAATAACGCAATTGTTTATTTTTTATCATAATTCCTAGGCTGTCTAATCTAAAAGCTCATAAAAACTTTATAATTATTTTTTTCACTTACATATGAACAGCCTAGAATAATCGTTTCATATGATTTAGTTGCAGATTTTAAATCTCTATTGCCCATTTGCTTTAATTTGATCTTAAGCGCCCCTTAATCATAAAAATGCATATCGAATTTGTGACAGCAATGCATAATAATTCATTTGTTTGGTTGATGCAACGTTTGTGCAAAGCAAACTGATTTTCCATGTTAAACGCCTCTATAGTGTTGTGAAATGATGGAATAATCGAGTGTGTTGTGATTTGTGTTGGTGGGTGTAGGTTGCATGGTGAGCAGCGGCTTTGAAGATGATGAGCTCGGCAGGGGCTGCGGTGCAGGCCGTGTACGCGTCGCCGGCACCGGCGCCGTCCCCGTGCCAAGGCGCAGACCCGGACGACGACCTCTCGCACCGCAAGCGTCCCTTCCCCGCAGCAGTAGCAGCCAGCACGGACACCTGCAAGAAGCGCCGCAAGCAAGCTACCCCCATCCGCATATCCAGCACCGCCCCCGACCTCTGCCTAGAAGGTAAGGATAAGGAGCACCAGCCGCCGCCGCTGCCACCCGACTCCGAACCCCACACCATCAAGGTGGAGCACAGTCCTATTCCCAGCCCCAGCCCCATTCCCGTCAACCTCTCCGGGGGGCAGAACTTCCCGCCCTGGCTGTCCGACGTGCAGTCCACTTCCGCCTCCAATTCCCTACCCTCACACAATTTCTACGTTCCGGTGGCTGTCAGCCGCGCGCCCTCTACTCAACAACCCCCCATCCGTATTTTCAACCCGGAGGCCTACTGCGAGTTGTGCAACAAAGAATTTTGTAACAAATATTTCCTGAAAACGCACAAAGCCAACAAACACAGAATATACACCGATCCGCCGTGCTCTGACGCTGTCAACCTCACGCCAGTTAATGTTCCTTCCTACACGGCTAGCGTACCTATGCCTGTGCCCGTGCCCATGCCTATGCCAATGCCAGTCATCAAGAAACCAACAATGGCTGAAACACCAACACCCACACTCAAGAATATAACTACAGATTTCATGGCTCACTTGTGCGATTTATGCGCGAAAACTTTCCCCAGCAAAATGCTCTTGAAGGCGCATCGGATGAATGTACATGGTATCGCAGACCCAGACGTAGACATCGAACCGCTACCTTTACCTTTAGACACCACGCAGATCAAAGAAGAACGTGATCGTGAACCAGAAGTTAACGACGTCCCAGAAAAAGATCCAATGCTGTACAAAGATGATTCACTTGTTATGGATCAAGAAGAAAATTCGGAAAATATTGCGCCGCTAAATTCTCAACAACAAAACAGAGAAAACATAGATTTCGCCATGAACCGCTCTCGTCGCCTAGGGATTATGAATCCAGAAGCATTTTGTGAAATTTGCTGTAAAGAATATTGTAACAAATATTTCCTCCGTACGCATAAAATGAAAAGACATGGAATATTAATTCCAGACGAAAATTCCAAAGATAATCAAAAAGATTTCAAACTAGAATTATCAATTAGTAATAATTGGTATCAAATACAAACAAGTCCGTTGAATTTAATAATGGGAGAACAAAATACAAATAGTTCCGGGTCTTGTAGTGAAAGAAAATCATCTCCAGCAAATGAAAACGAATGTGAAATATGCGGTATGCGATTTCAAACTATGTATCTCGCTCAACTTCACTTCGCCACGGCTCATGGTCAATCTCAGGTACAAATACAAAACAAAACTAGCGCCACTGACGAATTCAGTGCCGTACTTTCTGCCAATAACAACGATAAACAAGTCCCGGACTCCATAAGCGAAGATTTACAGAAGCTACAAACAATGATTCTTCAGCTGAACGATTTAGATGTTAGTAAAGTAACCGCAGGGAACAGTACAACTACACTATCAACTTGTACAATGTGCAGTAAAGAGTTCGAAAATAGGTATTATTTACACGCCCACCTCATGACAGAACACGGACTTTTGTTAGAAAATAATTCACATCTTTCGCAAATAGACATGGACAATACCACAGAAATCACTTCAGAAATGCAACAAAATACTGACAATCAATTAAAAATTCTTCCTATGCCTTCTTCGGGTATAATGGATAAAAAGGACGACTCTAATGGTTTTATGGGCCCGGAAAAAACAATGAGGACACCTAACACAAATGGAAACACCTCAAATTCTAACAGCAACAGCAATGCAGTGGCCGTAGGCTCAGAAAGGCGATCTTCTGTTACCATGACACCAGCCAACAGTTACTGTGAGATTTGTAATAAAGAACTTTGTAACAAATATTTTATGAAAACACATATGCAGCGCATGCATGGCATCGAAATAGAAAATGGCGCGCAAATAGGAGGTGTTGTTTGTAATATCTGCAACAAAGAACTTTGCAGTAAATATTTTCTTCGTGTTCACAAACACAACACGCATGGCATCGTACAAGACAATTTGGGCAGCAGTAGTAGTACCAGTAGCACCCAGCGACAAACAAATCCAGATTTAGACCAGGGAACAATACCAGTGAGCACCCAACCAATTACAGGGACTACTGACATCTCAATACCTACTAGCGGTACCGGCGATTCGTCCTTAAAACTCGGCGATTTGTCAGATTTAAGTAATCGATATTTTACTCATTTCACTGAAGTTTGTACCATCTGCAGTCGACGATTTCGCAGTACCAAGTGGTTGAAGGCGCATTTGCTAGGAGATCACGGTAAAGCTGGTACCGAAAAATGGAATGAATTAGAGATGCAACTTCAACAATCTTTTACGCAACAACAACAATTGCAGTCACGAAAGAATATCACTGACAGAAGCAGTCCTACACTGCGAATACCAAATGGTGGACATGGACAAGATATAAAAGGTGACCCAGGGATGCATAATGTACTGTCTAGTATATTTGGTACAGACGAATCAACCGTCAAACAATATCATTGTTCCTTCTGTTCATTTTCGACACCAGTTTTGGCGTTTTTGTTTGTTCATGAGCGATCTCATTCGCATTCACAATCACATTCTACAACCAATACTAATGGTGGAAATACACCAATTAATACAAACACCAATACGAGTACAAATATAGTCCCTAGTGCGATGTCGCCTTTGTATTGCGCTGTTTGTAACCAAACATTCCGTCAACCTGAACAACTACACCACCATATTGTGACGCAACATACATTCCTTTCATTTTTTGGTAATGTGCGACAACCAACGCCAACGCCGACACCAACACCAACGCCTGCATTACTCAAGCTGGAAGAACAGGAACAAAAGCAACCAGAAGATCATAAATGTTTCTCGTGCAGTACTTGTGGACGTATGAACAAATTAGAAGTAAGCACAGATATCAGCATTACTTTGCAGGACGTTTCGAAGCAGAGGCAACTTCCTGCTTCGTACGCGCTTCCGCAATCACAATCGCAATTGAAAGCTAAATACACCATGCAGGCTTTTTTGATGGACGAACCAAGTACGGATACAAGTGAGGCGTTAAGCGCGGGCACAGGGACAGTGGTATTAACGAGCAAGGAGGCCAATGCCAATGGGGACGAAGAAAAGGAGCATACAGAGGCTACGGCTGATAGAAGATTCGCACCATCTATTGTCTTCCTGCCCGTCCTAGAAAAGCTCACGTCTCCTTTGACAGTGTCGTTTACACTGACTCCTGCCTAGCCCTAGCCATAATCCTAGGTCCTTAACCTTAATTCAATTCCTGTTCCTATCCTTCACATGTCATGTCAGATGTCAGTATTCTATCAACATGAGCAACATGAACATTGCGTCTACGTCTATGTACAAGATCATCAAGTAACTATAGTATTTTTAAGATTTAAAGATAATCGGCGATAGCTACACCTGTGATTTTAATTTTTATTTATCAATTATTTATTATAATATAATATAAATATATAAATAATTTATGATTACAAACTATAAGTATATAGCAAGGGTGCGCTGAAGCGACACACATGATGGAAATGACCGTATTAACATAGGTACATATTTTTTATGGAAATACCGGAAAGACTGAGTGACATTTTATATAAACCTTGTTAATTTTTCAGGAAATATTTACGTATGCATAATTGTTTTTATGGTATTAAATGAAAGAGACATAATGTATAGGTGATGTATAAACAAGTTCCTATTTTATTGCTCGGTGATCCCCAATTGTTCACTAACTTAGTTGTATCGTGTTTAGTATCGTGGTTAACATTAACATAGAGTATACAGCTTGCTCAAATAGTTCCATGCCCGAGAGCACAACTCTCTCTCATGTTTCGAGTTCCTGAAAGCATAGCATGCGTATGCGTATTGCGTAGGTTAAATGATTATGATTATGTACATTATACTATATTATTATACTGTACGTACTAAATGAACATAGATTGTTAAAGAGTTTGCTGTTGCGATATCGAATATCGTAACAGAGCCGAGCTGAAGCTGAAGGAACGTTCTGTAAGTTTGTTCGCATATGTTGTTATTGTTACAAGTCCAGCTGCAGACGTTCGTCGCGACGCCGACGCGAAAGGCGAACCGCGAGATTCGATATCTCACTCGCTCGACACACTTGTTTCAATTGTATGTGTACCGTACCGTGCTTACTACATATAAGAGGTACTCTATACATGTCACTTGTCGAATCGATTCGAAGATCATCATTGTTAAATGTATATACATACATGTACTATGTACTGCCCTGCCGTACAAATACAAATTAAATTAATGATTTCGCTTATTCTCTAGTCAGAGTCACTACTCAGTAATTAGCAACTTTTACGTTTTCGTTACGTTACGTTCTTCGTAAACGCGAGAACGTGATATCAAAGCAACACATTCATATTATGTACGATATATTGTTACGTGTTACCTCATCGTCAATGATATGACATGGGCTGCGAGCAGAGGCTAGCTCGGTTGTAACGGCCAGAGTTCGAGGCCTTCCTCTGTCTCCAGCCGACATTCAGGGAGACGCAACTTTCTACTTCTACCTTTTTAACTTAACTTACGTTCAAATTACTCTATTCCACTAGTAATAAGTAATATCGAGAGCAGATATTCCTATTCCTATACCTACCCTGCCTGTTCATTTATCCTACTCCTACTATCACATATATGTACAAAAATTCAGGTACCTTAGTATCGAAACGGAGACCGCGTATTGGTATTACAATTACCCTTTTCTTTTGTTCTATACACTTAATACAGACCTATATATGACCACATTTAACATCTAATATTATATGATAAAGATAATCCGAGCGGACTTCGTCCTCGTTCATAGGTGTTCGTGAATTCAATTGTAAAGTACAAAAACTTGGACTACCAATTTGCTAATTACTATAGTTATAATACTTCGCTGTGTGCCTTTTAGTAATTGCAAACTATGACCTGCTAGTTAATAGCTCCGGGTGCTACAAAATTAATAACCCTAGGTCGGGCCATTTATGTTCATACATACATTACATGTACGTATTGTTTTTCATTTTTATACACATTTTTCCATTTCTCGTTTCTCATTTTTGGGAACATCTGCCACGGCACGTGCCGAGCGCACGCACTAGGGGAACGGACTCTGCATATTTTTATTCCATTCTTTTGTTCGCAGAAATCGAAATCATACATAATGGCATTATGCACAATTCAATTTCATTTGCTATGCAGATCTCTATTGAAAATTAAAACTGCCGATAAAAAGAAAGCATGTGATGTATGTGTGGACACTAATGCGTATCCTAGGCCTAGGCGAATCGGTGCATGTGCATTTGCATTCCATCTGCTGCACTATGCGCTTAGTACAGAATTTAAAATACACTGTACTAACATCTACAAATACGGATGCAATGCATTACCACAAGAAGAGACATTTGCCTATACAGTTCCTTACAATAAACGTTTCATCTATTTATTTTTATATACATGTACTATTTATTTACAGCGTAATAAATGAAATGAAATGAAAATAGCTATTGCGATATTATATATTGATATTAATTTCATTTCTATCGTGTTTCAATTCTTGTGGAAAAACAGAGCGAAATAAGATCAACTGCGCACATTCGTATTAAATAAATGAGCAAATAATCAAAAATATATGTGTTTTTAACAAGACAATGGCCATAAAGTGTTATTAAAAAATGATTTAAATGATTTATAAAAAACGTATTATAATATATGGAGTAGTTTATTTTTATCACTTAAATATATGTATATTTACAGATGATATCTATACCTGTAATTGAAAATAATGTTATACCGTATTATAATCCTACGTATATTTTCTGTGCTTGATTAGTTGATTTGCTGTTGATTTGTGAGGTTATGATATGACGAATGGCAACAGCGGCAGCTGCATTTGAGGGATAATTATTGAATCACTGAAGGGTTGAAATTTTGGGAAAAAGGGGAAAATGAAAAGAAGCAAGGATTACGTTATACACACACGCGCAAGGATCCCTTTTGCTATTGTGTTTGTCCCCTTACATTTTTCATTCGCGTGCCATTTACGTTAGTTTTCTATAAAAAATGTAAATACTGAAATTCCATTGAGCATTGTAAAGTTGATTTAATCTTTGGATTGGTGATTTTACAAGTTTAGGGTTGGTTAGGGTAGCCGTAGCCATCTGTAATCTGCAATTGTGCAATTGTTGAAAGAAAAATATACGTAGGATAGGAATCGGTACGCGTAGAAAATGTTTTGTTTTGAATAAATTCAATTATGAATTATGATAATATAGTATAGGTATAGATAGGTAATAGTGTTGTACGATATGATGAATTGTTGTGATTCTGATTATTTGGCTGTACCAAATTACTATTGTATTCCATTACATTTACATTTGTAATATTTCTAATACGGGAGTTTTGCATTTACCATTTATGTTTCTGTTTGTAATTAACTGTATTCTGTTATAAACGGAGAGTACGTCTACATTTACACGTTGTACGTGAGTCTATAGCTCTATATAGTGTGCTTTTATCAATAAGGAATTTCAAACGAACGTGTTAAAATTTCATTATACAAATTTCATTACTATAGTTGTAAGTTATCGGAGGCACAAAATCAAAATTAGTGTGTAAGTTGTAGGTAAGCATATAATATAACGACACTTAGGTCATACATATTATGTTTTGTAGAATATTCACCATGAGATTATATCTATATACATCGGAGACTCAGAGAATTTATACGCGTATGTATACATGTACACATACACGTATAATATATATACATAATATTATATATAAAACTATTTTCGTATTATTCTGCGTTTTGAATGTGAAACGAAATTAGTTTTTTTTAATATAATAGGTATATTGTAAATTAAGTGTTCAAGTATTTTGTATATGTGGTTCATGTTGAATATCTGGGAGTATATATGCTATTATGATGAGTATATATGCTGCAGGATACAGAAGCAGCTATGGTATAGCTGTGTATATGTTATGTCACGTCATATTACGAATTAGGTACTGCTTGTTCATTCATTGTCAGTATCAGTCAGTACAAATCATAAGATGATTAATTATACCATAACGGTAAAGAGAGACCTCGCTATACAGTGCCATGTTATCAACTAATCTCATATCTGTGTATTTCTAAGCAGAAGCACCTTAAACTACTATGTAGTACCAGTACCTTCAACAAAACAAAACAAAAAACTACAATAGCTCAACATCGTCACTAGTCAAGTAACTGAATCTTCCAATAGCAGACGCAGGGCGAACATTATCTACCTCCGAATATCTTCACATATTGTATATAACAACACACATTAACACATACTCAAATTCTTTCTAACTATAAAGTCATCTTGAATCTTACTGGTGGCAGTTTACGAAATCTAGTCATACATCTTTCGTACGCCAGCGCCGCCATTTTACTTATATTTTTCTAGTCATTGTCATTGTTCAGCTGACTTTAAACTTACAAAGAAATTGACGTTTAATAACACAGAGTATTGAAAATTATATTTCATAGTTTCATAATCTACCATTCTGTATTCTGTGCAACAAACAAAACAAACATTTTATAATACACAAACATTTACATTTACAGGTAGTTATTGATAAAAAGGTTGTACCTAATTTTGTAAGTAGCTATTTTAATAATTTGTAATGTTCCATTTATATGTAATCCAATGAAAAATATAATTTCTAGTAACATGACAAATGTATTTATTTATAAGCGACGTCACACCTACCTCAATATGTTAGCAAAACCTAGCCAAAGAGACAATAACATACTATTATTATACAACGCAGTATGTACATTTTATTTTCATTGGATCACATGTAGACCGGCCCTTTTTATACATTCATTCATTCATGTGGTATATTATGAAACGATCTTTTATACGTATATGATATGTACATTACATATCATTCATATACAGCTTATATTAAAATCAAGCTACCTTCATCCCAAATATTTGTTCTCACGTGATTATTTTATTTATATATCATACGTTGTATTCAAATTGCCTATATAATAAATTACCTTTCAAAACGTTGTTTCTTTTATTCTACCATTGATATATCGTCGTCAATAACACGAACCTACGTAACAAATTTTTGATAGTTTTGTAGGAGATCTATTTAAAGTTTTTCACTCTTAATCATTTGTTCAAGCTACCAGCCATTATCAATAATTTAGAAAAAAATTAAATGGTATATATACCGTGTGTCTATTTTAAAGGTGTACATAGGAGATTAACATGAGAAATCAGTTTTTTGGAATTTCCTGCCCGCCTAATTATTTTAAGCAAAAACGCGTCAAATAAAAGTTTTAGGGCACAAAATTCTGCATCTATATCAATAAACAGAATTACCTTTATCTGCTTTGTAACGACAGAAATTAAATAGGAAAATGTCGAAAATTACGTTGAAGATATCGACAGCCATGGAATTAGACAAAAAATAAATAAATGCGTGACGTTTAATCTGTCACAACATTAGTTAACTTATTTGACGTTTCTGACAATTGGATTTTGTCTCTAGTTTTATTGTCTAAAATGATTAAAAAATGAATATTTATACTAATGAAGAGCGTGTTTTCATAATTGCTAAATTGGTGACAAAATTTGAAAAGACTGCTAATGTGTCTTCAAAAAATACATGCGTAATCAGAATATAGGACGAGCAGGAAAACGTGCATTACTGGAAGAAAGAGTGTTAGGAATAAGTGTAGACCCCTTCTGTAGTACTAGATTTATTGGGAATGAGTTGGGAATACATCACAGCATAATACATAATTTTGTTACGCAATATAGAATTTTTAATAAATTCATATTATCAAAACTGTATTTTTTAACTTTATTTATTAATCCAGTATAATATTTCTATTATTCTCATAATTAAAGATGTTTTTTCAAATCAAATTGTCAAACAGGTTACATACTTACGTTGTGACAGTGTGACAGATAAAACGTCACGCAATTGTTTATTTTTGTTCAATTCCATGGCTATCATTATTTTTAACGTAATTTTCCACATTTTCATATTTAATTTCTGTCGTTACAAAACATCTAAACGTAATTCTGTTTATTGATTTAGACGCAGAATTTTATGCCCTAAAACTTTTATTTGACGCGTTTTTGCTTAAAATAATTAGGCGAGCAGGAAATTCCAAAAAACTGATTTCCCATGTTAATCTCCTATGTACACCTTTAAAACAGACACACGGTATATATATATATATATATATATATATATATATATATATATATATATATATATATATATATATATATATATATATATATATATATATATATATATATATATACTACATAATATAGTTTGATCACAAGTCAGACATTTATTTTAAAATTCATAAAATTAAAAGTTTGGTTCTTAAAGTTTATATTTTTAGTGCTACCGGTTGGCATATTTTTTTTTATTTTTTAATAATAATTAGTTGTAATTCTACATTAGGTAAGTGACTAAATAATTCATTATTATTATTATTATTATTCTTATTATTATTTAGGGTTGCCAGGCGTCGTATATAAGGGATTGTTCCCTATTTCAGCTAAAATTTGAGCGTCCCGTAAAGTACTGTTCGGGATGCCCAGGGGACTACAGCGCAATTGATTTAAGAGAAATTAGGAAAAAATATTGAAAGTATATATATTATTTTGATTAGCCTACTACCAATGGAAGTAGAGAAATTCAAATAGCGCAGTCCAGTAGTGCAATTCTCAAACAGTTTTTATTTGAATATAAATATTTTGCATTAAACTTAATAATTTAAATACATTTCCAATTATAAATCATGTAGACTTGTACAGTATAATAATATTCATTTATTTTTTATAAATATAATTTAGAAATAGCATATATTTCAAGAACATTTAGGTGCACGAAGAAAATAGTTTGATATAAAAACTTATATTCGTGACGTCACATCTATATTTTCAAATTTCGGAGGACCATAACTCGGATATTAATAGTCATTTTTTCACCGGATTTTCACCAACAGTCTTAGTTTTATTTATATTTATACGTTCAGATGAAATTATATACATATAATTATTATACATATTATTTTGAGCAGTTTAATAGAATTATTATATTGTTATTCAGTAATATAATATTTTAATTTAACATTATATTTTCAGATTTTCTGTTTCTGTAGTTATTGCTTATATGCTCGCAACTCGCATCGTAATTATATTTCAAGTACTAAATGTCTTGTAATGAATTCGCAAAGTTTATTAGAAAAAATAAAGATGAAATAAAAATTTATTGGCAGCTGCAAAATCGCAAAAGAAATATAAATTTAAAAATGTTTTTTTTTTTAATATTAAAGGCTGACAATGTTACTTTTGTTATAGAATTTTTCTTAATTTTATGTTAATATTTTATTTTAATGTATTATTTATGTAACTGTTTTCTTACAATAAAATAAATTATTAGTTTTTGACTTCTATCCGATTTTAATTTTTTAAGAATTTGTTATATTTGCTTCATTGTAAAGAACTCTATATTATCTTACTTTACATTACAACACGTTTGACCTTGAAAATTTTCAAAAAAACGCCTGCGGCGCGTTTATTCTTACAAATTTTGAATTCATCGATATATGTCCCGTATGGTAAAATTATAAATCTGGCAACCCTATTATTATTATTATTATTATTATTTTTATTATTATTAATATTATTATTATTTAAATTTCGTGTCGACCAGTGAAACTACAGATCGACTCTAACAGACAAGTTCGAGCTAATACTAAGACCAGTGTTTGTTGTTTATTATGATGACTGTCTTTTGTCATTTACAAATGTAAATATGTTCTACTCGTAGTAAGTCCAATTCTCGTGAAAAACTTTTGTTGGGTGAGTTAAAATAGTGTATATTTGTTTCTTTTAATGTCATACTATATTTCGTGATATGAATTTTTAATGTGTGATGGTTTTCAATGATCTAAATAGTGAAATAACTGAAATTTTGTTCCAATAAATGTTCCTAGTAGCAGTGGTAGCTGATTTCTTGAGATGCTTAGATCTGCGACGCCTCTGTTGGCCAAATTGGACTGATAGTAGGCGAGGTTGGTCCAACATTTATCTCTTTTTTGTTTATAATTCCTCTACAGCTTATTAATATTAATTAATCTGCCAATAATAACAGATTGTCTCACCGAGAAAAGATAATAATTAGAACAATTTGATCAATTTGACCAAATTTATTTATCTCAAATAATTTGACTTTTAACTATGTTTAAGAATAATCAAGTAACATATAAATACTTGTTGACAGTGTGAATATTTTTACAGAATTTTCATTAGATGGTTATTAATTTAGTTCAATATGATACGCGTATATGTTTATATTTACGTCGGTTGGTTCTCTCTCTGTATTATGAAAAATATGGGGAATTTAGATACGCCACTTCGGGAAAGTGTCAAGCTGGTCAGTTCATCCAAATGTGTGAACTATTTCATTTTTCGCATTTTATGAGTTACGTCATATCGTGATATTGACGACGATATGGGGTCTTATGGCCGTCTGCCTAAGTGTCTGGTCGCGAAAACGGGTTCAATTCTGACCGACGCCAAAATTATTTCGAATTTTAAATGGCACAAAAGTGAACTCTGTGGTGTATTCTCCACGCCAGCAATGAGTGCCCGTGAGATAACGCCTGGTAAACAGCCGCGCGGTACAAATATGTCATCATTAACGATATCAGTGAACACAGCAGATTGGCACACCTAGCAATGGGTAATATGCCGTGATGGTATATTTTATTTATTTATTTACAGAATATTTCACAATTTCGGGAGTTTGAACAAAATTAGTTTGATCTTCAATAATTTCTGAGATACAAGGCAGTGAAAGTTATGGGGTTTACGTCTGCTATCTCGAAAGAAATAAAAGTTACGACTTCGATTAAATGAGACTTTTTGTTTACCTTTGAGAGATCATTTCAGATGTGCTTTTGTTTTTAAAAATAAATCAAATAATTGTACTAAGTAAAATGTGGCTACTTTGACCAATACTTATATAATTTTCAAATAACTTCCTAACTTTTATAAATTGAGAAAAATGTTTCATATAAAATTTTATTGTATTTGTACAGTCTACTTACTAGTATAAATAATATTTTCTTCGATCACTATATTTGTCAGTTTTTCTTCGATTTTAATATAAAATAACCTCTTTCTTGGAAACAATTGAAGATCAGACTTATGTTGATTAAGCTTTTTTTTACTCAATTTGGTCAGTACTATATGTCCTTACAGTTAGTACCGGAAGTTGTGTAAAACTTTATATGGTTCTTTATACATAAAGATTTATTCTATATTTTTGTGTGCCAAATTTTTAAATTAACGCATTATGGCCGGCGTTGCACAGTTGCACCAACCAAACTTAAATTTGAAGCGTTCTAATATTGCATCGAAATAAAATATCAAATGAATTATGCATTGCTGTCACAATTTCGACTGAATTTTTTTTTTTTTTTGTTTAAGAGACGCCTTGTTGGTGCAAATGGGCATTAATGCGATTAAACTTATTTTTAAAGATGTGAGCCTCACGAAACTTCTATTCTATGGGTAAACATAGTTTTAGTATGCATTCCTCAATTATCGGAAATAATGCGGCCTGAAACCATAATTTCCGGTACCGGTATTCCAAAGTATGTAGGTAATACAATTTTCAGGATAATTTTGGTAAAAAAGTAATAAAATCTGCAAAATTAATTTGTTTTAATTATGCAAGTACATGTTACTATATTTTTTAGGATATGATTTTATAGCTACACTAATTATATCGGCGATGAATTTCATAATTAACCCAGTCGCTATAAAAATATAAAAGTTTTAGTCGCTAAGTGTATTTTATTCACTGCCTATATTTATCAGTAAAAATAAATGATGTTATTATTAATTTATAAAATAATTATAAGAAAATGAAGTATTTATATCTAGCTGTTAAATATGATCTCTACTATATCCATTTCAGAATAATAGTCATTTGAGTTTGAAACTCAATAATTTGAAACACTTTTTCAATTTCTAAGTAATTATACCAATTTTCATAGTTTTAAATTAATTAATATAAAAATAATTCATATTTTCAACGTTAATTTTTTTTCGATTTATTTATATTTTGTTTATAACAATTAAAAAAGTAAAAGTGTTAGAGCTCAGCTTCTATTAATAATTAAGTATTGAAATTTGGCATCTTGATTCAAATGCAGTTTTTACATTAAATATTAATAAATTTTTATTTGAAATTGATTTGTTTAATTTTAATATTTTTTTTACTGTTTTCGCGCCTGAACGCAAATCAATTTCAAATAAAAATTTATTAATGTTATATAAAAACTGCATTTTGAATCACCATGCTAAATTTCAATTCTTAATTATTAATAGAAGCTGAGATCTAACACTATTACTTTTTTATTGTTATAAACAAAATATAAATAAATCGAAAAAAAATTATTGTTGAAAATATTACTATGGTTACAATATATTCAAATTTAAAACTTTTCCATTCCCACATATTGACATTAAACATCAATGAATTTGAGCATTTCTTCAAACGGGCTAAAAATGGATGTCATTTTATATATGAATTAATTTAAAAATACGAAAATTAGTATAATTACGTAGAAATGTATAGTTTATAATTGAAAGTATTTCGTAATTTTTGATTTTTTTTAGCAAGTTATTTAGTTTCAAACCAACTGACAACTGACTATAATTCTGAAATGGATAGTAAATATAATAACAATAGTGCTGTTTTAATATTTAATTCTTTCACGATTGCATGTGCAATAGTTTCAATATTTTTCACTGAGATTTTTCTGAGATTTTACATTGGAAAACCATTCATATATTGATATAGTAATATAAAAAGTATAGAAAGGCAAGCAAGTCGAAAATTATAATTATTTGTACGGGCATAGTGTATTTTGTACACTGTAGCGACTAAATAAGGGTTAATGTGGTTTGTACTCAAAATAATGGATCTGTCACCAAAATGAACTCACCAAGCAATACCAAAACGATTCCTTAGAAATTAATGTAAAATTATCAGGAAATATTGTCAATTATCAAATAATGAGGTTATTATTTAAAATCCTCAAAAATATATGACCAAATTATTTGAAAACTATTATTTAAAAACGGTAAATATGTCACCCTAAATTAGATATAAGTATAAATTGAATGTTTTTGTGGAAATAATATAATAAAACGCTATACTGGCGATCTACCGGAAGCCAATCACTCCGCTTCGCTCGGTGTTGGCTCCCATCGATGATTAATATAACATCCTAACTTTTCAGAGACGGCAAAAACGTGGTGTAAATTGGGATGCAGGAGGTGCTGGAATTTAATGTTGGACAAAAATTAGTTCTGTTGGACCTTGTTTTCAGTTGATTTTCTCGTGTTCTGTGTGTTCTCACTAACTCTGAAGCGACTGTCAAGAAACGTGACAGTGGCAAACGTTTACAGAGTGTGTATTCATCTTTTATTTGGTGGCAGATTTACTAATCTGAGAACGAAGTTATTATTTAGGGGCAGATCTATTATTCGAGAACGAGGCTTTTATTCAAGGGATAAATTATGGAGATCAAGCTTTTATCTTGTATATAAATTGACATTAATTTGGGCAATTATACCTGGTGACACTTTTAAGTAATCTGAGAATAAAAATATTTCGTAAGGATAGATCTATGAATTAGGCAATTAGAGGATGCGATTTAATGACAAATATAAACTGACAGTAAATATTGTTCCCTATTTTACACAAGATTTACAGTATTTGTACTTGCAAAATTTTATGAGTTTCCGATAAGTTACTATACTGTCAAACCAAGTAACATGTCAAATAATACGTATTTGACAAGTAGGGGAGAGTGGGGCAAGAGTGAACGGTTTTTTGATAGTATGTAATAAATTTCATATATGAAATATTTCAGCAGTTTTATTGAACTCTAAATATAGTTCATACATTTGCTTACATATAAAAAAATTAAAATAATTCTTTTCTATTATAGTAAATAAACTGTATGTTTTTTATTTAAAAAAATAAGTGTTCACTCTTGCCACGCATGGCGAGGCAAAAGTGAACAACTGAAAAAAATGTTGCCTAAGCACGACAAAAATCACATATATATTTGTTTAACGTTAATGTATCCTTCGTGTACCCACTGATGACATTTTCCGCAAATAATTCGGTCTTCAACAGATGTACTGTATTTTTCTTTACAACAAATACAAATACAGTCGTCTTCATTAACAGTTGTCGTGTTATTACTATTGTTTTGCTTGACTATTTCTGTAATCCAGAAGTAAATGCCTGCGATAGATTCCTTTTAATCTTTTTTGCTTCCTTTAATCGTTTTCCTTTTAAAATTTGCTCCAATTCTTGTTTATATGGGGAAATTGTTATAATTTCAGGGCAAGATTAAACACTATGTTTACTCTTGCCCCGTTTAATATTATCACAAAAATTGTTTTTATCCCGTGTTCTACGCCACTGTTTAAACTTTCTGTCGGCAAACTTTGTAGAGGATGGTACACACTTTAATGCAATATTCACTATTTTATTGGTTCTTTTTTATTTCACGTGCAAATATAATAATACTTTGACTTTAATCTTGTATCAAAATGATGCAATATACAAACTTACCTGTAATTTTGTTTTCATAAACTTGACAATGTTCTTCTATTTCACGTATAAATGACAGTATAGTACCATGTTTTACCGCTAGGGTTGGTAAGCCGAACTGTATAAATTAGCGGGATATTTGAATTGTTTACTCTTGCCTCGCGTACACTCTTGCCCCACTCTCCCCTAATCTATACTAATTTTTTAAAATAACGCATATAAAATCTGTTTTTATAACATCTTTAAATTAAGTTTACTCGGTCTCTAAAACCGTAAAAATAAAATGGATGTGAGTCTGGGAACATAGCACCTATAATATTTGTTTAAAAATTATTTCTAATATTTCTAAATTATCTCATTTTTCTCGAAATTTTTCAAATACATTAATAAAAAATAATACATCGTTGAAAAGAGAAAAAAATGGCGGTATCAATTTTATTAAAATAATTATAGGTTGCTATTTGAAAAATAAAAGTTGATAGTCGTATCTTGTAAACCTGACTTTATAAAAAATATCTACATCTGCCATCAAATAGTATATGTAAAATAATAAACTGTATAGGCAACCTTATGTACACTTCTGTAAAACATTTTGTTCGTTATACATAAATGCTGCCATCTGATTATTTTCTATTTGGCCCTTAGATCATATAGCTAACGATCTAATATTTGACCATAGTAAGATTTATACTTAAATCGTTTCTCGCTTATATTCGTCGTATTGGTTAAAAATAAATTTAAAATAAAAAAATCTCTGACTAATGTTACAAGAGATGGCAATATCTTTTGGGGAATTAAAGTATCTACGCAAATTTACTCTAGCGTTGCCAATTTTCCTACATATATTATTTAATCAATGATTTTATGATTTCTTGCGGACGGTTTTCCATTGGCGTGAAGGGAAAATCTCTAGAGAATGCGTCCTCGCCGTCCTAGTTAATGCAGGGCGACGCATGAGGCCTAGACAAACTGAGAAGAAAATGAAAACATTCTGACCCTACATTAATGTGGGGATAAATTCAAAGAAGAAAAAGAATGATTCTACTATTAACACACAAGCTACAGATAAAATTCTACTCTTAGGAATTGTACAGGTATGTTAAATCAAAGTCAATATTTGTTTTAATTATTTATTTCTTTCAACTGTTATTTGGTTCCCTACAAAATAATATACATTTAATAAATAATGCTGTATAGGTACAGTAGATATCGTATATAAGTTGACAGTTATCAATTTTCAAATAAAGTTTCACTGAAAATGTAAACTTAAAATACTCTTTTTAAAAATTCCTAAATAAAAAAATTGGTTATAAAAATGGCATTTCTCTCCTCAAAGCGTAAGCGATTATACTAAACAATTTGTAAGTAAAGATTATATTCTTTTATCAGTTATTCATTTGTGATTTTCTATACTGTTGTCCTAACGTTATGGATTAAAAAATCAAAGAAATGATTGTGAACTGAACTATACTCTCTATTAAGGAAGTTAATTGTTCTTGTACTTTACGCAATGGTGGTCTTTTATTATATGCACATATGTAAGGCTACAATTAACTTGAACTTTAAAACAAAGAAGCGGGCCTACGTGCGTCATATTTGACGTCACAAATTCAAGCATTATTAAACAGGAATATTAAAAAATATACAGAGTATTAATGAATAGGTGTTACAAATTTATAGGGTACCTATGTACGGAAAATAGATTAACTTTTACTACAGTCCGTTTTTAAACTAGGAGAAATAAATTCAAAATTTCCCTAGTACAATCCTTACGTTGATTGACCACTGCTCATCCATGTTTACACCAAAATACAAATATTTTTTCCGTTTTGCATTTAGTCATTATCCTATAACCTCTTTTATTCAAAAACAGACAGTTTTTACAAAAAAAAAGTGTGTAATATCATATTAATTTAGACTGAAAGTTCAATTACATAAATTTATTTAAATATTTTATCTAGTTTTTTTATTGCTACAAATTTGACACGTTACTTTTCCTATTTTAAAAACAGAGTATAATAAACTCATATCGGAAAACGCACCGTTTTCAAGCTACAAGCTCCTAAAAGAGTAATTGTGATTATCTACCTAAATATGTTTTTATGTAGAATATCATTCAGAGATATACACAAATGAATAAATGGTTGCATAAATCCTCAAATTCCACTATGTACCAAATTGTTTGTTTTCAAAATTAATAAATGACTTCGAGTGTGATGCAATGATAACAAATGCTAGGATTATTAGAAAAACAATTAATAAACTTGATCAGTATTGATTTAGACACGAAAGTATAGATCGTTTTTATAGCAAGTGGTTATTGTATTTTCATAGCAGTGAGGTGAGAAATAATACTATGAATAAACAAGTATACATTTTCATTAATAATCAGTATTTTTAAATAGAAAAAATATGTTATTAATATATATGTTAAAATTAATATATTTGATAATTGTCAACAACCCTTAGTGTAAATTAGTATACTAACCAAAGACAAAATGGCGTTTTCCAACAAGAAATAGTGTTCCGACTGCGGATGCAGACTATTTTTATAGCTAATCAACGCTTGGCGATCTTTATGCAATTGATAATGGTTAATAACATATTTATGACAGCGAAACCTAAGCGCTAATGGTAACGCTTGTTCGGGGTCTAACAGAGCTAGAAAACGCTCTATGACTTGAGTTGGGGCTCCGCGAGACCCCAAAACGCCAGCTACTGTTGCTGCACTTACAGAACCGCTTACGGCTTCGCCTCTACCTAGCCATTTCTACAAAATGTAAGAAGAATATTATTAAAATGCTCAATTTTATCTTTAAAATTTTACTATTGTATAAATTTTTGATATAATATTTGGTCTATTTACTTGAATTATTTGATCTAGATCATGACTAGCTTTTCACAATTTATTTCATGATCTACTTTATCAATTCTTTCACTAAATATTGCATATTTTTGTCAAGTTATCAAAATATGACTAATGTTACTTAATTTTTTACCCAAAATTTTATTAAAATAAATTTTTCATTCATAATTTTAATAAAAACTATTCGCGCTATAACGGTAAAATGTCATAACTTTAAAGTGATTATAATAACATTAAGCGAAAAGAATATAATTTTATATTATTCAAAATTCACACTGCTAACACGTAGTTGGATGACACTGCTGACATATTTATACAACTTTGAAATTCAATTTCAATAACTATACACATTTGGAAAATATATCAAACGCTAAAATTCAACATTTTTTTTAAATTAATAAAACGAAAAATGGGTCACTTCATTATAATTTTTGATCTATTTGTTCCAATTTTTATTTAGATCATGGCCCAATCGCTACAATTTATTTCATGATCTAGGTACTTTATAAATTCAATAACCCAATTCTCCAAAATTTGATCTAGTTTGTGTGACCTAGATGTTCTACTTATTGAGCTTTTAGCGGATCTAATTTTGTGCTCTAGTTACATAATGACTTACACTTTTTACAAACATTTTTTGTATTTCATCCCATGCTTGATTTCGGGATTTGACGTCCAAAAAAATCCAATCCAATTGTCTGTCTGTGACACCCTGCATTTTGCTGAGAAATTGCCGGCTTAATATGTGTTCCGCTGGTTTGTCACCATGTGCTTCACACATTCTACCAAGACAAAAATTAACAGCTGCATTATAGATTTTTTCATTTTCCTTTTGTTCTAAATTTTTCTGCCATTCTGCAATATTTTAATCGTATTCTATGCATTTATCATAATATTGATACATTACCTAATAATTCTATATAATATTGGAGTATTTGATTGTCTTTATCATTGGAAAGTTTACTTAAATGATTGCTGTATAAAATATCCAAATTTTTTTTTAAACTTTCGTTGGAATTATTGTCAACAGTAATTTTAAATAATTTTATCTACAAGGCAAAAATTAAAAATGGAAGTTATTCATATTATATTTGATTATAATTTTACCCCGATAGCACCTGAATATTCGGTCAACCTGTAATGAAAATTTTAAAGCATAAAATTCTTTGGCACCAAAACTGTCAAATTTTCATCTTTGGTGACCGAGAAATCTTAATTTAAAAACTTGTTAAAATAGATCTAGTATGTTCAATTTCAAAACAAATGAACATCAGGTTAACTGTCACTTCTTTTGTTACTTGGTATGACAGTTAATTCGATATTCATTTTTTCAATAGCCTATCAATTATATTTTTTTAAGAATAGGGTAGTGGGAAGATAGGGGCAGTTTGATCTTGTTGATATCGAGGCATTATCCAATCAAACAACAAGGTCAAACTGCCCTATCTTCCCATCACTTTATTCTTTAGAGTATAGATCTTTAAATTAAGTTTATTCGGTTAATCTTACATTAATAACGAGACTAATTCTTTAACATTTGAGCGAATACTAAGATAATTTATATAATGTGATAAAGCTATTCGTCTCTGAGACAATAATTTATAAAATATATCTTTTTTCAATGTATTTAATAAAAATAATATCACCTGCAACAATATAGTATTAATTTAATAATAAATATGTACGTATTCATATCTTACAGTTAAAATTGCGTTTCCATCAGCTGTATTAATTGCACTATCTAATAATTCAGTTTTACTTCTCAAACTTTTATATTCGTCTAGAGAATGTGGCATATTCATTAATATATAGTTAATAGTTTGTGTAATGTGCGTTTCAGATTGATATTGATTTATTTTGTGGGTACAATGGTCTGTTAATACTAAAAAAAATCGTTTTACTTTTTTGTTTTGTTTATTACGACATATACCTACTTTTGTCTAAACATTGTTGTGATATTACCGTTCTTAGTGGAATGTCACTTATCTGAAATTCATCTGTTAACTCATTTTCAATATAATATACATTTGATTCTTTCGTTGAAGTAGATTTCGTATAATTAGATAAAAAAGTTTTTGACTTGTTTTGCGAATTGGACTCATCTTCAAAACTAAAAGCTTTTATATCGCTTGTGAACCAGAAATCGTCATCAAACTTATTCGCCATTGTTATTGTTTGTTATTATTTTTCACGGTCGCCAACATGATACATTTTCATATTAATATTTCATTTTTTATTATTCAAATATATTATAAAGTAAGAGAATTTACACAGCGTGTTTTATAAATATATGAAAATTATAAATAAAGAAAAGAAAAAATTGAATGATGCATGTTGGTAGACATGAGCCGAAGATTGTCGAAAGTATCCGAAGTTAGAGCATGCAGAGCTCCTAGCTGCAAAAAGTTTAGGTATCTCTTTTACTTAGTTTACGTGTGGTGATACATGTTGAAAAGATGAAGGTAATGTTTAAAAATCGCGTTATTGTTTTTGTATATTGAGTTTGTTTAAAAATAATTCTCTTCTTGGCTTTATTATTAAGTGTAAATTGCTACAGATGTTATTAAATATTATTATAAACAGTGATGAGTAAAATAAAATGTGATAACGTTGTTATAACCATAATGTGTTTGCCATGTTGATAGTGCGAGATGATTGAAACGTTGAATATTGTTTTAGCTGAACGTTTCCTATCCCGCAACGGGATGTCAAAAGCTCTTCGAAATCGTGGATGAGCATAAAATTCGTATGTTCTACGAAAAACGTATGGGAGCTGAAGTTGATGCAGATTCTTTGGGTGATGAATGGAAAGGTTACGTGTTTAGGATCACCGGTGGAAATGATAAACAAGGGTTTCCCATGAAGCAGGGTGTCCTGACAAATAGTATGTATTAAATATGTTGCGCCGTAAGGACATCTGTGATTTGTGTGTCATAAATTAGGTCGTGTTCGATTGCTTTTATCCAAGGGCCATTCTTGCTACAGACCACGTCGTAGCGGCGAAAGAAAACGCAAATCAGTTAGAGGATGCATTGTAGACTCTAATCTTAGTGTTTTGTCGTTGATGGTTGTTCGTAAAGGAGAACAGGTATGTTTTTACTGTCTACCATAATTTTGGTCCACACATAGGCAGTTTGTAAGTGTAAATATCTTTCAAACGTTCACATGCGTGGAAGATTAATTCTGTGTTTAGATTTGAGGATTTCACCTTTATTTATGGGTTATTCTCAGTGTACCACAGATACATTATAATTATTTTTCTAAAATATAAACCACCATTTTTTATTTGTCTTTTCAACGATGTATTAGTTTTTATTAATGCATTTGAAAAAATTCGACAAAAATAAGATAATTGAGAAATATGGGTACAAATATGTCATCATCATTACCGATATCTGCGTACAAAGCAGATTGGCGCACCCAGCAATGGGTAATATGCCGTGATATATTTATTTATTTTTATTATATATATAATATAATAATATATGTGGCTATGTGAAAATAAACAAAATGTGACAATATTAAACAGTAAATAAAGTAGAATATTTGAATTAAAATTATTTCTCAATTATCTTAAAAAATAAAAGTTGATAGTTGTATCTTTACAAAAAATATCTAGCCATTTTTTTCTATTGCTTATAATAAAAAAGTTAATGGCCGTCTTTCCAAACTCACCTGTATAAATAATAAAGGTTAAGTTTAGTGGTATAATATTCTGATTTTATAGGATATTCCCGGATTAACAGACACAACTGTCCCTCGTCGTCTTGGTCCCAAGCGTGCTAGCCGTATCCGTAAGCTGTTTAATTTATCCAAAGAGGATGATGTTAGACAGTATGTTGTGAAAAGACCTCTGCCCCAAAAGGAAGGCAAGAAGCCGCGTACTAAGGCTCCCAAGATTCAGCGTCTCATTACTCCACTTGTTCTCCAAGTATGTATCTATTTCATTATTTACTAGCCCTTCGCCATAATAATTCGTAAGAGTAAAAATTTATGTATATTGGCTTGGAAAGGTGAGATGACGCATGCTTATTAACGAATTTTGTATTTGTTTCTATGTTGATAATTTTTTTTTTAAATATGAATTTTTAAAGTTTAGAATTTTGCGTGTGACGTATGATGTCTTCACAAATGGTCGAGTGCGTGTTTTTATTATTTTTAAAGCCAGCCAACAATTTAAATTGCATTGGATATGAAACCGCACAAACGTTCAATTACTTCTAGTTTACGAACGGATTAATATTTAACCTTTTTTTTACTAATATATTAATTTGTGTTATATTTTCACTTTTTTATGTGTATATTGCCATCTAAATATTGTAATTGTGTGATGTGTATCAAGAAAATACTTTTATTTGGTCTGAACGTATTACACTTTGATTTTGTAATTTGATGGTTTGAATTTTATGGTACATTCTGCGGTAAAAATTAGCACACCCAGATATAGGTAATAAACCATAGTGTTAAATATAGAATATTCAGGAAGTTAGGAATTTTTTGGCCAAAATTTAAGGACAGCACTATAAAGAAAAATGTAGTTATAAAGTCCTGACTCATCTTTCTCAACGGTTAGCAGGTTCTTTAAAAAAATATGTTCTATACATACCCCAGATTTTGAGAACTACTGAAATAATGTATGCCTACTAAAAAAATTAAAATACGTTACTTTGCAATGTAACCATTTACGATGAAACAAACAAAAAAGTATTTAATTGTATGTCAATTTGACACGAGACTTTTTATTTTTTCAAAAATGTTATTAAAGTAATTAAAGCTTTTCTTCTTGAA
The DNA here is from genome assembly GCA_963082715.1 of Harpalus rubripes. Taxonomy (NCBI): domain Eukaryota; kingdom Metazoa; phylum Arthropoda; class Insecta; order Coleoptera; family Carabidae; genus Harpalus; species Harpalus rubripes. The sequence continues at coordinate 44,892,291 of OY720458.1, read as the reverse complement.
TCTTAATTAAGAAATGGATATGAATTAGAAAAAGGCGAATGGCAATATACTGTATCACAGTATCCTTCTTTATTATTTTTTCTCTTTAAAATGACATATCAGGATTAACTTTGACAACTTGACTTTTGAATTGAATAATGATCAGACTCTCTCTTTTCATAGCCTACTCCGAATTAAGTTTTTTTATACACTATTGCAGCAGTAAAAAAATGAGAACATCGAAAAATGACTGAAAATTTTTTTATTGCATTTTTCATTGTGCATACCCTAACACTCCGTATATACATTATTAAAAATTTCTGGTGTACCTACCACAGGGCTCACAAAATTGGAAATAATTTTGAAGTTAATTTCGTTTGGCTCATAGCAATATTTATGTAAATTAATGTTTGTTTTTAGCGTAAACGCCATAGGCTCGCCCTAAAGAAGAAACGTTGCCTGCGTCGCAAAGAACAGGCCGATAACTACGCAAAACTGCTGGCACAACGCAAGAAGGAGTCGAAGGCGCGCCGTGCGGAGGAAATCCAACGCAGACGTTCTGCTTCCATGCGCGACTCAAAGTCCAGCACTACAAGCGCCCCCTCAACTAAATAACTGTACAACATAACCCATTCTGTATGTATTGATAACCAATAAATATTGTGACTTTCATATTTACAGAATAAAACTTTGTATCGTTTATTTAATTTTGTTTATTTTGGAAAAATACGCAAGATCTAGAGCTGATTCAATTAACAATGTTGCTTCAGTGTAGAAATCTTGCAAAATTAAAACATTAACGGCTCCAAAATTGCAAATTGAGTTCTATTGCTCGTTTTGTTGGAGCTGTTTGTATATTTTTAGTACATTACAGGTTCATTCGACGCGGAAACAGCATGGTACGTTTGCTTTTATTTATAATTTATTTTTTCTAATATAAACAATGATGATACTTATTTTTGTCTTCTTTTCCCGACTTATTATTTGTGCTGACAAAATATATTATCTGAATATTTTTCCCAATTCTATTTATACGTTTCACATTTTTAAATATATGTATTTATAAATACCGTTTTGTTACAGATTGCTGCACGTTCTGAAAGCATGAAAATGGTAAGCTCAATTATTATACACTACATTATTTATTGTTTTAACATGATGAGAATTTGTTTTGTCTTCTTTTCCCGTCTGAAAATTGATGTTGACATAATACATATCTGAAACAATTAAAAATGTTTTCAAAGCATTTATAATTAGTATATCCAGTACATCCAATTTTTATTTGTTGCAGATCCTTCTAATGAAACAAGGAGATGCTTTGTACTTTATAATATGAATAAAACATTTAATATAATTACGAAGTATTTATTTACCTTATTTTTGTAGCAATATAGTTCTAATAACAACAGCACACAAGTTTAATTGCACATACATTCTTGTCTAACCTAGTACACGTCACAGACATAACATTCAATAAATTTTATAGACAAATATTTTGTTAATAAATATATATTTTAAAATTTAATTAACAAAGATACATAAATTCAATTTGTTTACAAATACAATTACAATATAATTAGTATTTGTTTGTTTTAAATTCAAAAGCATAAGTACAAAATTCAATTTTTTTGTAGGTTGTACGAATCATCCAGCAATCAAAACATAAACAATATTACTAATTAGATATTATTTCTAGAATATTCTTTGCCATATTATATTTTAACATATTTAAGCTTTGTGAATAAAAAATTTATATTATTTGTAAGCCAAAATTTATTTATAAACTTGTACAATATGTAACAACTAAAAATTTTAAAAGTGCCAAATTTCAGTCATCTAGTCCGCTATGAAAAATGTGAAATGAATAAATTCAACATAACTTTTCTACATAATTGAAAATAAAATGTGTGAAATAAACAATAGATTCTGATTGAGTAATAGCTAATAATCCTTGTGATATATTATAATCTAGTTTTGCCTCGGTGAGAATCTGGTGCAGGCGGATCCAAGATCATAAGAACCAGAACCCAAACCCACATCCACAGACGAATTTGAACTCTCGGCGAGTGAGTGACGTCATTCGCGCACACAACTGTCACTGACTATTTTAGGAAGAGGCAAGGATTGCTTTGCTATTTACATCTGTATAAGGTGTATCGCTATATACACTAAATACATGACATGTACCACTTCCATTCAACGTCACCTACATAGACTACCTGACTATTTAACAATCTTGGCCATTCTTATATACAAATATGCTCATAAGAAAATGTCTATATTAAAATAACAAACACACTCGACTCGCACTGTAGTATCGTCACACAAATGTACTAAAACGTACAAGGAACCCATTCACATTTACACGTACACGTTCAGTCTCCCTAATTCGGCAAGGTGTCGTACAGAATGTCCTTGACCGACTGAGTCAAGTGTTCTGGAAACTTGATGTCGAACGTGACGATGAGATCGCCGCGTCGAGACGGTTCCTTCGGTAAGGGCAGTCCGTGGCCCTGGATGCGCTTTGTGGTATTCGGCTTCACCACCTCCCCGGTCAGATTCAGGGAGAGTTTTTCTCCTGATAGGGTCGGCACATCAACCACGCAACCACATAACGCTTGCTTCAATGTTATTTTAGCTGCAAAGCGAATATCGCTGCCTTCGCGCTTAAAATGAGGGTGCGGTTTGTCCCGGATAATAAATACAATATCAGCCGGGATCTTGTTTCTACTTTGGTCCCCCTCGCGTTGGAAGGTGATTTTGGTGCCTGCCTTCCATCCTGGTTTGACGTTGATAGTCAGCACCTTGTCTTCTTTGCGCGTCGTGCCATCCGGCTGTACCACTTTGCGGCAGATCTTCATCTTTTTAGTACAACCCTTAGTGATGTCTTCAAGCGACACGTACAAATCGTGTTCTATTGGCGGGTCCTGCAGCTTATCCTTGTTGCGATTAGGGGTACCGTGGAAGTTGAAGGAGTGACTGCGGAAGGCCCCCCCGGGTCCGGTTTGACGTGTGGGGCCCATACCAAGAGTTGCGAAAGGGTCCATGTCCACGTCCATGTCATCGTCGTGGAAGTTAAACATACGGTTACTGCCGGGGCCGCCCATTTCGAAGAAGGCCTGGAATGGACTTGCGGAGCCGAAAAATTGAGCAAATGTAGCCCGTGGGTCGCCATGGAATGTGTAGGAGAAGTTTTGGCCCCCGCTACCTTGAGAACCGGGAATGCCTCCCTTCAGCCCTTCTTCTCCGTGCATGTCATATACATCTCGTTTCTTTTTATCCGACAACACTTCATAGGCTTCAGCCACTTCTTTAAACTTCTCTTCCGCGCCTGGAGATTTATTTTTGTCTGGGTGATACTTTAACGCTAACTTCCGATACGCCTTTTTAATGTCATCGTCGGAAGCACCTTTCGATAGTCCTAATATTTTATAGTAATCTTTACCCATTTTAATGGTAAATACACAACAATTGTTCTCGAATTAACACTTTGTTTGAAAATAATTCACTTGCACGCTTACAACATATGAACACATCGAACACTGAAACCTCGTACTCAGTCTTTACGCAATTTATATAAATACATTAACTTCTAGAAATCTCTCGAACATTCTTCTCGCGCAGCAACTAACGACACCCGGTGCTCAACACGAGAACCAAAATTTAAGAGCGGGAATTCAAACAACTAGTTCACTCATACAAAATATATTTCATTGATAAATTAAACATTTACATTTAAAATTATCTAAGTGCCAATTCTATTATTTAAGGATATTCAGAAAAAAATCTCAATAATATTATTTACAAATCAATTTTTTTTGGCACTTAAATCCCTTTTAATTTAAATGCGCAAATATAAATCGTGGTTATTTTTCTAGTTTCAATAAATATGCATGTTTACTCTGATGGTTATCTTCTTGTAAATATGCATCGTAGAAGTTTAGTACAACTTCCTCTATTTTAAACCCAAATTTTTGGTATAAAAATAAAGCAGGATTGTTGATAGACACATGTAAAGTTATGTCTTTCCCCATGCAAGTCTGAAAATTAAATATTGTTAATATATAAAAACATAATTACCGAAAAAAAAAATACTTGAATTAAATGGTAAATCATAAAGGTAGCAATTCCTCCTCTTCTCCATTCTGGGCGAGTAAAAACGAAAGAAATGTACGCTTCGTTTATCTTTGCGTCCGGTACCATAAACGCAAAAGCAATTACGAGCTTTTTATACAGCACAACGCAACTGAATTCCGGATATTCCAAACATTCTGACACTACAATATACCTTTTAAACATCTATTTTTTTTATAAATACACTAGTGTCCGCTTACAATGAACCACTACATGCCATCAGAAATGGTTCGTTATAGCCGAGGTTCGTTACAAAAGAACAAGTTATAAATTTGTCATTATTGAATATTTGAGTAAAAAAATTAACAATAATGTTACATAATCTTATTTACTGTAATTAATTTGGGTGTATTAACTGATTAGAATTACGTGATACATAGCTTACTTGTGTACTATTTCTGTGTGTAATAATAAGCAAAAATATGCATAATATTATATATTATACAAGTATAAATGAAGTTATGACCTATAGAAATGAACTATAATAGTCGATAAACGAAATACATACAAAATAGAAAATGCAAACGATAAAATATAGTTTGTTTTTACGAAAATTTGTTATGTACGAAAAAAAAAATAACATTGAACTTATGGCCGTTCCTTTCTTGTCTTTAAAAGTGGTTCGTTATAAGTAAACACCACTGTATTAATATAACTTACGGTCAATTCCCGGCCAGAAATATTGGTCGCAAAGACTGTGAATTACAGGTAAATGATTTGGTCGAACATACACATAATCTAAAGAAGAAACTAACGATGTTGTCTGTTGTTTATCTAAAAGTTCTGTCATGAGTTGTAACCATAAAGATTTCGGCTGTATTTCTCGACGAATAAATGGTTTTAACACTCGGTTTGTAAAAGGTGAGCGAAGATATTCATCAGTGGTGATGTCACCGAGAGCTATTACTTTATCCTTTATATTTTTCTTTCCTTCGGGTGAATTGTAACAGCGTGCGCGAATATTTGCCGTACTCTCATCATGCATATCAATATTCAAAGTTATCAGAGAGAGTTTCTTCTTCAAAAAGCGTACAATTAATTTTCGTTTGAGAACGATATCTTTTCTTTTTATAAAGTTTTGTTGCATACAAGTGTATAAAAGATATTCTTCCGGTTTTCTTAAAGCAACACATTTAGAATTTATTTTTCTTTCTTTTGTTTGTGTTTTCCAAAAACTGTAAAAGTTTTGTTTAGCCTGTTTGAATATAACCTTAGGGATTTCTCTTCTTTTTTTTTGTTTCCTGTGCGCGATGTTCGCAGGAGCAACGTAATCTAAAACTTGGTTGATATTTAAATCGTGTTGTAAGAATGTATTGTTTGAATCGAAAATTTTGCAGGGCGATAACAGCAAGTCATCTTCTACGTCAACTTCTATGTTTATATCGTCTATAAATTCGGTTAGCTTCCCGTCAAATTCTTTTTTTCGAACAGGCACATAATTATTATCCATTGTAAGCTTGGGTACATATTTACGTATTAATTTTTCTATGTATATTATATCTTGAGAAACTTTTAAAGAAATTTGTTTATTACTGGTGAGTTCATTATCTGAAAAAAAAAAACAATAAGATTTTTGTCGTGTCTGACAAATTCATTGCAGAAAATTGTGTTTATTCTTTTTTACATATAAGAACACTTGTGGTTGGTGTGAGTTGTGGAAATGTTAACTTCCACCATCCGTTTTGCCCGAGGACGGAAGTTCCAGAAGTGAAAAAGCACGGGCTAAAGTGTGACAATGATCCAGAAATAGTTCCCATCCAGTTCTTTCTTCGTTTACTGTAAGTATACAATAAATCAACAATTTAATCAGATGTATTTATTTTAAATACTGACACATCTTTTGTAAATAGTGTACCCCACTTTTTATCAATAAAATTTACCAAATGGATCCTCCAGTGATAATATCCTTTGTTAGCAGTACCGGCAATTTTGTGTTGGAAGTGGTACATCGTTAGCATTATAACTTGAAACCTACAATATATGTTCATTTGTTTTTTAATACAATATATATTCATTTGTTTTTAGGTGTACTGTATGTTATGAATACCATGTCATTTTCTTTCGAACAAATAGTTCGGCGTCTGTATTTGTACATTCTTGACATGTGAAATAAAAGAAAGTATCTCCGTATATTCCTCCAGGAACGGATTGTCGTTTTAAACAAGATATGTGAACATATTTATAACAAGTAGTGCATTTTAGTGCTTCCGCGAAGTTAAGAGCGGATTCTTTATTACAATATTTGCATCGAGGACTTGTATATTTTTCCATGATTAATACGAGGCAAAGACCATGTGGTACTAAATGTCAGACGTCAAAACATTTCGCCTACGATGTCTTTACGATGCTTTACGACATCTAGCACAAACTTTCAAAACTCTTCTTTTCAAAAAATTGCATTGTTACACTTTTATACTCGAATTTTAAATTTATTTTACATTATATTTATATATTTATTATAACTAAACAGAAAAGATAACTAACATTTTGAATTTCTTTATAAATTTACAACAATCAGTTTCTTTAAACTATAATGATAAATATTGAAATAATACGGTAAAATGTGAGTAAATTTGTTATTTTTAAGCATTTGTGCAAAATTATGTTTAAAATTAGTTGTTATTCAAATAAATTTGAAATAAAATAAAAGGCTCATCGTGCTGCGTTGAAATCGTAAAGTGTCCGGCCCTGCACGGTAAGCAATGTTCGTGTAGAGGGGTATCGCGCAATGTTGTGGCTCTTCAATAGTATCGTTCTAGCAGCAGTTTTTCGTGGCGGGATGTAACTTCCATCTTGGATTTTACTCCTCGTTGAAAACCGGCTCACAAAATCAAACCACTACAAAAAATTTACACTACGCAATAGAAATTTATTTATTTATCATAGATGTGTGTAGAAGAAGAAACTTTCTAAAGGGAATATTATTCGTGTAATGCAGTAGGTAGGAGTGTGTTATTTTAATATTCATACAGTATTCAGTTTTTATTCAGTGAGTGATAATGGCGTGTGCTCGATGGTTAAGTAAAACATTTGATTCTGTTAAATGCACCCCCGTCCCCGTGTGGTATTTATTTGTATTGTAACTAGTGCTGATGAATGCATTTCGTTTGATGCGAATTGCCCAGATTAAAGGTAAATTTGGTAAACATGTGACTGCAGACGCAAAGATTAGTGGTTTGGTTGTGAATGGGCTGGTTGAGCGAGTGTTTGTGCTGCTGAGGTATTCACAGTGTTGCACTTTACAGATTTGGAAGCATATGGTTTTAAGAAAATAAAACACGCCCTTGGAACCATCAGAAGACTTAGAGCGATGGCAGTTCCTAGCAGGGCTCGCGTGTACGCAGATGTAAATACTCACAAGCCGCGAGAATACTGGGAATATGAGAGCTACATTGTGGACTGGGGACAACAGGATGATTACCAGTTAGTTCGGAAACTCGGCCGGGGCAAATATAGTGAAGTATTTGAAGCTATCAATATTACAAATAACGAGAAATGTGTAGTTAAAATATTAAAGGTATGTATGGTAGTTTATGTTATTATAATTGCATGGATCTTATTGCTTTGTGTTGTAGCCTGTTAAGAAAAAGAAAATAAAGCGAGAAATAAAGATATTAGAAAATTTACGAGGTGGGACGAATATAATAACGCTGCAAGCTGTAGTGAAAGATCCTGTCTCTCGAACACCAGCTCTTATATTTGAGCATGTGAATAACACGGACTTTAAACAACTGTACCAAACGTTAACTGATTACGACATTCGGTACTATCTTTACGAGTTACTGAAGGCGCTGGACTACTGCCACAGCATGGGCATCATGCACAGGGACGTGAAGCCGCACAACGTGATGATCGACCACGAGAACCGAAAGCTGCGGCTGATAGATTGGGGCTTGGCGGAATTCTACCACCCAGGACAAGAGTATAACGTGCGCGTGGCGTCCAGGTACTTCAAAGGCCCGGAGCTGTTAGTGGATTACCAGATGTATGACTACTCGCTGGACATGTGGTCGCTGGGGTGCATGCTCGCGTCCATGATCTTCCGCAAGGAGCCGTTCTTTCACGGCCACGACAACTACGACCAGCTCGTCCGCATCGCCAAGGTGCTCGGCACCGAGGAGCTGTACGAGTACCTGGACAAGTACGATATCAAATTAGAAACTAGGTTTAACGATATCTTGGGAAGACATTCGCGTAAGCGATGGGAGCGCTTTGTACACAGTGAAAATCAGCATTTGGTTTCTCCCGAGGCCTTGGATTTCCTCGACAAGCTGCTTCGCTACGACCATTTAGAACGATTAACCGCCAGGGATGCAATGGAGCATCCTTATTTCTGTAAGTTACAATTATTCTCATTCTCATTGCCAGACGATCACTTTATCATTTGCACCAACATTCATAAGTTTGCAATATTCGCAGTAGAGCGTCAAAACTGAGTCCGGTGTCTCTAGTTCGGTTCATGTTCGTTTTTGGTTCAAAAAAATTAAAATTATAATAGTTTATCGGTTTTGGGTTCGGGGTCGAATTTTGGTTCAGGGCGGTCAATGATTACAAGTACAAGAAGGTAGTGATGAACAAGTATAGGGATTCAGTGGTACAAAAAATATTCACATGAAAGAAAAATCGTTGGGTGCATAAGGTGTAATATATCGTGTATATTTAACAGATCAAAACCGAATTTGAATTTGAAACGGTTTATATTCGGTTCAGGTTTATTGACCTTGATAATTAAAGAATCGGTTCGGGTTCAGGTTTATCAAAAATTCGGGTTTTTGGAAGACCATCGTGTTTCTACAGTGTGTTAAAAAAACCCAACTCGGAGTAGACTGTGAATAGAGAAAGGTATGTCTTAATTTGAAAGAATTGAATTAAATGTTAATTTGACACGAAATATTGTCAAAAATGTTATCTAAAGAAATCAAAGGTTTTCTGCTTGAATCTTATTTTAGAAATGTAAATAAATTAGAAAGCGGCGAAAATCATTGTTCTTTTGCTGCCTGGTACAATGAATTTCAGGAAATTTAAATTCAAGATCAATTTTGACAACTTGACTTTTGAATTGAATATTGATCAGACATGTTTCTTTGTTCATAACCTACTCCGAGTTAGTTTCTTTTAACACTCTGTACGACGCAATATCGAAATTCTTTACTGTATTACGAATGCACTATTATAACGCTATTATGAAGAGCGTATTTGCCATTGTGTGTCTATTAATCAATAAATACGTTGATATCATTACCAATATCTGCATACAAAGCATATTTGCACATTCAGTAATGGGTAATATATGCCATGTTGATATATTTATATTTCTTTTCAAACGCTGTTTTTTCAAGTACTTGTAAATAACATATTTCCATTTTGATAAAAATGGTATGTATCCGGTACCAATTAGTTTAGTTCGGAATTTCGGCGCTCTACTGTATTTGATTATATTGCACATTTATTGTTGGAATATTATCACTATAGTTCGGCTCATTGTCAATCATTTTTTGCGCGTTTGATGCATACCACTATTTTTAGAGCGGAGTAGCCCTTTACTTTTTTTTTCGTTATATCTACACTTTGTTAACATGCCGGTAGAATTATTGAGAATAAGACACATGGTTCATATTTTTTAGAATTTTATTTTAAATATGTTCAAACTAGTTTTCTTCAACGATAATAACACTTCACCATTTTTACGTCGACCTCTTCGAAGCTCCTAACCAATTTTATATTAACTGTTTAAAATGATAATGCAAATTTTGTTTTCCACAGCCTACCTCTTTTACTTATTCTGAATAATTCTAGCGTGACCCTCATACCTTACGTTACAGGGTTAAATGTTTTTAAGCACTTGATCTTGCTTAACTTAATTTCAAATGACTAATAAGTAACTGTTTAAAATGATGAGCAAATTTTGTGTTCCACGACCTACATGATTTTCTTATTCTCAATAATTTTTGTATGTCCCTCGTACCATACCTACGTCACTGAGTTTGTGTGTTTCTAAGCACAATGCACGCCACTGACCCTTCAAGAATTATGGTAGTAAAAATTCAAATTGATCTGATATTTTTAAAAATGATAGTGCAAATTTTGTTTTCCAAAAATTTTAGCGTGACCCCCGTACCGAACGTTACTGAGAGAAATGTTTATAAGTACAATGCCCTTCAAATAAAAAGTGTGGTCTTTTCCGCAGTCCCAATCTTGTATGACCCGAACTATAGTATGTAATATATTCGTTGCAAAATGAGCTAGAGTAATAAATCAGAATTTACAAGAATAGTATCCACCAGAAAAATTAGGTATAACTTTAATAGGGTGCCCGCTTTATACCTGGGACAGAACTTACTTCTCTAACAATAGATAGACTTTAATAAACGTTTCGATAATTCATGCATAGATAGAAGTTTTCAGAGGAATCTGTTTATGTATTTATATTATCTGCAAATGAAAGTTCTTTATCAAAATTTATATTTATTTTATTGTAAGGTGAATTAATCTGATCTCCAAAAACTAATTGAGAACTGAAACAGTTGATCTCTATCGAATTCAGTCTTTTCGACTATTCCTTAGCAAATAATTATTGACGCGCCATTGGAATATCTTTGACGGACTGATTTATTACTCCAGCTTATTTTGAAACGAAGTATAGTATTTTTCACGTAACAATGGCATTGCGCAATAAAAAGTATGATTCTTGACGTGTGACGACACACGTACTTGAAGTAGTTTCTTTTTTGTCACACAGGTTATAGAAACTGTTCATAAGGCGACGTATGTTGTAACTCTGTTCAGGGAATAATTTCGAATTGTTAACATAGTTCGTATATATTGGCGTGTATTTTTGTATGTGTTAATTTTATGTGATTTATCAATAATTTTAAAAAAGAAACGGATAGAGCTAAAATAATGGTCTTGTCTGCAGGTGCGTTTTTGATTCAGGGCAATATAGTTTCTTATTCGGTGTCAGCACAGATTATAGAGCGAATTAAACGATTTATAAACGAAACATTATTGCGCATTGCCATACTTACGTGACTAATACTATATCCATCGCGGGCTTATACATGATCCTTGTTCTGTGGCCAATACATGTTTGGGGTGTGACGTTACTTTGCGTTTGCGGCAATTTAAATGTTAGTGTTCTATTGGTGAAACTGACGTTTAAAAGTTCGGCTCTTTCTTTCTATTTGCTTGAAGTTTTGTTGTTGTTTTTTTTTTGGTTTGCTGCATATTTGATTTTTTTAGAGTGTTTCGTTTATTGTTCTTGTATTTTTTTCTGCTGCTTTGACTTATTTAATATTTATTGTGTTTATGTTCTATTATAGTATTTGTGTTCTGCTAGATTATAGTTTACTTAAAAAGTCAAAATCTAAACTATTATTTAGCAAAACACAAATACTATAATACAACACAAACACAATAAATATTACGTTCAAAGCAGCAGTAAAAATAAAATAAAAACAATAAACAAAACAAACTAAAAGAATCAAAAAATACTGCAAAACAAAAAAGTAACAAGACTTCAAGCAAATAGAAAGAAATAACCTAACTTTTTAAACGTCAGTTTGATAGTTATACCCACGAACACTAACATTCAAATTGCCGCCAACTCAAATTAACGCTCACACTCCAAACATAGATTGGCCAAAGAAAAAGGATCACGTCCATGTGTGAGCCCGGGATGCATAGTAAAATTGATCGTCTTGAGCAAGCAGTGATCTCTATATACATAATGGACCGGCGTCTTGAGTATCCACCAAAAATGCAACCCGGCTGACTGGTGGGCACTCTGTCTGTCACTAACTTTTGTGTATAGCTGGACCAAGAAGATTTGAATACATTTTATCCCTGCCCCTGCCAAGCCCAGATGAAGAAACGCTTAACAGGAATAACAGGATGTAATTTCTTCATTCATCTAATTGACATCGTGAATTCGTCAAACTGAACTGGTACTAACTGAACTGACGCATGCGTACTTGTCACCTCTACACCATGACAGTTAATTGGATACAGCCCCTGTCATTGTAAAGATACCTATAGGAGTCACCGGTCCATAATGTATACTGAGAGCAATATTTGGAGTATTTATTTATAGTAATAATGTATTTTATTTTCCAGATCAAATAGCTAAAGACCAGTGTCGATTGAATTTAGTGTCTTCTTCATCGCCAACGCCTCTTACGGGTAATATGCCCGTAGGCGTGGGCGAGTAGTCTGCTAGCAGGTAACACATAACACACACTACCCCAATCTACTGAATATGTACGTAAAGTGTTTCTCTCATTCTGATTCATTATAATATACATATTTGCAATGCAATGGAATACGGAATGGTTGAGAAGGTGTCACAACCCTAAACTACAACAACACACAACAACAACAACAACAAACACAATCACAATGCGACGAGTACGTATACATTCAGTCCTCGGTATTGTATCTCATACCTACATAATGTTTCAGTTTCGGTATTTGTTATAGTATACTAGGTCACAATAGACAAGAGACGCGTGCATTTGGAATATGATTTTTGTTGTAGCTATTCGTTGGTAATGAACGTTTTGTTTTGTCTGCAGCTCTACTGTGACTTAGTATCAGAATATTTTTGTTTCTTTTGGTTCGAATGGTCAATCTTTTACAGAACGAAACCAAGCAAAGCAAAGCATTTACAGATGTTGTAATATATCAAGAATATTAGTTAATTTAAATAGATGTAACTATCATTATACTGATTAGATCATTTGGCCATTCTAAATTATTTATTTAATATTATATTTATATACTGTGGAATATTTATTTTCCAACTAACTTTAGAGCTGCTGCATATTCGTCATTAGGCAGGATGTATTTTATTTGTGACCTAACAAATTGTAACTGTTCCATACCATAAACATTGGTTCCACAAAGAGTTATGTTTTATTACTAGTTTGTAATTAAATCATCATTGGTCTTAACAGTCTGTGTTTTCATAAGTACCTAATATCAGTCAGTCTCTGTTTTCATCTTTTCTCTATCTTCATTTTTGCGATGTGAAACACAGATTTATTTTTACAACAGTTTTATCCAATAAATAAGTAAGTTTTTGCTCTGACCTATTGTTCTTTTCTCACCTTTTTACAGCTATGTATACTATCATTCTTTTCTTCACAAGGTAATTTGTATCCCTTTACTAATTATTACAGTTCATATAATGTTGTTATGTAACTTACTATGGAGTTCATTGTTTTGTAGATATAAATAAGTAAAACACATTTATATTACAGGGGTCAGTTTTTATATCTGTGTCTAGTTTTACTATTTTTAACGCCTTAAAATACTTCCCCTGCCCATGCATCTTAAGACATTCAATTTCATTCCATTTGAGATTTTCAGAATTCTGTAATACCTCTCCTTCAATTTACAATATTCATTTCATGCTAATTCATATATTTCTAAATCAATTTGTATTATATGCAAAATAAAATGAATATTTTTAAATTTAAACTGTGAACCCGCCATTTCCTGTTAATGTTGCCAACCATTGCATGTAAAATATGTCTTCAAAAAAAAATTGGAACTACTGTTTCCACAATGTTGCCACAAATTGCATACAAAAAATAACTGGAAAATTAAAATGCGTATACAATTGATCATAGTGTTAAATTTATGATTTATGCTCTACGTATGATCTGTAGATTCTTTAAAACATGTATATGATTTTTCAAGATAGTTTTTAATTTTTTGCAGGCACCATTCAGTACGCGGCGCCACATGTCAAGAAGGTAAGGATGAACATAAATTAATAAAATTGTTGAACATAAACCTTGTCAGTGTTAAAAAACATTAAAAAAAAGAATAAATATAAAAAAATATGTATAAAATACCTAGTATTTGTTCGTCACATGGTACCAAATTATTCTGTATGTAACAATACTATAACTGTAGGTGAAAACAGTTTAATATATATTTTCAAATTATAATTATTTGTATATTAACAATACAAATATACATATATTTTTTTCTGCAACCCTTAATTTACAGGATATTTGGTAATATTTGATGCAGTTCTTTATTATTAATAATATTAATATTATTATTTTGAATTACCAGCATTTATACAGAACCGATGTTTTGGTATATCTACACTTATACCTTCTTCAGGGTAAGTAAGACCTTACAGATTCTTAAATATACAATCATGTATACAAAATACATTTGTTTGAATATACAGACAGAATTCTGTTGTTAATTTTGAGAGATAACAAATGTGCATGTACTTTTTACGAATTTTTATACGTGTGCCAGAGTGTCAGGTCGCGAACCTGGGGAACCGGGTTCCATCCCGACCGACGCCAAATATTTTTCCAATTTTAAATGGCACAAAAATAACCCCTGTGGTGCACTCTCCACGCCAGCAATGAGTGCCCGTGAGGTGACGCCTGGTAAACGCCCGCACGGTACAAATATGTCATCATCATTACCAATATCTGCGTACAAAGCAGATTGGCACACCCAGCAATGGGTAATATGCCGTGATGATATATTTATTTATTTATTTTATTATGTTTGTAAAACTGAATATTTAAACTAAGGATCTTAACTTAATAATGAATTTCTAAATAAAACATTGAAACCTACAAGTTTTAAATTCTACATGTGTTTGAAAAAATGGGTTTAATGAACCAAAGCCAAGGTAAAAATTTTAATGATAAAAGTGTAGTTTAATTAAAGACGTAAAAATATAGTATTTATTCACAATTTTTTTGTTTTAAATTTTCTATAAATATACATCTCACAATTTAAAATTAAATATACAGGTGCCACTGAAATCTGGCAACTCAAAATAACTATTTTATTTATTATTTTTTTAATTTTTGATGGTTTTTGGCATGTTGGTAGCATTTCCGGTTTAAACGGAAATGACTAACTTTTATATTTCAAATGGGACACCTATATATTTTTATATATGTGGAATGTACGTAAAATTACGAATTCAACGATATACTTGAAGTGCATTTTTATTCAAGAAATAAATTACAAAAACATAAGAGAATATTATGAATAATTAACCTTAACCTGGTAAGCCAGTGTTGCCGGGTTGGTGATTTTTCACCAGATTTGGTGGATTTGAAAGGTATTGGCGAAAAAATTCAAAGTGGGTGACGTCTGGCGGCAGATTTGTGATTGTGAACTAGAGGAATAATGAAACGTTGATAGCATACATTGTAACGTATGTAATTTTAAACAGGTTTAATTTATATTTGTTGTAAAAGAAAGTGAGATATATAGTGTCTATTACATTTTCGGATTTAAATAATGGTCAGTAAATGTCATAGACACTGCTCAGTGCCACAATGCAGTAATTACAAGTCAAAATGTGTAAGTTTACGTTATATCAAGTGACAAAATATGATCTTGAAATTTACTTCCCATATAGTTTTGACATCTCCAATCGGTTCAATTTTTTTTCTTTTTTAAAACAGGATGGTAAAATTCTTCTAGTTTTATAGCCAAACTATACACTGTCTATCATTCTTTTTAACAAGTTTTCCCCTTACTTGTTCCAAATCTGTACAACTTAATTTTTCTATTTCTTCTGCTCTGTAATCAACCCATAAACTAATAAATTAATAGCATAATAATAATGATAACTTTTGTTGTGAAACAATAAATATAGTTTTTATTTTTACTAACCTGTTTATATGGAACAAAACTACAACATTGTTTGCATTTGCCTCCCAATCCTGCTCTACAAACTAAATTTTGCTTTCCAGTAATTTATATTCTTATTTAATAAAATTTCAATTATATGAGGATCTCCACACAAATGACTGTTTTTTAAACAAGATCCCAATATTGTACCTGATCCATCAACTATTATTCCACAAAGCAATACATGTCCTGCCTTAAAAATTACTTCGCATTCCTTTATAGGACGTGCAGAAGCAATTTATTCAAAAATATCACCTAACTTTATGTTAATTTTCTCCATATTAAATACTTTGCACTTTGAAATGCATATTGCCAGCAATAAGGAATGAGAGAACTCTCCTCATTCCTCCGCCATCTTGTTACCGTCCGGCCTGCCACCTATAGTTCAGTTTTTTCGCCAATTCGTGGTATTCATTGATTTGGTGAGAAACTTATTCAAAAAATCTGGTGATATTTTTATTACATAGGCACTTTACCAGCAGTATTGTCGAGCTCGTCTGCAACTAATTTGTGTTTTTCTTTGATTACTTAGCGCGTTCGACACTAGATGGCTGGAGTTCGTATTCGTACGCAACAATGCAATCTACATACCAGTTATTTTCTGGTTTGTGGCAGCCTTGCTTTCGCAGTGCAATATGTACGTCGCCGTGTAGCATGTACAATTTTGTACTTCTACATAAATAAATATGTAATTACATATACATAAATAAATATAAGGCTTCATTGAAGTGCTTGGAATCAGTTGATTCGTGTGCGCATGTCACTTTACGAAGAACAATGTCACTTTGACAAATTCAATGTAACACTGATATCAGGCAAGCTGTGAAAACAATTGAGATAATATGGAGTAATATTTAAGCAAATTGTTTAAATAGTAAGTTATTTTGTAAGATTCTATATTTTGTGACAAAAAAATATTAATTTGTTATCAGAGTACATTATATGGCTTTACCAGGTTAATGTTTATGTTTGTTTGCAGGTTCCGCGAAGGGCCATATTACAGCCATTTTTAGGATACCGTAACTGCATCACTGGACGACCATAACACATGATTTTTTATAAGAATAAATAAATAAAAGTGTCTTTTTCTTTACTTTTCCTATGTAATAACAAAAGGGACAGGGAAATATCCTAATATTTATTTTATATTTCCTATTCTATTCTTTAGTATTAAGTTCTGTAGGTACGAAAATGATAATCCGATGGGAAACCGCCCTTTTATAAAAAGCTGAGTGCTTATTTAAGCCTTTGGGGAAACTGACCACGGATTTCAATTATGCAGATCCAAGTCAAATAAGTTTAACATTTGTTCGGCCTTTCTAGCCCTTTTAGTTCAGTATTGTAAAACAAAGAGTTTTCATCAATTCTGTGCAATCTATGGAAAGTGTGAGTTTGCATCCTCCCGATACGCTGTTTAATTTAAACGTTAAATCCTTCGGAAAACCAATTCTCTGAAATTTCGCGTTTCCTTAGCGTCCTTTGTGTTTCAAGGGCTAATTAAAATGTGATAACCTGTTTGTTTAATAAGTTGATCAAACATTCACTTTTTTATGATCACATGTTGTTGACGTTGACGTCGTAGATGTTATTTCTGACAAAGTTAACCATGGGTTAAGGGTAGTTGCCCCTTAGTTTTTTTTGTAATATTTCCTTAGTTTTAAAATAGTATTTACAACATTTAGTGTTAGTATGGATAAATTTCAGAATATTCAGAAATGAAATAAATTGGTTTTAAATATTTTTATCCTTATCTACTATCTTCCAACTAGAATGATTTGTACTTCAAATAAACCGATTACGAAAGAATTTTATATTAACATGCATAATACAGTTCTCATGTCTTATTTTAATCGTAAATATTAAATTAATACATACTTCCCTGTCTCTTTGTTGTTGTATAATTCCCTGAAATAGATTAAAAATTGTATTAGTTTAAGTAATTTTTATTGTTTATATGTAATATATTATTGTCTTTATTATGTTCATGGCTTAAATTGTATTTATTTTTATTTTTTGTATTTTATAAATATAGATACTCTTTTTCTGAAAAATTAGAAATAGGGATGATTAAATAATAAATTGTATAAATTTTACTTGTATTTAAAGTTGCATTTTACATTGTTGTATTTCATGTAAGTAACTGTAATGTTCAATATTTTATACAATAAAATATAAATTAAAATATAATTTGTGTTTTTTATTCATTACATGTATGTAGTTTTTAAAACGGCCACATGAGGTACCCTTTTTTGCAAATCGTGCATGGATGCTACTTTTTAAATTCAGTGAATTGTGCATGGATGCTACCTTTTTAAACAGAGCGAATCGTGCATGGATGCTACCTTTTTAAACTCAGTGAATCGTGCATGGATGCTTCTTTTTAAACTCAAGAAGTCATGCATGGATGCTACCTTCTTAAACGCAGTTAATTGTGCATGGATGCTATCTTTTTAAACAGAGTGAATCGTGCATGGATGCTACCTTTTTAAATAGTGAATCGTGCATGGATGTTACCATTTTAAACATAGTGAATCGTGCATAGATGCTACTTTTTAAACACGGGGCGTATTTCTAAAGAAGTAGAAAAAAGGGTACCATCATTTTTTTGTTTTTACTTAAATTGCTACGTTTATTGACAGGTGCTGCACCCTTGTGCCCGTTTTAAAATTTATTGTTAATATAAAAATACATGACTTTTTATTAAAAATTAAAGTTAATTGGTATTACAGAAGAATATATGATTCCATCATACATTGTTATTAGATTTGATTACAATTATGAACAGAATTATAACACAAAGACATTTGTGTCTAATTATATCTTACTAATGTATCTATTCTGTAACTTATAACTATAACGTTGAGAAACGAAAACCGTTCGTGAACGAGTTGTCTTACTCTCTAACTTTTTTGTCGAACGTACATGAACGAAACATTCGCTCTCCAAGAAAATTCGTTAGCATTGCTTGAGAATATTATCAGACATCAAACTAATCTGGTAATGAGACAAGACAAGTACTGGATACTAGTACCTAAGCTGATTAATACCATACTGGATGATTTATTTAGAAATTTGTATCGATATCCTTAATATATTACGCACGTTTTATTTTGACAAATAAATCCATTAAAACATTTTACAAGTAGTTCACCGTTCCATTGCATTTCTATTCTCAAGGCAGTTACCAGAAATCGGCAAATACAAAACATTATAATCAGATATATACTAAATTGTAAACACAAATGCCTAGACGCTCCTACCCATCTATTAACCAACTACTGAAATCCGAAAAATATTGACTGTTTTCGTTGAACAAAATTTTAAGGATATCGGCGTATACGACAAAATTACAAAATATGATTTTTGTAATTTAGAGAAAAAGTGCATAAGTTTATCAAATTTGAAAACAATTTTTAAAGTGTTAAACAGGCTTAACTTATAAAACTAAAATGTTAGATACCAAATAAAGTTATCATTATTTTGGATGTAAATTTTATTTAAAATTTTGCATTATTTTATTACAAAACAAACTTAGTAAGAAATTATTATGAACAGTATTTTAAATACAAATGTAATTCTGTTCATAAGTGTTACTAAATTTGTTAACAAATCTAATAACAATTTACGACAGTGTCAAAGACGGTTTAGTTATAAAACTAAAACGTTTGTTGCCAAATAAATGTATCATTATTACGGTTTACATCTTTATTCTGTAAATAAAATTTATCTGTAGATAAAACTTTTATTTACAGAATAAAGACGCAAAATAATTAATAACAAATAATACAATCATAATAATTTCATTTGGTACGAAACAGTTTAGTTTTATAACTGATACGAAACTTTACTTATATTATATATTTTTAAGGTATAATATTAATATATAATAAATTAAATAGAGTTCCGTTTACAATACTTATAGACTATTTAACGAATTAAATCTTGGGGTCCCTAAATAAGACTTCTTGTTCCCATTGTTAAAAACACATGATTTCTTATTTATTTCTTACCAAAATATATAATATTTATTAATACAAAGATTCGTTTACAATAAATACTTAAAATCTAACATTGTCCTGACTGCGTCTATACTTAATAATTCTTCTTAAACTACCTAACTTTATACTAAATTTAAAACTAATGTACATACATTTTAAATAAGTCTTTATGAAGAGGAAGTCACGGTCTACAGCGATGGGAAATTCTTTTAACTTATAATTATTTTAAAACTAAACTTTTTATTTAATAAATTGTTTATATAGGGAGCAACCGCTCTCAAATGCAAAAACCGACGCTCCTCATATATACCATTTATTAAATAAATATAATTTCGTGTACAATAATATCTCATTCAAAGAATAGCAAATCTAAAAATGTGAAGTTACGTTAATTTTCTCTCTCTCTCTCTCAAAAAGCTAAAACAACCCTTGCCTATCTTATATCTAAGCTATCTTATGTCTACGCAAGCTATCTTACATCTAGACTATGCTACGCTAAAGGCGAAGTAAGAGAGATATACGAGCTAAGACAAAAAATGAGAATGTCGGAGTGGTTCTCACATGTAGTTTATAGGGGGTTAAGCTGACCCCGTGAGATGTACTGCATGTATGGCCTACAGATCCGCGAGCTCCCGAAGGACAGGGATCTACAATAAAGTGTGCACCTCGTCTTGACTTCAACCTAGAAAGCTACTCTCGGAGACATCGCTCGGTCTCAAAGTTAAATCAAACAAAAACTTTACTTTGCCTTTAATTAATCGTTGCCATTAACTTTAAATGATCATTATATACGTTGCCTCTGAATGAGAAGAGCACATAAACGCCATAAAAGAGCTTCTTTTGTTCGTCTAATCTTATTAAAGCTAACCCTCACAATAAACATATCAGTCCACTCAATTATGGAAAAAAAGTGATGTTAAATAAGGAACATCTGGACAACCGCGATGGACGCGCACACGGTGGCAAACGCCAACGCACGATTTTATGATGAATCGCCAAGGAATGCATTTCGAATTAATCAATTTATTTTAATTTTTAATGAAAACGCGTGTTTGCTCAACGGCACGATGAACCAACGTTTAATTAAAACCTGAAAATACATTTAAAAGAACTTAAAACTAACTTATATTAATCTAGTCTTCTTGATGTCCGATTCCTGAAAGATATATGCTAATTATATGTTCCCAAATATTGATTTTATTGATAAATAGTCGATATTTCAATTTTAAATGTTTGAATATTATACAGACATTCATGAAAATTATATTTCTTTCAATAGGTACGTTCTATCGGTGTCAGAAATATTCCTACTAGAATAAGAATATTCTTAAGCAATAGAACGCTCAGTAGCAAATAACTGTCAAGTAAAAATAGAACAGTGGCAGTGGTTATGTGTTATTGTTAGTTAACAACTAAAGATAACTTACATTCACAAATGCAACAGAAAGGTACGCGCGACAGTAAAATTTTAAATTTATCTCCACTCTATATGTCTTCCTACCAGCGCTTCCTGCTCTGAAGTTGGAATGATTCGTAGGAATATTCAGATTTTTTTGACGCAAAAGAACGATCATTGAGGTTCTACTAGAAGAAGTAGGAAGATTTCTGACACCGATAGAACGTCCCTAATGTAATAGGTACTCAAAATCGAATTTGAGCATAATATAATATTTAGACATATTATAGTCATATTTTGCCTACCAATTCTTCCATCGATGGCTGCTTACGTCGCCTGGTGCTCAGTTCTCCTTCCAAGATCCCTAAAGTTGCCTTTTTAAAGCTGCTTTAGAAGCAATGTTCGGAAGTTGCAACCTAATTCTCCAAGTTTCTTAATGCATCAGACCAACCAAGGGTTCACCTATTAAATCATAATTATTAGTTTGCGGTATTCTTCAAACCATTTAAAAAACTGTTGGATAAAATTTCATATGGCAAACGTATATTATTTACATAAAAAATAACGCTTTTCTCACGTGATTTATATACCTAATGAATACACGTGTACCATGTAACATTTCATCCAACAAATTTTAAATGATTTCAAATGTAATCCAAATTTGTTTTAATTTGATATTTCAAAAGTAAGTACTTGATAAAAATATTGCAGAGATAGGTCACGTAGTTACTATGAAGTTAATATATGGATTTTTATCTCACGTTGTTAATAATAGCGTGACTTATTATTTGTAACTACAGAATGAGCTACAAACATTATTTATTTAAAATCACCATAGTTATAGCGTTATTATTATGTGTTGCATAAATAACTATTATCCAATGCCTAGATAAATAGTTATTTATGTACAAAGTGAGTAAAGTATATCTTTTTTCACGAAAGGGAAAATTTGCCGAACGAGCCGAAGGCGAGTGCGCAAATTCTTCGAGTGAAAAAAAGATAATTTACTCACGAGATGTATACAAATTTTTTTTTACGTTTGCAATGGGAGCGTGAAAAAAGTGCACTTTTTCACACTTACATGTGTATTGAAAAAGGCATACTTTATAAACCCACTTTAATGAAAAAAGGGTACTTTTTTTAACAGACGTAAAAAATAATTTATAAAATTGTACGCAAAGGTTCACTTTAGGCAATATTTTACCGTATGATTTTAACTAGAAGAGAAGATACACATTATCAACGTAAATAACTATTAAATAAATGAAATATTGTTTAAAGTTATTATTGTTATTAAATTGCATCAATATGAAACTCCAAATATATGTATTTTAAATAACGCATAGATAATTGTAAGTGATATGTGCGTGATACACAAAATTTGCCATTTTACAAATAAATCCACGATCATACAATATTAAACGTATTATATGAGAAAACACATTGAAATACATAAAATCATGGAAAATGTAAACGAAAATTACACTGAAGTAGATTTCGCATGAAAAATTTCACTTACGCTCTTTCAATACGGCAGTAAAACTTGAACAATTTTCTGGTATTAATAAATCGAGTCTCGTAACAAATATTATCTAACGCTTTATCTCACTTTTCTATGTTAATTTTTATAGCTTTCCGTAGTTTTACCATGAAAAATGAACATTATACTCGTATCACACAAAATGCAGTTATATCGCAATGTGATCGGAAAAAGGTAGTATGTAGTTTGAAAATGCATGCACGTTTCATATGACGTCATAGATACTTTTACGGTATAAGGATTTGACACGGTATACAGGGTGTTGACCACGACACCGGAATATAAAACTTTAACATGTAAAATCATACTTTCGTGATTTCCTACTTCCCTAATTATTTTAGGTAACAATGCTTCAAATAAAAGTTGTATATAGCCTAAAATTCTGCATCTGAATCAATAAGCTAAATTAATTTTAAGTGCTTTGTAACAGCAGAATTTAGGTATGAAAATTTCGAAAATCATCCCTCGAAACAGATAAATGAACAAATGTTTGACGGTTTACCTGTCAAGTTGGGATATGATATGCAGTATGAGATTAAAGTATGAAATATTAAAAAAAAAAACATCAAACTCAACCGTTTAAAAAAAACTCCGAAACACGTCAATTTTAGTTTTTAAAAATACACATTAATATGTGCGATTCATCTTTCGACATTCATTTGCTTTTTAGTTAAGACGTCATCACAAAAAATATTAAATGAAAATATAAGATTTTTAGTCGCGGAATCCGATAGAGATTTTTCTTCCCTTTATGATCATGCAATTGAATCATAAGGTTGCATAACAAAAATTTTGAGAAAAATCGAGCTGAACATTTAATAATAACGAATAATCAAGTGCTCACTTTTTCGGTGCCACGTCTTCCACTTATCTTTTCAGTGCGAACTTTTTCGGTACTATGTTTTCCGCTTATTATGAAATCGCACGCAGTGCACTGTCAACTTGCACTGAGTGCATATTTTATCGCACCGACTATTGCAGCAAGTGCAACAGTTTCAGGGCAAATATTTGTATCACTTTTTGAAGAAATTTCTTCGACGTCGTCGTCATCTGACAGTGTTTTTACAAAAGCAGTTTTAGAATTTATGCATGATAAACCAGAATCGTATTTATTTCATTATTAATGTAACGTTTTATTTAGTCTAAAAATCAAAGTATTATGTATTATTAATTAAAATAGATGTTTATTAAATGATAAATAAAAATTAAAAAGATAATAAAAATGATTACTATGGCTAAACAAATATTTAATACTAATTTAAGACTAAGAAAATAATTAATTACTTAAACATTAAGATTTTTTATTTATTTATTTATACAATTAACACAAGTATTTATTTTCACACTAATTATGTCATTATTTATTTCACTATTTATTTGTATCACATTCAACTGTCCGATCTCCACAGCGTCTGTATACTCAACTACTCGGGCAGAATTCACTCCTTTCAACTCTCGTTCTCAACTCTACTAATTGACTGATTTCCAATCCAGAATCATCAACTGTCCGTATGCCACAACTCTTCATCACCAATGCCGAGTATCCACTTCCACTCGCCGTTACTGTCCCCGTATATTCTAGCTACCAAGTATTTACTTCCACAGCTATCCCAGTATACTAGTAACTTCCCGAGTACTCCACTCGACACAATGAGACGCGGGCGGACACGTGACTTTGACAAGTGCTTGTAGGGTCCAACATGGGTGCCAAGTATGCAGCTTGTGTACCTTGCCAGTGTTGCCAAATCAATTTAAGCGTAAAATTAATAAATAAAATTGTAAAACTAGTTATTATTAATGAATATCTTGTTTTATTTTCTGGTACATTAAACTTAATTATTAAATTAATTTTTATAAAAATAGAGCGTTCAAGATGATCCTAAAATTTAGCGCGTCAAGATATATTTGTATTAGGTGCGTTCGGTTATTCAGTTCTGTGCACACATTTTTAATAATTTGCACAGTAAGCGTTCGGTTATTCACTTTTGTGCACTCTGGGTTGCACAGAACGCGTTCGGTAAATACTGCGCTTTGAAGATTGTGCATGCACAGTTCGCCCGAGCTCTGGACGTGTGGCCGACTGTGCACGTTCGAGTAAGCGCGCAAAGTATGAAGCGAGAATCGATTTAGATCTGAGAAGTATGCAAATTTTCACTAATTTTGTAAATTTATAAGCTATTACATTAATTAATATTTACCGGAAGTTTTCTTGGTTTTCTAAAAACCCTATTAAAATCATTGCCTCTTTTTTCAAGCCATTTTCTGATGTCCTTAAGTTTTTTTTTTTATATTTAATGTAGTTCGCGAACAAGAGTAATTTTATATTAGGCCCGGTTTTTTCACCTCTTGATAAAATGCCATTTAATTTATCTGCCAGATAAAAGAAAAATATCGCATCATATAATCAACGTGTATATAATCTTGTTAATTTACGCTTTAATATCGATGAGATATTTTTGTTTTGTGTGGCAGTTAAGTTATTGACACTTTAACCAGAGGTGAAAAAACCGGGCCTAATTCTTCTAAAGTATACATTCGAAAATGAGTTTTAAACTGCCCTTCAGACATGTATTTGGTATTGTTCAGCATAATTATTTACTTTTTCTATTCTAAACTATTTGAATCATACTATACTACCCTTCGTAGTCCGACTCATCGAAAAATATTTTTTAAAAAACGAAAATTCAGCCGTCTATCAAACACCTACGGTTAATATAAAATCGATATTAGTAATAATAATCTGCACTTACACAGATTTTCAATTGCTAAATCTATCTGTCACGAAAGTATCAAACGCACAGGCTGCACAATTCGTTCTTTTAATTCCAATCTGCACAGAGTACACAGTGATCACGTAACACGACTCATGCACAGCACAGCTCAAGCACAGCACAAAATAACCGAATGCACCTTCTAGATGGCAGCACTGGTCCCTCTATTTTTATAAAAAAATATTTTAAAAATTAAGTTCATGTGTCAGAAAATAAAATATGATATTCAATAATAATAACTAATTTTATTTATTAATTTTACGTTTAAATTGATTTGGCAACACAGGCAAGGTACACAAGCTATATACTTGGCAACCTTGTGGGGCCATACAAGTACTTGTCAAAGTCACGGGTCCGCCCGCGCCTCATACTGCATACGCTCACCACGATACTGTTATGCTACTAAACTGACTAACAGCTTTACACACTATCTATGTAACTGCCTCTCGGGCATAGCTGCATCCCTTTTATGTAGCTGTCATTACCTTCTGGAGAGTTCTAGAACATTCCACCCGATAATAACATCGAATACAAAAGCTTCAGGCGACCAGAAGTAATTAAAAAGAGACTCGTTAGTTTACTTTGCCACTTGCACACGACGATTACGTCATCGACTAACTTAGACGCTTGCTGAGCGCGGCGGTGTTCGCACGTTACATTAATTTCAAAAATGTAACAATACATTTTTAGGTGTACCACCGAACTCTTATCTCTGCCTAAACCTTTTCAATATTTCTGTTATTCTATTAAATAATCAAAACTGTACTTAAATCATTAACAATCAACATAACCACAATATCTAATCAAATATTTGAAAAAATGTGAACTGGAACTACGAACATGTTTTTCGCTTACCATCTGATTTGTCCGCAACCAGTGCGCACTGTTCACAAAAACATCAGTGTAGTGCACGTGTAAATCGCACCGAGTTTTTCTGCCGTTATAGAGCATGCAAAATAATTTTTTTTATTGATTCAGATATAGAATTGTATGCTTTACAATATTTAATTGATGCTTTTTTGCCTAAACTGAATACATGTTAAATTCCTATGTTCCGGTGTCGCGGTCAACACCCTGTATAGTCTATTTACTGGCATAGACAAAATTTTGTTCGATCACTATTTTTGTCAGTTTTTCTTCGTTCCAATACAAAATGGCCTCTTTTTCGGAAACAGTTGAAGATCAGACCTATGTTAATTAACTCTTATAGTAAACCCCGCAAAATAGCTATTTTTGTATTAAGAGCGCAAAATCGACAGTGTCCATTTGCGCTCGAAACGCACACAAGATTTTTTTCTACAGTCGCCACAATGAGGTCCTCCACCATAAACAAAAAGTTTTTTGTATAATTTATTTTTTTCAAGTACATTAAACTAGTGCAGTGAAAAAGTAGATGTCCATTGGGAGCGTTCATGTAAAACTTTTGCAGGTGGCAGCACAACTGTTCACACAATTTATTTTATGTTTAATTTATCGTTATATTTCATTCTTCTTGAGCTATTACTTCAATCTAATCTAAGCATTTTATACTTTCGTTTATGTAAATGAATGCCCCATTTTATTTTCACAGCAGTGCGGCATTTTGTTTGGTTATGTAATATATCGAAAGAGCAGTTATATGTCAGATTGACTTGTGAAGGTGGGAAATGTGTAACTACAGTGCTATTAGTTCCTGACTAAACGTTACCATTAAGAATGTAAACAAGTGACATTTCTCAACAATGTATAGTTAGAAATTTGGACAGCGAGCTTTTTTCTACTTTGTCGCGCATGAGCGGCAAAGTGACATTTTGCGTTGACAAAAGAGAGAGTAAATGGCTACTTTGTATATAGACTGTAGAAAAACTTATTTTTCACTGTTTTATATCAAATTGAAGATCCCATATTGATTAAACAGTTTTAGTCCTTTAGTTTAGTCTGTACTATATGCCCTTAATATTTGTACCTGAAGTTGTGAAACATTCTGTATAAATATTGTTAGGTCAAGTGTTCATTTAAAAAAAAAATTAAATGACAAAAATTTCGTCTTTACTGA
This sequence comes from Harpalus rubripes, assembly GCA_963082715.1. Classification (NCBI taxonomy): domain Eukaryota; kingdom Metazoa; phylum Arthropoda; class Insecta; order Coleoptera; family Carabidae; genus Harpalus; species Harpalus rubripes. The sequence continues at coordinate 44,864,753 of OY720458.1, read as the reverse complement.
CAGTTTCTTATTGAATTTTATTATTATAAACACTAAAATCATTTAAATTTAATGTTTCAATTTACCTATCGTATTACAGGGAAATCATGTTGTAAAAATACCGTGTTGTACGGGAGTTAAGTGCGTCCTGAGCATTCTACATTTGTAGGATCTGAAACAAAAAAATTATTTATTTGAGTATAAATTTTTTGCATTCAACTATTAATTATTGACATATTTCATTTCATATTTGTTTATTCCTTACCATTGTTATGAATTACCTTTATTTTTCATTTATTATTTGTAGTATCTGCTACAAAATATATAGGTAAGTATATAAAAATATGAATTTCTAATAAAGACATAAAATAATAAGCGAATTATAAATGAACTATTTTATATAAAATCATACAATGAAAAATAATGTATAAACTTAATGACTAAAATATTACAAATAAATACAGTGTTTAAAGTCTAATTACATATTTATTGGTTTCTGTATAGATCGGATTCGAATATAAATAAAATTTTAGTGGTATGGTGTACTTTAATATTTTTTTATAGATATAAATATACTTTATTATAAAAATAAAGAGCTATGTAGTTTTAGAAACCAGAATTTTACTTTACAAATAATATGTAATATCACAAATGTGAAAAATATTTTAGTCAGTTTTCTAAAACCAATATTATTTTGAAGAAATATATTTTACAAAACCATATGAACATATGAAATATATAAATTATAAAATAAGTAAAATATTTTACTATTGCCATATACAGTGGAGTCCGTATATATATTGACAGGTATTATTCATTAAATATACCACTTTATATAGTATCAATAATTTTATTTTAATACAAGTACCGAAAAATTATTTGTATTAAATATTTATTTATAATATAATATGTATATAAAACTGTAAATTTATATACTGACCCCAATGTAATTCTTACCTGAATGTAATTTTTAAAAAAATTGTTTCAAAATAATATTAGCGAAAAAAGTATAGAAAAATAGACAATTTTCAAAAGGCACATACCTGCCCAGAATATTAGAGTGGTAAAATAATTTGAAAAAGTCTTTACAGACGTACCTTCACCCCAATTTTAAATTAAATAAGGTTCAAACACCATTTATTCTAAGTAGGTTCAAATAAATTTTATACAGATGTTTCCTTTGAAACAACCAGTTTTTTGCAAACTAATGATTTTAGAGAAAAAGGTTATACAAAATGTTCGGATTTCGAAGGCCACCACTGGGATATCGGAAACTATAAGATATACGACTTCGGTTTCATGGGACGTGTGTGCGTCTTTGGGGGGCCATCTTAGATGTGTTTTTGTTTTGACAAAAATTCTCATAGGTCGCTAGAAAATGGCGGAAAATTAAATTTGGTTGATATTTTCATTTTGAAATTACTTCTAAACTATTAGTAATCGAGAAAAATGTTTTAAAAAAACAGTTAAATATTTTTATTGTCTATCCAGTGGTGTACGAAAATAATTTTCTATCGGTAAATTTTCGAGATATAAAACAAATTTACATTTTCTTAAATGGAACCCATATTTGATTTTTGCTCCAAAAAAATCTGATTTTTTCTATTTCGATTAGTGTAAGGGTTTTTGTGTTTTAAATAATTTTTTACATACGTGAATTTGAAAATATAGTTAAAATTACATTATGAAATAAGTTATTTAAGTAAAATAAAATACTATTTTAAAAAACTAATGAAATTACTGTCAAAAAATAAGAAATACCATGAAAAATAATGAAAAATCTAAGATTTTGGGGGTAAAATAAATTTAAAACATAATAACTCATATACCAATCGAAAGAGAAAAAATAAGTATTTTTTATAGTAAAATTCAAATATGGGTTTCATTTAAAAAGAATGTAAGTTTGTGTTATATCTCGAAAATTTACCGATAGAAAAATTATTTTCGTACGCCACTGGACAGACAACAAAGACATTGAACAATGAACCATTTTTCTCGATTACTGATAGTTTAGAAGTAATTTCAAAATGAATCGACCAAATTTAATTTTCCGCCATTTTCTAGTAATCTATGAGAATTTTTGTCAAAACAAAAGCACATCTATGATTAACACCCCCGCCCCCCTCCAAAGGCGCACCACATGTCCCATTTAACCGAAGTCGTATCTCTTATAGTTTCCAAGATCCCACTGATGGCTTTCGAAATTCGGACACGCTATATACAAAAAATCAACAGGAATAACAGGCTAATTTACTAGTAATAACAAATCGAAAAGTCAACCAGTGGTTCTTAAACTGTAAAGTAAAATTACATTTTTTAAGTGGTAGCCTATATACTTTGTTTGTCCATTAAAAAGAGATTTTTTTATCTGATTTCAGCAATATAAATATTGTAGAGGGTTGTATAACAATTATTTGGAGAAAAATGGTATTCAATAGGGGTATGAATAGTTGTGCATATTTCATTATTGTATAAAATTATTTCTGATTTTTAATACCATTTTTATCGAATTAATTGTTATAAACCCTACACGATATTTATACAGGGTGTTCATTTTAAATGGTACACTGTTGCTATCTTGAGAACTAATAACAGCTACGAGGTCTGTCAAATTAGCAAACAATTTCTATTTTACTAGACTATTTTAATGAGCATAAATGATTTTGTTTCAACGGGTGGTTTTCAAACTGTTGGGATCAACTTTGTTATTTTAAATGGGATCATATTTTTTTTTATTTATTAGATAGAGGATTTTATCTTGAATTCAGTGATATAATATTTTCATACTCACATAATGATTTTTTTTTGAGAAATGTGCATATAAAATTTTATATAATATGATTAAAATATCACTATAATAAGAGTGCCACGAATAGAAAAAATGAATACATTTTATTTTTCTTACATATAATTAGAATGCCATGAAAGAAATACATGAACACGTTGACATTTATAATCATTTTACAGAAGAAAATATTCACAACTTTCTACCAGGGCACTCTAATTCTATGTAAAAAAATAACATGTATTCATTTTTTCCATCCGTGGCACTCTCATTATAGTCATATTTTAATAATATTATTATAAAACTTTATATGCATATTTCTTTAAAAAATCGTTATGTAAGGGTATGAAAACATAATATCACTGAATTTAGAATAAAAAGTAAATAAAAAATATATGATCTCATTCAAAATTACAAAGTTGGTCCACACAATTTCAAAACTACTGGCTGAAAAAAAAAATTACGCTCATTAAAATAATCTAGTAAAATAGAAATTGTTTGCTAATTTAACCGACCTCGTAGTTCTCGAGTTAGCAATAGTGTACCACTTAAAATGAACACCCTGTATAGTTAAAATCATAAAAAAATTCGAATGGACTAAAATATAGGATACATTTAAAAAAATATAATTTTGTTCTACCGTTTGAGAACCACTGGATGAATTTTCGGATTATTACTGATAAATTAGCCCCTTATTCCTAATTATTTTTTATACATAAAATATATAAAAAATTTCTCTAGTCATTAGTTCGCCAAAAAAGCACTGGTTGTTTTAAAGGGAACAGCCTGTATGCATGTACGTAAATTTTTAAAATTGACTATTTTCCATTTTGAAATATACAAAATTACCTACTGAACTTAACTAGAATTTATTCCTATGAATAGCCTATCAAAAATGATATTTAAGTAAATGCTTACAGTTTTTGGTATCTTATAGTTACGTACAAAAGTTATATGTACATAGGTTCAAATGTTTTATCACTGCTAGGTATACTATATTTAAATAGGCAAAATAAAAGGATTTCTTTAATGTATAGTATGTTCACATTTCATATTCGTATCAATGGAATTAGAAATCTGAATATATTATATTAATGAACACGATGGAAATAAATATTGTAAATTATTTTCAGTTTTTTAAATTTTAGCACACTACTGTTTTAGAAAGTATAATAAAATAATTAGGTTATTTCAGAACGTATATAATAATAAAAAGAAATTAAAAATATTGGTTTGTCATCTTAAAATAAAATAATAATTAGATACGTTCTTGAATATTGTCATTCATATTTTAAACAAAAAATTCCGGACCGCGAGACCGTGTTCAAAAAAGTCCCGAAGAGGCGTGGCGGACCAATTAAATTACGATGAGGCGTGGTTTAGTAACGCAGGCTGTTGTTGAACACCTTACTTAGCTTGGTATATTTTTCTAAAAACACCAACAGACCTATACCTAACACACAAAACTCGTCCTTAGTTTTCTAAGCATGAATTTTGTGTTATGTTAATGTTAAAATGTATTGAAAGAAATTGCGTAAACCACGCCTATTCGGGACTGTAGACACTTTCATTACCAAATAGAATTAATTGAAATAATGAATGTAAAGTTAATCAAGTTCCAACGTTTATTGCACGGCAAATGATCAGACATTTTATTACACCTAATACATATCCATTTTTCTGAGATTGAAGAAAATGAAAAATTTTAGCGTTTGTTACACTTTCCAAATGTGTATGGTACAGTTATTTAAAAACCGAATTTTTTATATCAGTGAACATGGCCGTATGTCTTTACCATAGTTACATTTAAAATGATGGACAGCGATGTATTATAGTTTAAAAAAAATAAAAAATTGAACAAAGCGTCATCAAATTGTTGTGTCAATTTCAGATATTCTTTTTATATAGAAAGGGTATTGTCATTTTCATTTAACTGTATAATTTAATGTTTCTTATTATTAATTACCGTACTTGTTCTGATTTACTTTTAAAGCTGTTCATTGACGCATCGTATAGTTCTATAATTATTATAGATTTTTCTACCAGTTTGGACTGTATGGCTTATTAAAAGTAGCAGCAAATAAATCGAAAACTTCTCTTAGACTCATTGTTATGATTTGCACTTTTCTTCGTACATCATTTTGGAAGACGACAGTTTGATGATTTTGACAACTCCCTACGTTGTTTTTTTTTTTAAAAAAAACATTGCTGTCAATCATTTTAAATGTAACTATGGTACTTAATGACATACGCCTATGCTCACTGATAAAAAAACTCTCGGTATATATTATTAAATATTTCACTGAATTTTATATTATGTGACGTCACACCTTTAATATGTGCTCTTCTTAAGTGCCAGTACTGTCATCCAATCACGTGTTAGCACTGTGAAATTCGTATAAATACTTTTTGCTTAATACTGATATAATCACTTTGAAGGTGTAACGTCACACCGTTATAGCGCGATTAGTTTTTATTAAAATTTGGAATGAGATGTTTTATATTTTAATAAAATTTTGGTGTAAAATCATTTAAAATTAGTCATATTTTGATAATTTGACAAAAAATATGCAACTTTTTTTAGTACCCCATTATTACGCAAGTGCAACAAATGCCTAATTTTCATTTTGAAATTGTGTAGTTTTGCAAGATAGCTGAAAAAATAATGGGGTCCTGCACCTTAACAAAAAATAATAAAATGTACACTTTATCCTAAAATTACTACTCAATAAATAAGGATTAAGATAAAAAACATTTTTTTTAAATAATACTTTGCGAGATATTTGAATTTATTTTCAGTGCCGTGACGTCACACTATTGCCTACAGTTACTAGATAATACATAAGGCATTTACGAAAATTCTAACGAGCGCGCTTCGCTTGGTATCATTACCTTTTTTGAGGTTAGATTCTCCATTTACTGCATTTACCGGCTGAAATACTCGATCCACAAATCATGGATCCGGTAGATGAATCTGGTAGATATGGTGCAATTTTCGAACGCAATCAGTAGATGTGGTATCTAGTGGTAGAATTTTCGTAAATGCCTATAGCTGACTCGTCCGCCATATTAGTGCCAAAATAAACGCAGTAGATTATGAAATAAAAGTGCATTTCTTGTAAGTTTATGTAGTAACTATTTTTCATAATTAAATGTAACTTCCATATTTGCCATATTATACTTATTTAAAATAATAAAACAAGAAAAGAAACGGTTCGTTAAGATTTTTGAGGTTAGAGAAAAATATATGTATTGCATAAGTACTTGTAAAAATTATAACCATTTCTCAAATGATTTGCACAACTTGAAGCAGAACAACCAGTTATTACGGATAATTTCTATTAATAATACTGTAACAGTGATATTGAACGATTTGGCTCCAAAATGGTGGACGAGTCAGCTGTAATTTATCTTGTAGCTATACTATTGCTATGTTTCTCGCGCCACCTACTATACAAACTGGTGCGAGAAAGATAGCTATAGGATTCGTTAAAAATCAAAAACCATTATGACCTTTTAATACTACGAATTGGTTCAAAATTAAACGAACATTCATTTAAAATAATAAAAAAATAGAGTACAGGACCCCAGTGTATATATGATAACATATTGTGACATTTTAAAATATGCATGTAATATTTGTCGTACGACAAAATGCGAAAGAACCTCTTTTAGAATCATAATTAAAAACATACAAAATAAAATTAAAATGTAATTCATAAAAATAGTGTGCCAAAATTTAATTTTACATAAGAGTGATACTAAATAATTTATAAACTGATTGTTTCAAATAAAATATTATTTATAATATACAGTTGAACTAGTTTGTTATAAGCACGGGTAATAACGAACAAATTTAAAAAGAAATTTTAAAATTAATAGATATAGCAAACAATAAAATGAGATTTTTAACTATATTTTATCTGAAAATAAATATTTAAATATAATAACAATTCCACCACGTTTGTTATAAACGAGTTCAACTGTATCTTTAATTGCTTTAATCCATTAATGTATAACAAAAAATTGAATGACTGTATAAGCTGTACAGTGAAAGAAATAGTTAATTGAATACCGGTAAAAATTCGGCGTGAATATTATTAATTGTAAGTGTTGCGATATTTGTATTATTAAAGTATGATGAATATTTAGAATTGGGTAGGTAGTTGTATTCTTTTAGCTATTATTGTACAACATATACAATCACAGCATTATCTTATGATATAGTACAATCAGTTTAATATTATTAGGAGCCAATCTTACTCTTATAAATGTCTCTTATATGTATAAGTGTCTGATTATTTATTTTTTGAAAAAATTTAAGTTACTTATAAAAAAGACGATATTTTAAAACAACTTCAATCAGTGTATTTTGTAACCTGTCATTAATACAAAACAATAAATAATCGTTTCTTATTAATACTCATTAAATATTTATATTTTTAATTTCTTATCTAAAGTTAAAATTTATGGTATTTGTATCCCATTGGTCGAAAATATAATATACATATACGGCATTGGCAATTATTCAGACGACCGCAGTCTGGTCCCGACTGCAGTTATGACGTCTCATTTGTTACGGCAGAAATTTTTCCTTGTGCAAAAATGGCTTATTAATTTTAGACAATAATGCTTCAAATAAATGTTGAAGAGAATTAAATTCTGTATCTATTTCAATAATTACATTTTATTTTCCAGGTTTCGTAATCGAGAAAATTGATTTAAAATTTTTATAAAAGTTACTTTTTATAGTGTTAGCCATGATATTGAAATCAAATTACAAACAAATTTAATGATATTTTACCTGTCAGAAACGTATCTGTCACATTGTGACATATTTTAGCTGTTAAAAACGCTCTGTTTGTGTCATCATTATTTTAAAACGGATAATTATTAACACAATGGAAACTAAAATAAAATGTGATTATTGAATCAGATGCATAATTTATTTCTCTACAACATTTACTTGAAGTATTATTGTCTAAAATTAATTGGTTACTTTTGCGCAAGGAAAAACTGTTTTCCTATGTTAAACGTCTATGGCCCGATTTTCGTGTTACACCCAGTATGTCGTAGCCAGATTGTTAAACTCGTCTTTTAATAAAACGCGGACAGATTGTCAAGCCTTCGTTGCCTTAGCTGGGTAGTCGTCTAGAGTTTTATCCTAACGCAAAACAGTCATGCTTGGAAAATTTGGGCAGAGTTTTGTGCGTTAGGTTATTGTTATACAGAGTGTAACACCTAAACCGACCACCGCCATTATTTTCTTTATTATTATAATTACAAAAAAAAAAACTATAGAACAACGTTGTAGGAGACCGAAGAGGACATCCCATTAGAGATGAAAATATTTTTTAAACCAGTCGTTCCCAAGTTGCAACAAAAAGTTATATTTCTACAAACGGGATTATACATATTTTTTATGCCTATTCGATAGCGTATTTTTTTCAGAATTCAACCATGTATTAGTTTTATATAAATAAATAAATATATCATCACGGCATATTACCCAAAACTCTATTTATCAATTTGATTTATTTAGGATGGAAATTAAATAAAACACTATTTATAAAATTATTAACAAATATTTATGTTTCGTTTCAATTTAAGCTCAATTGTTTTTTATTCTTAGTCTACTAAAAAATAACCATAAAAATAAATTTTATTTAAATTTCAATTGAACTTTTTTCGATATTTTTATTATGTAAGGATATAAAACTAATACGTGGTTAATTTCAGAAAAAAATACGCTATCGAATAGGCATACAAAATATGTATAATCCCATTTAAAAAAATGTAACTTTGTGTTGCAACTTGAGAACCACTGGTTTAAAAAAATATTTTCTTCTTTTAATGGGATGTTCCCCTTGGTCTCCTATAACTTTGTTTTATAGTATTTTTTTGTAACTATAATAATAAAGAAAATAATGACGGTGATCGGTTTTGGTGTTACAACCTGTATTTAGAGAAATATATAATTTCTGTTGTCACATATGACGAGATGTCATAACTGAAATCGGGATCAGACTGCAGTTCTCTTCCTGGAGACGCTAGACACACCGTAAACATAAAAAAATTGATATTTCTAAATTTGTAAATCGTTTATAACGCACCGTACGCATTTTTAATATGTTCATATTTTAAAATCTATATTATAATCTACATAAAATTATGAAATATCAAAAATTTTAATATTCCGTGAGTTTCAGTTAAGATGCAATATTTACTATTATGTTTTTAATGTATTACTATGGATACTAATTATATTGCATCGTTCCAGATAAAATGCAACATAGGTTGTCAAAGTGGTCAATGTCAAATGAACTTGTCATAATAATTTACTGATTTATAAATAACTTAAGAAAGTAATACGAGCAGTATCAATAAATAATCAACATATTTTACAAATAAAACATTTTCAAAAACTGTATCATTAACAATTGATGTATTCGCCGAAATTTTTGTACAGCTGATTATTTTCTACTATGGCACGTAGTATACAGGGTGTTTCAAAAATACTGTAAAAAAATTTAAGGACATATAGTACTGACCAAAATAAATAAAAAAGCTTAATCAACATAGGACTGATCTTCAACTGTTTCCGAGAAAAGCGAAAAATCGAAAAAAACTGACAAAGGTAGTGATCGAACAAAATTTTGTCTATGTCAGTAAATAGACTATAAAAAAACAATAAAATTTTATATGAAACGTTTTTCTCAATTTCTAATAGTTACGAAGTTATTTGAAAATTAAATATTGGCCAAGGTCGCCACAACATTTAACATAGTACAATTATTTGATTTAAAAAAAAACAAAAGCACATCTAAGATGACCTCTGAAAAGTAAACAAAAAATCCCATTTAATCAAAGTCGTAACTCTTATAGTTTTCGAGATAGCAGACGTAAACCCCGTAAAAACTCATTTTTCACTGCCTCAAATCTCGGGAACTATGGAAGATCGGACCCATGTTGATAAAGCTTTTTTACTCATTTTGGTCAGTACTATATGCCCTTAAATGTTTCTTACAGTATTTTTGAAACACCCTATGTATCATTATTTTCATTTCGCGCAGTTTTGTTCTTGCCCTTTCCGTATGGTCCTTATCTATTTAGCTAGGCCACGGTTTTTCCTCTGGCGTAGCATAATGAGAGAATCTCCGGAGAATATGCATCCTCTCTGTCCTAATTTATGCCGGGCGATGCATCAGGGCTATTATATCCAAATTTGACTATTTATATAGTTTTAACAACAAGTGCTCAGCAGACTCACTCCATGTGGTCCGGATGCGGTATTTCGCTACCGTAAATCAGGTGTTCATTTTAAGTGGTCACTATTGCTATATTGAGAACTATAAGAGCTACAAGGTCGGTTAAATTAGCAAACAATTTTTATTTTACTAGACTATTTTAACGGGCGTAAAATTAATTTCTTTCAACCGGTGGTTTTCAGACTGTGGGGACCAACTTTGTTATTTTAAATGGGATCATATATTTTTTATTTATTAGATAGAGAATTTTATTCTGAATTCAGTGATATAATTTTTTCATACTATCACATAACGATTTTTTATTTTTGAGAAATGTGCTTATAAAGTTTTATATTAACATGATTAAAATAAGACTATTAATAAGAGTGCCATGAATGGAAAAAATAAATACATGTTATTTTTCATTCATAGAATTAGAATGCCATGAAAGAAAAATGTGAATATTTTATGCGCGTTGACATCTTGCTTGACATGTTGACATTTATGATCAATTGACAGAAGAAAATATTTACTCTCATTCTATGTAAAAAAAATTAACATGTATTCATTTTTTCCATCCGTGGCACTCTCATTATAGTCATATTTTAATCAAACTATTATAAAACTTTATATGCATATTTCTTTTAAAATTCGTTATGTGAGGATATGATAATATTATAGTACTTAATTCAGGATAAAATTCTCTATATCTATTAAGTAAATAAAAATATATGATCCCATTTAAAATAACAAAGTTGGTCCCCACAGTTTGAAAACCACTGGTTGAAAAACAAATAATTTTACGCTCATTAAAATAGTCTAGTAAAATATAAATTGTTTGCTATTTTACCCGACCTCGTAGCTCTTATAGTTCTCGAGTTAGCAATAGTGTACAACTTAAAATGAACAGCCTGTATATTTATTGTGTATATTTAATTATTTATGTATGTTGTATATGATTTGGAAACGAATAATAATAAATAAAATAAATATATCATCACGGCATATTACCCGTTACTGGGTGTGCCAATCTGATTTGTACACAGATTTCGGTAATTGATGACATATATTTAATAATAATAATCTATCCATCACTGTTAAATTTTGTAAATATTCTCGAAACTGTAGAAGAATTTGTTCTAGGACGTTTAGGATATAAATTCGTAAACATATCACAAATATTTCTCAAACTATAACCAGCATTGCACCAAGTAACCATTCGAATTTTTTCTTCCTTAGTAAACATCTTGAAAACGTTATGACAAGTTTATTTGACATTGACAACTTTGACAACCTATATTGCATTTTATCGGAAAAGATGCAGTTAACCATACTAATACATTAATGACGGAATAGTAAATATTGCATCTTAGCTGAAATTCACGGTAGATCTGCCCTTACTTAATTTTGTTGTAATTTTATAAAAAATTATTTCAATACTTTTTATTTTGTCTGCATAAGATTTATAGTAACTAATTTGTTTTCTATATAGTAAGATTGGCTCGTCACTCTTGATTGAAGCCTCTAGGAATATGGTGCTATAGTGCAGTAGTCGTGTACTTGCGTACACTAGTCCCTGTGTCAGACGTCTACCTCTATTTCGGATGACTCTCCGTCACTCGTGTGTTGCAGGCTGTCGTCGGCCATCAAAATTGCATTTGGCAGGTTGTTCGAGATGCTTAGATCGGCGTCGTACATGCCCATCACTTCAGACAGCAAAAATTTTTAATTTACAATAGATTCTAAAATTATTTTTCAATTCAATCTAATTCTTTTGTTGTCTCTGGGAATTTTATCCAGTATTGAATTTTGAATTTTTCACTTTTCGAATACTGAAGTAGAAATAGCGGGTATTTAATGAAATATGGAGTTATTGCAACTTCTAAGATGAAAGAACGTAAAGTTTAACGTTACGTAGAAAAAAACCTTACTTTAAAAATAAAGGAGATTCAAGGGTCATACCAAAAAGAAAAAATGTTGATTTTTCTTTCATAAATAAAAAATTTACCTAATATTATGCATATATACATCAAAAATCATGATTTTCTTTATAAAGATTCTGAGTTTGGTTTTGTGACGTCACAGTTTTGTACACAAATACACGATAGTGAGGCACAGCCGTACTCGTGCTTTTACTGTACGTGAACAGATCTGTCACTTTTTTCTAACATAACCTTATGTAACCAATATTTTGAAAGTAACGTCAACATCCTTGCAACAAGTTATTTTTTAAAAAAAGTAAGTACCAATAACGAATTCTGCTAAATAAAAATATAAATAAATACAATTTATGTTTGATTTAGATATTACAATGGTTGTACAATATTGTTCTGAGTCGTCCTACGAGAATAACTCGTTGAGAAGTAAAAATAAATTTTTTGTTTGTATTCTTATAGCTCAACATGTAAGGGAAAGATGGTATAAGGCAATAAATACTCCAGGAGTTTTGAAGACTACGTTTGGTTTCAAGCGTGGTTTCAAAACACAATGACATAAACGTCAAAAGTACTTCCTTTTTTGCTCGGTAGATGTCACTACGGCCGCAAAACTGTTACGTCATTCGAAATTTTATATAAACTTTAAAAAATTATTACTGTAAAACTAGAAACTTATGTGTCATAAAATATATATTTTCGTAAGTAGTTTTAAATGTACTTTCAGAAAAAAAATAAATTGGAAAATGTGGTATGACCCCATTTCAATGTTTACCGCATTTAATTAGTGTATTCACGTTAACGTTAACAGCAATACAAACGAAGTTACAGCCTCACTTTTCACCGAAACATAACCTCAGCACATACAGAACGTGTGATGTTAAACACTCGCTATTCCATCCCCCACAACGTATCACCTTATTCATTTAACGTGAACCTTATTAGTACGCATGCGCATTCGGGCTGTCACGTGACGTTTGCGTGCACGTTATTTTTGCGTTGAAGCTGCAATAACTCTCTATAGACCATATTACTATCTCAATGCGCATGCTCAAAATGCACTAATCATATGCTTGGGAGATAGCGGAAATGAAACCAATGTTATCTTATGGGAAAAATTGTATTTTTAAAGCAAAATATTATTTTACGTAGCCGTAAATGAACGATAATTTTTTTCTTGCAAGTTTCATTACATGTTTAATTACTGGATTCTGACCTTATAATATATAAATAATCAATAAAATAAAAATTAAAATTTAAAAATTTTAAGCGCCTGTTTACTCTTCTGTCACTGACAGATAACCCCAAACTAATGTTTTGTTGTTGTGATTCTTTTGTAAAGTGCGAAATATATATTTTTTAATAGATAGAATTATATAAATATATCATCACGGCTTATTACCCATTGCTGGGTGTGCCAATCTGTTTTGTACACAGATATTTTTTAATTATGCCTGTTTACTATTGTTTTTTTCCGGGTGGTGATTTGAATCCATTAATTAAAAAGGAATATTTTTTCCTTTTTTTCCTAAGAATAGTAAAGAGAAAAAAAGTTAGTATTGCTAACTTAATTGGGAAAATTAAAAAATAGTTTGTCACCGTGGCACGCTTTTTTCATTTCATAAATCTGCCGGCAGAGGCGCTATAATAAATAATATGGTCTATTGGCGCTAGCCCCGCTATAACAAGTCTGGGATTATTTGTTTATTATATACTTTGGAATTCGCGCAGAATAAACGTTATCGTACGTGCTATATACAAAAAATACCATTTCAGAAATTCCACGCACATGCGCCAAGTGTTAGACTGCAACAAAATATTAGTGCCGTATACCCATCCTTGTTTATATGACAGTTCTGTTTTTTTGTTTTGTTGGTGTCGTTTTTTCAAATAATTATTATGGGTTCTAAACTTCTGGTTCACAAAATACTGCCATTAGAAATGTTTTGTCTAGTTTGGAAAATAAAAAGTGAGGTTATATTTATGAAAGTATACTAGTACAATATTTTATAATTGATTGATAAATATACTTCAGTTTTTCACATAGTAAAATAAGTTTTTATTTGTAACATAAGAATTTAAGCCATATATGGGTCGCGTATAATTCTGAAATGCCGCCATTTACCTGCACTATTTTTGTAGTTCAAAAAGTAAATGTAGAGGTCGCTCAAATTTCTGAAATGGTATATTAAATTTGTTTTGATCAAGTTTGACGTTTTCCTTTTGACATTTAATACATGTGTTTGGTGTGTATAGAAGTTTTTGAAATACCGCAGTGTTACGTGAAAAATTGTCGTAATTGGTGAAATTTACATATTTAAATGGTTAGTCCGAGGGTGCTGCCACCTACAATAGTTTTGCCAATACGTTCCCATTGCATCTCAGCCCGTTAAAGTATTTTTCGCCAATATTCATTAATTAATGTACAAGGTCTTATTTTTTAAAAAACCTTCTTTATATTGACAAATTAAAAAAAATATGCAGGATGTGATGTTTATCTCCCTTGATGAAATTTATAAATGTCAATAACGCATCTATGATTTTATTTTACAATCTGACGATTGAAAATTTTATTTTAAATATTGACGTAGTTTTTTTTTAACAGTAAAAATCATGTTGATCGAGTTGAAAGTAATTTCCTTTCAAATTTTTAAAAATACCAATAGACAAACAAAGCCAAATAAATAAAAAAATCAGCTGAGAGTTGATGTACAAAATATAAAACAAAATACAAGAATCACGTTAGGCTTACTGAGAATAAGAAAATCAGGTAGGCCGTCGAAACCAAAATTTGCATTTTAAAAAGTTATTTGTCTGGTATTTGAAATTAAGTTGCGAAAGTTTGCTAAAACTTAGTTAATCAATTTTAAGAATCGGTGTGCATGAAAAAATATAATTAACCAGATACCACTTTTGAATCATGATTTATAATTTGCTAGTTTTTAAGTCTGAAATTAGTTTGAAAGCATTCCATACGAAGGATTCGTTTTAAGAAGTGGAAGGAAAGCATGGTGAAGTGTAATATAGTTGAAGGGAACTATTTTGAACATATTTAAAATAAAATTCTAAAAAATATGGACCATGTGACTTATTCTCAATAATTTTACCGTGATCCGCGTACATTAAATAGCAAATTCAGTTTTCTGTTAAATTTCATTATAATATTAGAAAAGTTCACTTACTTTGGATTTCAGCAGAATTTTCGAAATTTATACTAGGTGGTTCAATTCTTTCGATCGTTATTGCATCATCTGTTAGGATGGTTGTAGTCAGCTGAATATCCTGTAGTTGTGGAATATGTGGCCGAACCTATAACATAAATAATATATTAAAAAACTGGTTGCGCAACTCTAAATAAAATGAGAGGTGTCCCACAAGAATTTGCCAGTACTATGATTTTTTTCTGTATAGTTGAATTTCTAGACAAATATAGGTATGAATCTTTGGGACAATTTTTGATTTATTTGTAAGGGAATCTCTCTTACTTTGTACCCGTTGGGTCGATGCGGATTTCGGCACCCTCTGCACCTACAATCCGCACAGGGTTTACTCTCCACATAGCAAGGGCAGCGTTGTCCACAACAAGTAAGTTTCCCGGGCGTAGCTGTCGCATTGCCGCACCTGCAGCCTTTTCGCTTCGTTCCTTGTCTGGAGTTGATCCTTTGACTTGGTTTCTTAAAGCTTGGAGAGGTCATTTGGGCCTGCAACAAACAACAGGAATACGATATCAGATATGGTTTTGTTTTATAATTCTCACAGACTACTAGATAATGATGATGATTTTGGTTGATAAATAACTTATAAACTATAGAAAAACGAAAAAATTATTGGTATTTAGTGGTGCATAAAATTATTTTTATATTTTGTATTCATAATGAAGTCATTACGAAACCCAATTGCCTATCGAAAGAGCCTTCATTTCGATACACAATTTTTGTTTTAGAAGGTTGGTACTAGATGACATTTACTTATGTTGCTAAATTAGAATGGAGGGTTATGATTTTGACGTCATACGCAAGAGAGAGTGCGACGATGTAGAAGTTGAGATGGAAGATCAGATTACAAACAAAACATCGCTATTTTTAAAGTTCTGTCACCTGTCACTTGTGTTTTGAAATTTGAGTTTTACATAATTCAATATCTTCGGAAAGCTGTGGAAACTAAAAGAATTTCACAATTGTCATGTATTCTTTATAATTATAGCGAGAGTCACTGTTGCAAAGACCATACACTTACTTCATATTTGGCACCATCTTGCAACTATCATCATGACAGCGATTTGTTTGTAATTTAGGTAATTTAGCAAAGGAGTGAACTGACTCAAGTGTAGTTCAAGGAAAATATCAATAGATGGCAGCCCGAAAATATGTTTCTGTATAACTCTCCTATGAACTTTCAAATAATTGCTTAAATGTCAATCCAATGTTTCCAACTACAACATTACACATACAAATTGTCCTAAATCAACTCTGTTTAGTATAAAAGTTTTTTAAAAAAATATTATGACGTAAAATATAAAAAAATGATATAAAGGACTCATTTTATAAGATACGCCAGGCTAGTTTTCTAAATTTGGACGCGTGCGAAAAACATGTCTTATAAAACTCGTTCTATATTATACTAATATGAAACCTTTTTCTACATTTCTAATACTTAAGTTATTTGAAAATTAAATATTGGTCAAGGTAACCGCAACATTTAACTTAGTACGATTATTTTCATTTGAAAACAATAGCACATCTAAGATGATCTTTGAAAAGTAAACAAAAAGTCTCATTAAATCGTAATTCTTATAGTTTTTTAAACCCCGTAAAAACTCATTTATCACTGCCTTATATCTCGGAAACTATTGAAGATCGGACCCATGTTAATTAAGCTTTTTTAACTCATTTTGTCTTTAAAGTTTGTATCCGAAGTTGTGAAATACACTCTAGAATTGAATTCTCTCACTTATATCATTTATGTGAAGTATTATTGTCTAAAATTAACAGGCTACTTTTGCTCAAAGATAAACATGTTATATGCCTATTGCCCACTTTTCGTTTTACACCCGGTAGAACTTTTTATTTTAAAGGTTATTTTTGCTATCTTAAAATTATTTCGATTGAAATTTGGTCTGAAAAGGCTAATATTTTTACTAAAGTAAATCAAAAATATCAAATGATACATATTTTAAAATTATAGTCATCAGACTGTTATATTTAACGAATGGGATGGTTTTATTAATCAAAGGGTGCTGAGAGTGCATAAATAAACAAAACAAGTGAAGTTTGTTTCTGTTTCCTAACCTGCGCCGTGCCATCATTTAACAAGACATTCTTCTGGCTTGGGTCAGCATTTTCCGAATGTTTCCTCTTGATAGTGATTTTATTCCTGCCGGCATACAAAACAGAATAAAGTGCAGATCCATTGGAAACCGTCCTTACACCTGAAGGCAACACTTGCTTATTTATGTCCCTTGAAACTGTAGTTGTACTTTGCAAAGTTTGTGTAGAAGAATTGGTGTAAACACAAGGAAGAATGCTGTACTCTGATTTGGTGAGGCCCGCGGTGCTCTTGTAATTGTCTTTGAACCCGGCGCCTTCTTGAATGAGATCTATTAGGCTAGTCGTACCACTTATCCCAGTATCAGAATTTGAGGTAGTGGCCTGGTCAATTAAAGTTAAATATATTGCTGTGCTGATTACATATTCACAGAGTTTCTTGTAACACTGAAGGAGGATTCTTAATTGTAAATTTTCGTCGTATTTTGTGTAGTCTTTACACCACATACACGTTGGTTTTAACTTTTTTCGTCCTCCTCTGCAACTTCTGCAAACATGGTGCTGGCAGTTGGTTTCTTTAGGCGTGTGAGGTTCTATCAGTAAATTGCTACAAACGGAGCATGACAAACTCTGTCTTAAATAAGGTACCAAACGGTATAAATCAGTCCAGGAATTAGGATCTTCTAAATCAGCTTGTAACACTAAACGGCACGTAGAAACGTATAGACTTGTGGCATTCATAGTAAACCAACACTACAAATTGGAAATGTAACTTGTCTCCTAACCTAAACTTTAAATTGACAACTCTTTTACATTTTCATAACATAAAAAATTCGATCATCCATCGCTTACATGCAACTAACTTCAGATGGAATGCCGGACTAAGTTATTAGAATATTTCCACAGATGGCTATACTGTGTACGTTTTTCAACTGTTCAACAAATGGTTAGAAATTTAAAACCGAACCAGATTGTACTCAATTTATGTTATCAATTACTATTGTTGAATTTATAAATAGAATAATCTTATTTCAAATAACTAATAACTGACAACAATTTAATTTTCTTTAAAGACATATTAATGTTTTAATTCGTACAAATTAAAGAAAAATATTCATGCACTATATTAGTTCATTTACAAATTTCCGTATCACAAAATAAGTTTTTCTTTAAAAGTAATTACTTCAAAATAAAAAGCTACGTATTTATTATTCTACATAGGGTGTTTCATAATTTCGGATACAAGGCCGGACAAGTTTTATTACACTTTACATTAATTTTGATTTGTAGAATAGAAAACGAATCCGATGCCATATTTTCTCTATTTGCTAAGGGCTATTGAAAGCTCCTTAAAAAATAATTGACTGACGTAGAATTGATTAGAACCCTTTTGTTTGTAATATATTTATTTCAAATTCGTAGAAAAGGGCTTTAGCAAACTTCGTTACTTAAAGGATTAGAAAGGTCGGTTACATTTTATTTTATAATAAAAAAAAAAAAAATCAGAATTACCAGAAAGTTTTTCAATTAAGGTAAGACATATTTTTGTAATGGCATACAGTCCACAGCGCAGTGATCACGAAACAAAAATATTTTTTTTCAATATTCATAAAATTAAGGGTACTTTATACGGAGAACAGTTTTAGTACAACTGTGTTGGCATATCTTTATAATATAAAAATTAATTATGTAATGTAATTTCTGTAAAACCAATATTATTATTTGAGCTGCATGGATATGCAAAATTATTATTTCAAGTTATTTACCTTATTTCTACAAAAATTGTTCGAAATTATTTCCATTTACTGCTAAACAGTACTTTTTTTATAGAAAAAAAGGTGCCGGAACGCACATTTTGTTAATTTTTTTTTTAAAGAAAATGGAACAGTACATAATGCATGTAATGTGTAAATATATCTTTGGTACAACATACACATTTCCACAATTTAAGAAAAATATCAAAATAAATAAAATAGTAAATAATTAAAAAAAAACATTAATAAAACCGGAAATATCGAAAATAGATGCCGAAACGCCGTACATAATAGTTATTTATGTAACAAATGTGTAAAGTAGTACTTTTTTGGTCGAGTGCGATAATGCGGAAATTGTAGCAAGAGACAAAAAATACTATTTTACACACGTGTTGCATACAACATTTTTCCTATAACCGAAATGGTATTGATGTTTCTCATAATACTGAGTGTACAGGCATCCAGCAGCTTCAAACACAGTTAGTACTCTTTCTCATAACACTGTACAAAATGTAACTTAAACACTTGGAAGAATCTCTGACAGACGATGATTAGTCTTTTATAATGTACAAATTGTACATTTAATATTAAAAATTCGGTTAGGTTAGAATACATGTCAAAAAAATGTTAATGTTCTTAAAAATTAGATCTTTACTCAATCTGTTAATAAAAATATTAGATTTGTTTCATTTACAGTGTATATTCATATTCCTTAATAAATTTTATTACTTTTATTATTATTTTCTTCCTAATTATATACTTGACAGGTAAATTAACCGAATTTTAATGTAACCTAGCAACGCTTATTTACGTTTCAAGTACTGGTGTGTGAAAAGTACTTTTCACGCATTAGTGCTTGAAAAGTGACACTTTACACACTGTAATGTAGGAAAATATTACTAGCACTGTACAGAAAACAAAACTAAGAGCAACGAAACCGTCTACATGAAATTAAATTTAATTAAGGTATTATACAACATTAGTAATTAATTATGCACAGAATTAAAAATAATATAAATATTAAAACCAGGAGTGCATTTTTTTTTACTTTAAGAATCTCAAAATAAAATTTTCGAATTTCTTTTTGTTTCGTATTCAGTAGGTATACCGGGTGGCGCTTGCAATCCGTTACATAGGCATTTAACATGGGAAAACAGTTTTTCCTTCCACGTTCCCCCCCCCCCCCCCCAAAGTATTTTAGAATTTCTGCATTTAAATTAAAAAAACCATTAATTTTGCATGCTTTTCAACGTCAGAAATTTGATATGAAAATGCCGAAAATCGCCTCAAAAATAGTGATAGCCATGGAATTAAAACAAAAAGCATAACAAATGTAAGATTTTTCTTATCTGTCTGAAAAAGTCTCAATATTTGACAGTTAAAACATTAGTCATTTGTTTGTCTTTTTGTTTTAATTCCACGGTTAGCGCTATTAAACTAAAATTTCCATAATCAATTTGTAGAGAACTAAATATACGAAATGAATTTTGTTTACTAATTTATAAGTAGAATTTTATGCTCTACACATTTAATTTGAATAATTTTTTTCTAAACTAATTTGGGGGGCAACGCGCAAGTAAAAACTATTTTACTATGTTAAATGCATATGTAACGGATTTTCAGCGCCAGCCGGTATACTACATTCCATTTCAATATACAGAATGTTTCACAACTTCGGATAAAAACTTTAAGAGAATATCAAATATCGATGTATTCTGTTACTCCCCCAAAAAATTCATAAATATTCTTAAACACATAAAGTAACATCGTTGCATGTTGTTATTTTTATTATTTTTATTCATTAATCGTTGTGCAGACATTTACTCATTTTTATGTAATGTATTTCATGTATTTTTTTTCCTGCCCTCTTACTGGGTCTTCTCCTGTTGGGCATTGTATTGATAAATAAATAAATAAATAAATAAATATAGTACTGACCAAAAGGAGTAAAAAAGCTTAATCAACATATGTTCGATCTTTAATAGTTTGCGAGATAAAAGGCAGTGAAAAATGAGTTTTTACGGGGTTTACCTCTGCTATTTCGAAAACTATAAGAGTTACAACTTCAATTAAATGAGACTTTTTGGTTACCTTGAGAGGCTATCTTAAATGTTCTTTTGTTTTTCAAAGTGGCGACCTTGACCAATATTTAATTTTCAAATATCTTCTGAACCACTTATTAGAAATTGAAAAAATGTTTCATATTAAATTTTATTGTATTTTTATAGTCTATTTATTGGCATAGATAAAATTTTGTTCGATCGCTATATCTTTGTCAGTTTTTCTTCGATTCTAATACAAAATAGCCTCTTTTTTGGAAACAGTTGAAGATTTAGATCAGACCTATGTTGATAAAGCCTTTTTTTACTCATTTTGGTTAGTATCTGATCTGGGAGTGTTAATAGCTTTAATTTACAGATTTTAGCAGTTACAGCGATCTGTCTCGTGGCCGCGTGCCTGAGTGTCTGGTCGCAAATCTAGGGAACCGGTTCGATCTCGACCGACGCCAAATATTTCGAATTTTAAATGGCACAAAGTCGGTCCCTCTCCACTTCAGCATTGAGTGCCCGTGAGGTGACGCTTGATAAACGCCCGCACGGTACAAATATGTCAATCATCAATACCAAAATCTGTGTACAAAGCAGACTGGCACATCCAGTAATGGGTAATATGCCGTGATGATATTTATTTTTATTTTACGACGATCTGTACCATTGACTCGTTCAGGGCGTTTACCAGGCGTCACCTCACGGACTTTAAAAACTAATGTGAAGAGAGAATCAAAGAAGGTGTACTATTTGAAAATTGGAATTATTTTCGAGTTTCAAGGTTGACGTCGGTCGGAATCGAACCCGGCCCGTCCGAATCACAACCGATCACTATATTGGTGAATTTACAAATATCTGCACTACAAAATATTGTTGAACATTGTTATTGTTATACTTTTGTTATTAAGAATTCCACCATTCTGAATATAATTGTCAAAACAAAAAATAGTTAATAAAGTAGTTAAAATAAAATAGTATATCTTATAGCCACTGGACGTGAGCAATCATTAACAATTTAAGTTGTGAGACCTTCATATCAAGTTATGCTTCTGTTTAATGTCATTTACAGTTGACGACAAAATTACGATGGGCAATTTGTTGTCATACGATAAACAATTATTTCAGAATAAATAATTTAGTTAATAATAATAGCATATTATTAGCCTTTTCAATTCTGCAAAGAAATACATAGGTAATTGTTATATTGTGTAATATAAGTCAAAATAAAGTACAGTATTTAAGTATGATGTCTTATTAATAAAAATGTAGATAAAACTTAGTACCCATTGTTATTTTTGTATTATTTACTTAGGGAAATAAGAAACTAATTTGTTTAATATTATAAAAAATTCAAATTCAGTTAAATTTTCAGAAATAGTGCCATTTTTGTTTCTTCTTACTTATTATTATTATTATTATTATTATCAATATTATTATTATTATTATTATTATTATTATTATTATTATTATTATTATTATTATTATTATTATTATTATTATTATTATTATTATTATTATTGTATTGTTGTCATAGTTTTTACATTTTTTAGAAATAGGGGATTACAGCTCAATCGAATTAAGAGAAATTAGTAAAAAATAGTGAAAGTATATGCTTAATAATGAATATTAATAAAGAAATAAAATGATATAATTGAAATACTTCGGAAATAAGGGGGTTTATGTTTTAGCAGCTTGTCACTCATATGGAAGCCATATATATTATTTTGATTGGCGACTCAAAGACCACCTATAAATATATAACGAATACCGAGTTAGGGGCGGAGCCTACTACCAATGGAAGTAGAGAAATTCAAATAGCGGAGGCGTGGCTATCAGTCCAGTAGTGCAATTCTCAAACAGTTTTTATTTGAATATACATATTTTGCATTAAACTTAATAATTTAAATACATTTCCAATTATAAATCATGTCGACTTGTACAGTATAATAATATTCATTTATTTTTTATAAATATAATTTAGAAATAGCATACATTTCAAGAACATTTAGGTCCACGAAGAAAATAATTTGATATAAAAACTTATATTCGTGACGTCACATCTATATTTTCAAATTTCGGAGGACTGTAACTCGCTTGTTAATAGGAATTTTTTCACCGGATTTTCACCGGCAGTTTTAGTTTTATTTATACGTTCAGATGAAATTATAAAAAAAATGGTGGAATTCCCTATTATAAAGCCTGCGCAAATGGTGAGAAATTTCAACAATTTTTTTTTTTTTTTGATTAGTTTAAAATATATATTTTAAACTTATAAAAACAGAATATATTATTCAAGTATTCCGCCATTTAATATTGGGTTATTTCGCTTTAATTCTATTAGGTATTTTATCCACAAGCCCTGCACATTTTTCTGTTACAATACAAGGGGTTTTCAACCAGTGTTCCGTAAGCACTTCGGAAGAGTTCCGCGAAAAGTTTTGACAGTTTTAATTTAACTATGCTTTGTTATTTAAAAATTAATATGAATAAATAAAATTTAAATTATTTCAACAATTCTTTCTTTCATAGACAAGCATTTATTGCAGAAACGTAGGTCGTATAATTGCAGAATTACTTGCTTCTTCAATCTTTACACAGAAGTCAGCTAGTGTTGCACACGAGGCGAGACGAGACGAGAAATGTAAAATATCGATCTTTGCTCGTTTTCGGATCTATAATCTCGATCTCGCTCTCGTTCTCGCATATTTTTTTGGATCTCGTATCGTTCTCGCACGAGAGGACGAGAGTCTCACTATAAAAAAAGCGCTTGCGCACTACGTATTTACGTAACAGTTTAACTACAAGAGACAAATTTCCACCAATCGTACCGTCTTCAGGGTATTTGCAGTCGTATAACTATAATAAAGAGACGGAACACTAAATTTTGGTCACCAAATTATTACAATGCGAAGATAATGTTTATTTATTTACGGTCAGCGGAAAATGTGATAAGTTAGTAAATAATTTAATTTACCTCTAAAATATCTAATTTATCACTAAATTGTGATCTCTAAACTATTTCAATATGAACATCTGTTAATATGTTCTTTCATCATCATTACCGATATCTGCATACAAAGCGGATTGGCACACCCAGCAATGGGTAATATGCCGTGATGATACATTTATTTATTTTTTTATATTTTATCAGTAAAACTAATTAAACATAAAAAAAATATTTTTTGTAACTAAAAGTACCTACACTTTATCATTAAATATATGCCACTATTTAAGTAAGATTTAGTCATAAAAAACCGCTACACTGGGAACCCGCCGACAGCCAATCACTCCCATCGACGCTTATCCTTTACTTTTCAGGGGCGGCAAGAATTTTATTAACCGTGGTTTTAACTGGTATGCATTAGGGACTGAAATATTGGAGAAAGCTAGTCATATTGGATGCAAAACCGATTTTGTCTTTATTTTGCATTTCGTCGCTCTGGGGCCGATACCAATCGACTCTAGATAGACTCAAAAAATATAGTGAATTCATATAATTTTCACTTTCATGTTTTATGCACGAATTAGCGTTTACTTCACTCCTTGTACGGTGTATTTTTCATTGAATTTATGAATCAAAGCTATTAATAATTTTTATTGCGAGACTCTCGCGAGATTTCTCGCTTCTCGCAGTTGTTATATCGATCTCGCCTCGAATTTTAAACTGCAATCTCGCTCTCGTACTTGTCTCGCATAAAGGAACGAGACGAGACGAGATGCGAGAGTACTCTCGCCCTCGCCTCGTAGTGCATCACTGAGTCAGACGGCTCTCCCGAGGAATTATGCTTTCCCTCGTACTTTATTCGCACAAAATATTAAAAATAATATGTGATGTGCTCAGTGGATCTATTTAACAGATATTTTTAATTATTTAAACAACATCAATCAATACAAATAGTATACAGGATAAAAATTAAGATACTTTAACTATGACAGACAAATTTTCAGTTTCCATAAAAAATATTCTTTGGAAAAAGCAAGTAGCAGAAATTAATCAGATTATATGAATTTACTTTTTTTCTATATTAATTAACAAGTGTTCCGCTTAAAGGTCTTGCTCACAAAAAGTGTTCCGGGGTATTGAAAAAATTGGGAACCACTGAATACAGTATACAGTATTGCCCCATATATTTGCAAGGTAAGTTTTATTGTACGCCCCGGATTTTTGCGAAGTTTTTCATATTGTGCTAAAAGTAAAGGGCCTGGGTAGAAGTTAAATCTGGAGTGAAGAAGTTTTAAGCCGGAGTTTTTTTTTATTAGTGAACATGGGAGTATGTCTTTACCATAGTTGCATTTAAAATTATAGAAAGCAAAGTATTATCGCGTTTTTAAAAAAAATTGGACATAGGGAGTTACCAAAGGCATCAAACTGTCATCTGTCAATTTCAGAAATTCTTTTTATATTGAAACAGTATTGTCATTTTCATTTTACTGTATAATTTAATGTTTCTTATTATTAAGAAGGTCCTCCACTCTAAATTTTTTATTATTTTAAATGAAAGTTCGTTTAATTTTGAAGCAATTCGTAGTATTAACAAGTCATAATTGTTTAATTGCATTTGATTTTTAACAAAACCTATAGTTATCTTTCTCGCACCAGTTTCTATAGTAGGCTGCGCGAGAAAGATAGCAATAGTTGTGACGTAGATGTATACAGGGTGGTGACTCGAACACCCGAACATAGGGATTTAACATGTAAAATAAGATTTTCGTAATTTCCTGCTCACCCAATTATTTTAGGTAAAAAGCTTCAAATAAAAGTTGTAGAGCATAAAATTCTACATCGATAATCAAAATTAATTTTGCATACTTTGCAACGGCAGAAATTAACTATGAAAATGCCAAAAATCAACTGTAAAATAGCAATAGTCATGGAATTGAGAATTGAAAATATTTATGTTTGGTCGTTTAGCCGTAGAAAGCGCATAAAATAACATATGTAAAGATACATATTCACTCTTTGTTTTCCCACTTAGAAATTTGTAAAAAAAACACTTTTCTTATTTTCTTTGTTTAGAACGTACATTTATTTTCCCTTTATATATTTCTAGTTTAATATTAATGATTAATTTTATATATTTATGCATATTATATTTTGATCAAAATCAAACTTGTATCTCATTTCCAAATTTCAAGTTCCCTGTTGCTTATTTTAGTAAAAATAAATATGTTTTTCAATCATTTACGTTTATTTTTATTTTGTGATTAAATTCTAGCATCAAAAAGAGGCAGAGTTTTTACAAATTTCTAAGTGGGAATACAAAGTGTCAATTTGTATATTTACATATATTATTTAATGCGCTTCCTACGGCTAAACGACCGTACGTAAATATTTTCTGTTAATACATTTCGATAGAGTATTTCATGTTTTTTAATATTGTTTTTTATATACATATTTTTATATTTGTCACAGTTTTCGCAAAATTTTGAAAAAATTAACATGTATCTTCAGACCTTGTTATTTAATACGGTTCCTACGGCCAAATGATCGAACATAGCAATAGCTGTGACGTAGATGTATACAGGGTGGTGACTCGAACACCCGAACATAGGGATTTAACATGTAAAATAAGATTTTCGTAATTTCCTGCTCACCCAATTATTTTAGGTAAAAAGCTTCAAATAAAAATTGTAGAGCATAAAATTCTACATCGATAATCAAAATTAATTTTGCATACTTTGCAACGGCAGAAATTAACTATGAAAATGACAAAAATCAACTGTAAAATAGCAATAGTCATGGAATTGAGACAAAATAATTAGCAAATATCTAACGGTTTACCTGTCAAATTACGTTAATTTATTTTTATTAGCTATTATCTCTAATTTCTGTGTCAGTGAACAATTATCCAATAAATTTAAATTGATAATTGTTCATTTGCACAGAAATTACAAATAATATTAAAAATAAAATAAATTGACAGATAAACCGTTAAACATTTGTTAGTTTTTGTCTCAATTCCATCGCTGTTGCTATTTTGCAAATAATTTTCGACATTTTCATAGCTAATTTTTGCGGTTACAAAGCAAGTAAAATTAATTTTGCTTATGGTTCAGATGTAGAATTTTATGCTTTTATACTTTTTTTTGAAGTTTTTTTACCTAAAATTATTAGGGGAGCAGGAAATTACGAAAATCTTATTGTACATGTTAAATCCCTATGTTCGGGTGTTCGAGTCACCACCCGGTAGATGTTTAAAATCTAAAATATTTCAAAAACGAACAAATTTTTTAAAAAAATTCTTCTCAACCACAATTTTTTTATCTACTTTCAATACAACTAACATTTTACTCAATTTTCTGTTATGGTGGAGGACTCTATTACCTTACTTGTTTTGATTTTCTTTTAATGCTGTCCATTGACGCATCTTGTAGTTCTATAATAATAATTATTATAGTATTAGATTTTTCTAATAGTTGCTTATTAAAAGTAGCAGCAAATAAATTGGCCACTTGCCTTAGACTCATATTGGACTTATACCATGTTATGATTTGTACTTTTTCTACATCATTTTGGAAGATGAGAGTTTAATGACTTTGACAACTCCCTATGCCCAGTTAAAAAAAACACTTCATATCACATCCAAAACCTAATTTAATCTAATTTTTTTTAGATATGGCAAATCTAATCACATAGATTTCAGAAGATGATATTTTTACTTTTTTCATTATTTATATAGAAAATTGTATTTATTTATTTTTTTATTTGCAGTAACAGAGCGTTTGAATCTAAAATATGGGTATAAAAGGTATAATGACTAATGGCCCAGTTATTTAAGAATAAATTTTAATATTAGAGGAATGAGCGATCAATTTATCAGGTCATCAACTCATCATACAAACTCGTGCAATAAATTGAATGAAGCGTTTAATTCACTTATTGACATTGTTATTCTCATTCGTTGTTCTGTGCTCTGTTCTCATATGAGGTCGTCCAAGCCCAAGAAGTATTGAAGCTTGCAACCAAACCCATATCCTAACCACACCTTACAATTTTTTTTATTGTTTTGCGATGTTAATGTCGTGTACAATACCGTCATACTAAAAATATACGAATAAAACGGGGTCCTCAACCATAGTACAAAATAGAGTATGGGTCATTTATATTAGTATTAGCGACCACGGTCAACTGGGCGAGGGCGATGGGCAACTGGGCGATGGACAAGTGGGTGATGGTTAACTGAGTGTTAGGTCTCGATTTTTTTGAGCAAAACAAGGCGGAGCCTCTGATATTCTAACCAGCCTGGAACTAGCTTTGGTGACGTCACACTAGGGGCCCAACTTTACAACTTTAATGGGAGATACACAGTTTTTTCAAAATATTACGAAAACTGTGGCAGATATGAAAAAATGTATAGAAACAATATTATAGAACATAAAACTCTTTATCAAAATGCGTTAACAGCAAATATTTATGTTCGGTCGTTTAGCCTTAGGGAACTAGGTTGGTGACATTACACTAGTGGTTCAACTTTACTACAACGTTTAATGGGAGATACACAGTTTCTTCAAAATTTAGCGAAAACTGTGACAGATATAAAGAAATGTGTATAAACTAATTATAGAACATAAAATTCTCTATCAAAATGTATTAATTGAAAATATTTATGTTTGGTCGTTTGGCCGTAGAAAGCGCATAAAATAACATATGTAAAGATACATAATCACTCTTTGTTTTCCCACTTAGAAATTTGTAAAAAAAACACTTTTTCTTATTTCCTTTGTTTAGAACGTACATTTATTTTCCTTTTATATATTTCTAGTTTAATATTAATGACTAATTTATATTTATGCATATTATATTTTGATCAAAATCAAACTTGTAACTTATTTCCAAATTTCAAGTTCCCTGTTGCTTATTGTAGTTGCTAATTCAAGATGAACCAAAAACAATTATTTAATTGAATAAAGAATTATTTAAAAATACAGTAGTTTGAATGAAAACAACAACACTTGTCATTTTTGAAGTTTTGAAGTCAGAGACGGAACATTGATAAGACACTTTTTACAACGGTTTTGGCGCATTTCTCAATAAACCAAATGCACGTCGGTGTATTCTTGATTAGTGAAAGCAACAGGCATTTCTAAATATCTATAAGTACTACGTCACATATGACAACCAACAAATATCGTTCTCATATTTTGCGTTCATAATGACCTTCATTTCGATACGCAATTTTTTGTTTTAGACGATTGGTACTAGAGGACGTTTCTTTAACCCATTTTTACCTAATTTATTTTTAGTTAATTGACAATTCATTTTAATAATATAATGTCGAAATTATTACTATTTTTTTTTTATTTAGGGAAGATTATTTACATGAAAATGTACAAATGGTTACAAATATAATCACAACTTGAGTAAGTAAATGTTATTGTAAAAGGCGCAAAATATAAAAAATAGTATAAAGAACTCATTTGATAAGACTTTCTTTCGCACTGTCAATTAGAAAACTCACTAACGCTCGTTTTCTAAATTTTGACGCGTGCGAAGAAAACATGTCTTATAAAACACGTTCTTTAATATACTATTTTTGAAACAACTTTATTTTTAGATTTTTATTTTTAAGAAGCTGGTTCGTAATTGGTCGACTTTACAGTCCCATAACTTTTACAACTTGATAGATTGTGCGGAATATATTTCAGATTATAACTTCTTTCAGTTCTCTTTATCTTTATCATACCAAGAACTATGACATATTACCATATTACTTATATAACAGCCTGTATATTTTGGACATTTTGTATATTGTCCCCGAATTCTGGCAAAGAATAAAGCTAAAGCTGCCCCATTAATTATCTTAACAATGTATTTATCTATTTGTAAACTATTTCCTATAACGTTAACTACATTCATCACTAATTATTATCTCAGGATCAGAATTGCTGAGTAAGTGACTAATCTGTTATTATTTTAACATTAACGTGTTTGAAATATTATGCAAACCATACATACCAAATTTTCCAACCGTTAAATAAAAATTAATACGAGATATTAATGTTCACATGTTTATCTATTATCTCTTCATCAATAACAATTAGGAAAATGTTTTTGTGCGACATTTTTGTCGGAAAACGAAGTAAGGAAGATTACCCAAGTGTTTTGTTTTTTGTTATAGCCATAGGCTAGCAATTTTTCATTTATTTTATATTTTCATATTGTATTTGTAACAAAAACTAGGTACAAGGTTAATAAAAGTAAAATAATTATTTAATAATATGTTTAATAAGTAAAACCAATTATAAAATATATGGGCAATATAGGATGTCCGAATTATAATTCAAATAAATATTTTTACCCATAAATGAAGTTGATAATGCCCGAAATAATTGAAATTCGAATCGATGTATAGAAAATCTTTATTGTTATTCGTTAACCCGCGTAGGTAACAATTTTTTTAATATTCTGTGACGTATATTGATATGAGTTTGTTCTCAAACAGTGGACTTCGCAAAATTGGAGTCACATAAAATAATCTTTTTCAGCACTTAATAATAATAATATATAAATATGTAAAAATAACTCTTCTGGGCAATAATTGAAAATATTCGTGGATAAGAAGCAATAATATTATAGTCAAAGTTTTTATTATGGTGTGTTTCAAGATATTTGCAAATCTACCTGCCTTCGTAATGACGCGGTACACCGCAAAATAGCATGGTATTTACGATCCTATGCATCAGGGGAGGATTAGCAAAATTTGGGAAAACAATGTAGCGATACTTTCTCAATATACCGCCAAATAATATACCTGCTTTTATTTATAATTTGTGAAAATTTCGTGGGATGTTGTATTCTTTGTTCTGTATTTCTTAAAATTCACGTGAAACATTAAATTCTACACAAATATTTCGTGTGCTGGATTTTCAATATTTTGTTACAACCCTGTCATGTTACCCATCAAGCCTATTTAAGAAGCCATCCACTGCGTAAGTCGAGGCAGATACGTTTACAAATATCTTGAAACAAACTATACCACTGGTAGGCTATGCCATTCAACATATCTTTCACTTTCATACCAACGCATGGTGTCTGGCGTTGCATCGTAAATTTTAAACAAGTGTTATTTGGTTTACTTCCGTTTTGTTTTTTTGTTTTTGCTATAATTTTCTGCATTCTTATACTTAATATTCGGTATTTTACAAAAGCGATACCAGAAGACGTGAAAGTAGTGATAATTTGGAACAGAGTAAATGGGTGACATAGATAGAGATGAGAAAATGGTATTAAAAACTCGATTATTTTAATAACTAATAACTTTTTTTAAAACTGGTAGTCTTTAACACACAGTTTTAAGGTCTAGTTTTAATATAAATGACCCATGTTCTAATATATTACTACGGTGGAGGACCCCATTATAACTTGATATTACATTGATAATTAACTTATTTATAAAATTTTAACTTCTTCTTTTTACTCTAAATTAGTGATGTGATATTTGAAAGTTTCGTATTGAAAGTTTCAATTGAAAAATTTCAAAAATGAAAGTTTCAAACCTTAAGCTGCGTTCAGAGCTACCGAATTATAAATTACAATTAGCACTTACAACTAATACAAGCACTTTGACTTATGGCAAACAACGCTAGCGTTCACAGCGACAAAATTAAGACGTTGTGTAAGTGATAAGTGGTAAGTATGCAAACCCCAAACGTTTCACTTACAATTAGGGCGACAGATATTTCATCTTGTCTCTTTCTGTCAGAAACGTCAAACGGCATAATGCATATAATCTGTTTTAAATGTGGTATATGGTGCAGGATATTGTAATAAATAAGAATATAGAAAAGTGAAGAATCATATGTACCTATACTTGTCACTTTTTACAGAATGTCTTTCATTTCAAACCCTATTTTTATCACAATATAAAATATTATGATCCGAAATATTTTTATCCGTCAATTATAGTGTTTAAGTATAGTGTTCAAACAACAAATACTACTCTATTTACAATTGTTTAATAAAAATCATTTATTTTTTTATTTATATAGATTGCTTCATCGATTTTTCAATAGACGTCACTTTCACTAAGTGCTAATTCTAAACGCTATTTCAGATTTAAAACCAGTAGTTTTAAGACGCTCCAACCGATTACTATTTGTAATTACTAATTGTAATTTATAATTCAGTAGCTCTGAACGCAGCTTTAAGTTTCATGAAAGTTTCATAAGCTACACTGCGTCTGCGCCCCACAACTCTAATCTACAACTTGTAAATTTTTCGAATATAAAATTCAGGATTCAGTACAATTTAAGTATGGAGAAAATTAAAGGTAGAATTTGGCGATATATTAATGAAATAAATACAAAAGACAAGAAACTTTCTATTTTAAATAGTTTAATACTTGTTTTTTTTTTTTTTTGTATTACATTTTGAATAATAAATTTTTATTTTGTATTGACGCTTTTGTTTTTCTTATTTATTTTCAAAATAGTTAATTTGAGATCCAAATATTTCTAAATCAACTGACAAATGTTAAGTTTCTTGAAATTTAAATGAAACTTTCATTAAAAGTTTCACAGAAATTTTTATATGAAACTTTCATTGAAATTCATAGTGAAACATTTTGTGAAACTTTCAATAAAATTTTCAGGGAAACTTATAAGTTTCCGAAATTTGTACATCACTACTCAAAATCACAAGAGGAATAATCTGATAAAGTTTGCATTATTCATTTCATATTTCATTATAAATCATATTATATAAAATTGCGTGCAGAAATTCGAAATTAGCTTGCAGCATTTTCTGCTAGTGATTTTCAAAAATTGTATATAGCTAAATTTCCTCTATCCTATGAGTAATATATTCTTACAAGAAGCGCAAGTAAGAACCCTGAGCTAATATTTATAGAGATGCATCTATAAACATTATTATTAGTCAATACTAAACACTGGTACGGGTGAATGATAATTGATAATATAGTTTATCGTCTTATTTGGCCTTTGCCCGCCTTATCTCCAAGAAAACATACTCAGATGTTATGACAAACGAAAATTATTTTTTAAGAATTTAAACACTGTTTCATGCATTAATAATAACATAGCAGTAATAAAGAAATAATTTTAAGGATTAGAATTTGGTGTCCTTCACGTTTTTCGGTAATTCGCTATTAACTTGGGTGATGAGACATATTATTATTTGTCTTATATTTACGAACAGTTATACTGTAAAAGAACGAGTTTTAAATATATACTAAAATATTTTAGAAAACTGCTATATTAGACAGAGTTGATTTAAAGAAATTGGTATGTGTAACTTTGTAAGAAATATTTCAAATTGTACTAAAGTGACCCCTGTGGTGCTCTCTCCGTGCATTTAATGAGTGCCCGTGAGGTAACGCCTAGGAAATGCCCGCACGGTACAAATATGTCATGTTATTTGAAAGTTCTTAATAATTCGGAGTTATGACGTTTGAAAATTTAAGTAAATGTCGTCTATTACCAACTTTCTAAAACAAAAAATTGCGTATCGAAATTAAGGCTCTTTTGATACGCAATTGGGTTTCGCAATGACTTCATTTTGAACGCAAAATATAAAAAAAAAACATATTTGTAATACATAATAGTATATTAAAATACAAGTTTCATAAAGCAATCTGTCGATAACAGGCCTTATGTAACATGTTTTTATCTTCCTTTTTTTCTATTGAGGTTTCATTAGCTTTTTATAAAATGTGACTTGTCAAAAATATGATGTTGGTAGCGCTTCCCGCTAAAAAAATTAACTTCACAGTCACACATAAAAATTCATTGTTGACTGACAGCAATTTGAGGTTAATGTCATCAATCTGTCAGTTTTGAAAGCAGTCATATCACCTCTAGAAAACGAAAAGCGTCAAAAACAGTGCGTTTATAGATCTTCTTAACGACGTGATTTTAGTGCGTTTACAGACTTATAAAAACATCGAAATAGAAAAATATACAGGCTGTTTCAAAAATACTGTAAAAACTATAAGAGCATATAGTACTGACCAAAATAAGTAAAAAAAGCTTAATCAACATAGGACTGATCTTCAACTGTTTCCGAAAAAAGCGAAAAATCGAAAAAAAAAAAACTGACAAAGATAGTGATCGAACAAAATTTAGTCTATGTCAGTAAATAGACTATAAAAAAAAGAATAAAATTTTATATGAAACGTTTTTCTCAATTTCTAATAGTTACGAAGTTATTTGAAAATTAAATATTGGCCAAGATCGCCACAACATTTAATATAGTACAATTATTTGATTAAAAAAAACAAAAGCACATCTAAGGTCACCTCTGAAAGGTAAACAAAATATCCCATTTAATCAAAGTCGTAAACCCCGTAAAAACTCATTTTTCACTGCCTCAAATCTCGGAAAATATGGAAGATCGGACCCATGTTGATTAAGCTTTTTTTACTCATTTTGGTCCGTACTATATGCCCTTAAATTATTTACAGTATTTTTGAAACACCCTGTATAAATACATGCAATCAACATTGGATAAAGATAAATAAATTTCGATTAAAGTTAAACAAACGCATACTCTATTCGACTATTTAAATGAATATGTATTTAAAACACTGTAATTTCTTAACGGTTGAAAATTGCTACCCGCATAATAAGGGAAGGTACAACACTATTATTAAAAAGAGTTAAAACAGATGGCATGCTATACATTTCATCTTTTTATTTCCGGTATATAAATTCGTTTTCTTTGTAATAAATATTCCGGGTCCATGTTTTTGGAAGTATTCCACAAGTTAAAATATGTTCGGTATATTTGAAACTTTGCCAAAAAGGGGTTTACATATTTTAGGGAACAACAGGTTGAAATATTGCCATCTTACTTGAAGTAAATTTTAGTTATGACCAAAAATATGCTTGAAGAGATATGTATTAGTAAGAAAGATATTCTGAATTCAAAAAGCACATTTATCAATTGACTCATTTAAATTTAAAAAATCTGATGTGGACACCACACGATTTCCTTGTACGCAAGACCAATATGAAGTATAGACCCAATTATAAAATTGCACGTATTTGACGTAATTTGACATTAACATCTATTTTTTATTTTTTTTTGTCATTTTTTGTCCTAATCCATAGCAAGCTTCATTACAAAAACCAAAAATTATATAAGTTTTAAATTGACATATCTCGCTTATACAAAGGGCTAATTTAATAATACTTGATGTGCTAGACGCAGAATTTAATTCCCTAAAACTCTTATTTGAAACATTTATTTCTAAAATGAAAATGAAACCATTTTATTGAAGAAAAACTGTTAACAACTTAAGGTAATATATCACTTCCGGTTAGCCTGTTTTAATCAAAATCTACTATGTTATTCCAATAGACATAAAAGTCTTATATACCAAATTTGAAAAGTTTTGGATTATATTTTAAAATAGTTTTTCATTAAAGTCTATTATAAGCTTCAAATAAAGTACCATTTCTGGAAATTATGTAATGACAAAAAGAAAGGTGCACAACTAGTTGTTATAGCAGTCCTAAATACAAAATTTCAACTTTCTACGGCTTACCGTTTTTGAGTTATGCGAGATACGTACGTACGTACAGACGTTACGATGAAATTAGTCAAAATGGATTCAGGGATGGTCAAAATGGGTATTTCCGTTGAAATCTGAAAACCGAAATTTTTCGCAATTACAATATTTCCACGCCTTTTTTTAAGTTTGAAAGTTAATTTAAAAAAATCAGAAGCATGATGAACTTTTAACACACGGTCTTTCAAATTAGTTGTGTAACATAAATCAGTTGGGTGTAGTGATGTGCAAATTTCGGAAACTTATTTTTTTGAAAGTTTCATATAAAAATTTAATCGAAACTTTCAAGAAACTTAACATTTGTCAGTTGAATTTAAAATATTTAGATCTCAAATTAACTAATTTGAAAATAAATAAGGAAAACAAAAGCTTTGAAACAAAATAAAAATTTATTATTCAAGAAGTAATACAAAAATGTAAAAAAATAAGTTTTAAACTATTTAAAATAGAAAGTATCTTATTGATTTTTGTATTTATTTCATTGCAATATCGCCAAATTGTACCATTAATTTTCACCATACTTAAACTGTTCCAAATCCTGAATTTTATATTTGAGAAAGTTCCAGCATGTCCTCTGAGCAAGTCTACTGCAGAGTTGGGCGGCGCATGCGCAGTGTAGCTTATAAAAGTTTCATGAAATTTAAGGCTTGAAACTTTCAATATGAAACTTTCTAATGGCACATTACTAGTTGGGTGGCTATGGCAATATACGTATTTAAGCTTTAGCTTTAGCGTTAATAAAGCGTTCATATTTCATAATAAATCGTTAAATCTTGCGAATGTTTGCCTTCAAGTAGGAGGTAACCATTTTGAACACATTTTGTGTTTAGGCTTTGTCTTAGTCAAACCCTCATCGCCCCCGAACAAGAAAAAAATA
The DNA here is from genome assembly GCA_963082715.1 of Harpalus rubripes. NCBI lineage: Eukaryota > Metazoa > Arthropoda > Insecta > Coleoptera > Carabidae > Harpalus > Harpalus rubripes. The sequence continues at coordinate 44,828,334 of OY720458.1, read as the reverse complement.
GAATCCAATGATATGGGTAAACATATATTATCTATTTCATTAATATATATTGGGTGCTTCAAGAAAAAAATGTTACAATATAAAATTAGTTTTTTTTTAAATAATTAAGTTAGAGTTGGTAAAATTAGATGTAGTATGTGTTATTTAAAAGAAAGGACATCAAATTAGTAGAGGTTCATTTTTTGGGATCATCGCATACTAAATCATTTCGTACTGTCTTTAAATTAAAAATTAAGTTTACTCCACGAAAATCCTAAATTTAAAAATTTTAGTACGTAGTTATAAATAGGTATACATTATTAAATTTAAAGTAAGTGCATATAGCATATGATGCAATAATTCTACTTGAAATAATATGAAAGTCAAGCAACATATGAAAATATAATAGTTACACAAACATTACCTACATCATCTTTAACGTCTAACAAGAATCTTGTTAGTATAATTATGTGAAAAACAAACGCAAAAATATAACAAATTATTCACTCAGAACGTAACATGAAATTATCTTTTAAATTTTTTCATAAATACGTTACTAGATTTGTTTTGTTTAAAAAAAAATCGGTCTATGAAATCGTTCTTATAAAATATATCCGTTTACCTAAATTATCACATCAGTTATTTTTCAAACATTTGACGTTAATATTTCAGTAAACGTCAAAGTTTATAATAAAAATTATTTTTTATATTTTGCGTTCATAATGAAGTCATTACGATACGCAATTGCGTATCGTAATGACCTTCATTTCGATACGCAATTTTTTGTTTTAGACGGTTGGTACTAGATGACGTTTCTTTAACCCATTTTTACCTAATTTATTTTTAGTTAATTGACAATTCATTTTAGTAATATAATGTCGAAATTATTGTTATTTTTTTTTTATTTAGGGAAGATTATTTACATGAAAATGTACAAATGGTTACAAATATAATCACAAATTGAGTAAGTAAATGTTAATTGTAGAAGGCGCAAAATATAAAAATAGTATAAAGAACTCATTTTATAAGACTTTCTTTCGCACTTGTCAATTAGAAAACTGTCTAAAGGCCAACGCGCACTTCAGCGACCGAAGCGAAGCGCGGCGAAGAGAAGTTTTTTCATTCAATGTATTCTTATGTGTATACGCGCACTTTGAAGCAGGGAAGAGCAGAGCAACGAGGCGACTATTCACATAAGAATACATTGAATGAAAAAACTTCTCTTCGCTTCGCCGCTCTTCGCGTCGTTCAAGTGCGTGGCGGCCTTTACGCTCGTTTTCTAAAATTTGACGCGTGCGAAAAAAACATGTCTTATAAAACACGTTCTTTAATATACTATTATGAAACCTTTTTCGTTTGTTTCTTATTAAGCATAAAAACAATTGGAGGTAGTTTTTAATTTTAAACATTTTTTGTATTTCCATTTTGGTAAAAGACGTGGCTAGAGTCACGATCGCGGGACCGTGATCAAAAAATTAAAATCTCGAAGAGACGTGGCGGTGGCGGACCAATTAAATCACGATGAGGCGTGGTTTAGTAATAGAAACGTTCTGGACGTGCAGAAAAAAGAAAACCCGACCGCGGGACCGTTGTTAAACACCTTACTTGTATATTTCTCTAAAAACAACAATAACCTATACCTAAGGGACAAAACTCGGCCTTAGTCTTCCAAGCATGAATTTTGTGTTAGAAAATGTAAAAATGTATTTAAAAAAAATGCGTAGATATTTTCTTTAGTAAATTAAAGATGCAACAATTACGTTATTAAAAAAATAACAATGTATTCCCTATGTTACATATTTCAATTCTACACCCGGTATGTATAATAAAGTAAAAATAGTGGCACATTCTTTTCTGAGAAATATTTATACGTAAATTTTTAATTCGAATGAATTGTAACTTTGCTGATTAATAGAGTGCGAAAGAAGATCCCGGTATAAAATTACCCACAAAAAAAATGTATGAAGACGGTCAGTTTTGCAGCTGTCAGTTGATAGTTTTAATTGTCTCGCTCATTAAAGGCCAATTTATCTCTTGGAATCGTTCTTGACACGGTCATCATTTCATCTCGGTTAATTTTCTAATTTATTTCATGAGAAATTCAACCTCCGAAAAACATTCAAGCTTAAAGTTTAAAATTCAAAACAAATATTGAGAATTTATTTATTTTATTTTAATAGTAGGTACATACGAGCCCAAACTCATATTAGTTTACATTTTCAACAAATTATAAAATCTACACAAATGATTAGAAAATTCTACAAAATTCTTTTGGCTACTTTAAGTATAGACTTAAACTTAAAAAAAAAAACTGTGGGCCCAATGACTGATGATAATAGTTTGACCTGTATTTTAAGGGTCATCTTCTCGTCCAGATTTAGCTTCTACAGAGACCCTTTATTTTTGGCACAATGAAAAGTAACTTCGTAAAAATCCAGTGCGTCCAGTAAAATCTACCTTGCAAGACATATGGTACAATATTAACCAGGAAAATGTGCAGGACTTAGGGATCCAATGCCTAATAGAATTAAAGCTGGTGTTACTAATAAAGGCGATGTAACTCAATATTAAATGGCGGAATACTTGAATAACAAATTCAGTTTTTGTAGGGTTTAAAATCTATATTTTAAACTAGTTGAATAAAATTTGTAGATATTTCTCACCATTTGCGTAGCTTTTATAATTTGTTTGTTGAAAATGTTAACCGTCCAACTAATATGAATTTGGGCTCGTATACTGGGTGGTGCAATTTCCTGCTCTCCTTTTTACTTTACAATAAAAACTGTAGAGTGCAAAGTTGTTGTTATCTCTAGTTTACAAAATTTTACAGGAAAAGCAAAAACACAACTTCACTGTTTTCGTTTTGAAGTTTCCATTTTTTGTCAATTAAAATGACATAAAATTGAATGAAAATTTGCCGAACGAGCCGAAGGCGAGTGCGCAAATCCTTCAAGTGAAAAAAGATATAATTTACTCACGAGTTGCGTACAAATTTTTTTTACGTTTGCAATGGGAGCGTGAAAAAAAAGTGCCATAGCGTTCCATTATTTTACTCGCAGCGTTAAAAAAGTGTACTTCTTTACACCTTCATGTATTAAAAAAAGACACTTTATAAACCCATTTTAATGGAAAAAAGGTACTTTTTTAAAAAACATAAAAAATATAATTTTTAACATGGAATAAATAAATAAATATATCATCACGGCATATTACCCATCGCTGGGTGTGCCAATCTGCTTTGTACACAGATTTCGGTAATGATGATCACATATTTGTACCGTGCGGGCGTTTACCAGGCGTCACCTCACGGGCACTCAGTGCTGGCGTGGAGAATGCACCACAGGGGTCAATTTTGTGCTAATTAAAATTCGAAATATTTGGCATCGATCAGGATCAAACCCGGTTCCCCAGATCCGCTACCAGACACTTAGGCATGCGGCCACGAGACCCCATGTTTAACATGGAGATGACCTGTTTTCAAAATTATCTTAGTTTTTTAAAAATCAAGTCTACTTTTATGACAGAAAAATGAACATTAAAAATGTAAATTACACTGGAAAATGTTTTCAAAACACGTAGTATATGAATAATACTAGGGTCACGCTAGAATTATTGAGAATGACACAGTTGATTAATATTTTTTAGAATTTTATGTTCAAAGTAGTTGCCTTCAACTATAATATACTTCATCATTCTTTCCTTCCACTTCTTAAAAGCTCCAAACCAATCTTCTTTTAGAATGCTTTTAAAATTGCAGCATCAACCTCATCTTCAGACGAGAATGTTCTATCCCGTAATTTTTTTAAGTCCAATGAATAGCCTAAATCGCACATTGCCAAATCTGGTGAGTATGTTTGGAGTTCTATTACTTATATATTTTTTCGCGAAAAATTGAAGTGCTGAAGCTGCCATATGCTTCTGGTTAATTCCTTATTTTCACTCACAACGATACTAAGTTCTAACTTGATTTTCGCAACTTAATTTCATGACAGATAAATAACTGCTTAAATTGATAATGTAAATTTAGTTTTCCACAGCTTACCTGATTTTCTTCTTCTTAATAATTTTAGCGTGATTCTCATAAGACATGATGGGAAATATTAAATAATAAGAATTATGAGTACAGAATATTGGAGAACGAATAATTCTGTGATTCTATGGCACAACCAGACATGTCACTTTCGACCAAGGTAAAAACATTTGAAAAAAATACAGATATATAAAAAAAATATATTTGCTTAAAGAAATTTCAAAATCTAATCGAAATATTCAGTGACCAGCCCACCCAACAATGGGTATATATACATCTCCATGTGATGATACATTTATCATCATTCATTACAATTCTCGCTCCTCCTCGACCCCTCGGGATAATTCACTCGTCAATTTATCGTGTCCAATGATTTAGTTTAGTCGGTTTCCGTCGCAGTAAGTACATTAGCTCCGCACTAGTCGCTCGAATCATACCGCGACTACATTTATTGTGAGTGGTGAGGAATAGTGGACGAATAGACTGTGAAGTGAAGTGTGTGCGCTTAAGATGTGATTTAGGATCTGGATCTGATTTGTAAGTTATTACAATGCTGGTAGGGGATAATATTTTTTTATTACGAATTATTAACAGAAAAAAATTAATGTACGAATATTTACTGATATTTTTTTAATGTAGTATATTGTATTTGTATATAAAATTGGGTTCGCACAAAGCACACTATTTATTGAATAATAAAATTTCGGCCAGAATTTTTATTAATTTTTTTAATCGGTATAATAATTGCTCATTTGTTAAAACTTTTTTTTTGAATCACTCTGTATAATTGAAGGACCAATTAATGCAGTATTTATTTCGTTAATATGAATAGAAGAGCTCTTGGCAAAAACAACCAAAGTCTAAATATTGTAAATATGAGTTACATACAGCGACATGTATCTACCTACTTTTAAAAATGCTAAACAGCTTGGAAAAACTGTTTCTCGCAAAAGTATTTTATTCAAAAGTTATTACATTTTAAAGTTTACAAAATAGTCCTATAAAAATGTCTAATTATTATGTAATTGCTCATCAATGTTTATTTTTCTATTTCTTAACATCCAGTAAATAATTTTCTAATATTTAAACATGATCCTAAGTTAAATTAAGTTGCAGAAATCTGTAATGCTCGTAGTAAGGAAGTTTATTCTTTGATTAAGTCAAATTCAAAAAATGAAGTACGGTTGTTTTTGCTAAGAGCTCTTCAATTGTTAACAACAAAAATGGAAGCCAAAATCTTTTAAAATATTTATTTTATTTAATAGAAGTTGTTGTCTAAATTTTCTAAAATAAATTTACCAAAGATATATTTAATTGTTTATTCCAAGATAAATAAACAAGGGAAATTACGTGTTTGCTCTTAAAATTGAAAAACAATATATGTAGAAAAATAGTTATTTATGCAACACGAGTAAGAAATATAGTATCATTTCACGATTCGCAACCGAGTGCGTAAAATCCTATGAATGCATTAAAAGACGGACGTAAAAAGTAATATTAGTAAACAAAATGCGCCATAAAGGGTCCCCTAAATTTAGGGGTCCGAAGCGGTTGCTTCAACAGCTTTATGGTAAAACCGACTCTACATGCATACGTATAATATGCATACATCCCACCAAAGAGGAAAATATTTTTTAAAACCAGTGGTTCTCAAGTTACAACACGAAGTTATATTTTTTCAAAAGGGATTATAAATATTTTTATGCCTATTCGATGGCGTATTCTTTTCTGAATTCAACCATGTATTAGTTTTGTATTCTTACATAAAAATCTTGAAAAAAATTCAATTGAAATTAAATAAATTTGATATTAATAGTTATTTTTAGAAGGCTATGTATGAAAAAAAAATTGAGTTTAAATTAAAACAAAACAAGTAATTGTTAATTACTTTAAAAATAGCAGTTTTGTTTTTCATACCCTACTGAAAAATAACTAAAAATATCAAATTTAATTAAATTTCATTTGGATTTTTCTTAATATTTTTATTGTTTAAGCATATGAATCTACATGGCTAAATTCAGAAAAAAAATACGCTGTCAAATGGGCGTAAAAAATAGTATAATCCCATTTGAAAAAATATAACAGTGAGGTAATTTGAGCACCACTGATTTAAAAAAAATATTTTCTGCTATAGTGGGATGTCCGTCTTGGTCTCATATAACTTTGTTCTATAGTATTTTTTTGTAACTATAATAATAAAGAAAATAATGGCGGTGGTCGGTTTTGGTGTTATACCCTGTATATTTTCATATTTTACGTTCATAATGAAGCTGTCATGAAACCCAATTGTTTATCGAAAGAGCCTTCATTTCGACACGCATTTTTTTGTTTTAGAAGCTTAGTACTAGATGGCATTTACTTATGTTCATAAATTAGAATTAATATGAACTTTCAAATAATTGAATAAATGTCAATCCAATGTTACCAACTACAACATTACACATACAAATTTTCCTAAATCAACTCGGTTCAATATAGCAGTTTTTATAAATATTTTAGTATATAAAAGACGTAAAATATAAAAAAATAGTATAGAGGACGCGTCAAAATTTATAAAACGAGCTCTGGCGGGTTTTTTAAATGACATGTTTTATAAAACGCGTTCTTTAATATACTATTTTTTTGTTCAGTGTCTTATCAAATGACTTGGCATAACCAATCTATAAATTTAATAATTATTGCATTTTTGCTGTTTGAAACAAAAATATATTGATAAGTTTCACATCAATGGAAAGATAAAGAAAAAAATCTCTTTTCAATGGTGTAAGTTTCCACTATAGCGTTCATATAAAATTTTGACGTCTAACTCAAAATCCAAACAGGTACAAACCAAAAACTAGTACTATTTTATTATCCGTAAATATCTAGGGAATTTTACATTTTTCTCAAATAACGTTTCATCATTATCTCTTATAGTTTTCGATATTTCATGCAAAGCGTAGTAAACGAACTTTTTCGCAATAACTTTAAAATATTCAATATGGCATTAAATTATACTAACTCTTTATTTTATATTTAGAAAAGAATCTTTCTAAGCTTTAAATATTTCATACCTTAATGAGGTTGTTTTCCAAATTGGAACGATATAAATGATTAGCCGTTTCAAGGAAAGATATTTTATTTTCATATTGTTCTTTTTTTCATAAACCATAGAGTTATTTTGTTATTTATCATTTTGTATCACTTATCAGATTATCAGAATGTGGTATTATTATTACGTAGACTTTGATCCGTCTTTATTTGCTTTTAATGTTTATCTAGTAATTAAGATCTTGAACTAAATTTAAAACGTAGAATAGCACAAATTTAAACTAAATATTTTAATCTGTAGATAATAATATTGTAATGCACAAATGTAATTCAATACGTACAAAAAGAGGCGTTTTTTGATATATTTTATAAATAAATACATATCAATTTAAACCAAATCAATTATTAAAATTTTTGACAGAAAATAATCTCTCTAGTGCACTTTCATAATAATAGTCAAGACTGCCCGATATTTATTGAAGTATCTGTTGTTGAATAGGGTTTCAAAATTTAATTTACGCTTTTGGTAAAGAGTAAACTTAATTTAAAGACTTGATAAAAATAGATTTAGTATGCAATTAATTATAAATTTGAATGTCGAGTAAACTGTCAACCCAAGTATAATATGTCAAGAAATATGTATTTGACAGTTAATCCAACGCGTATTTTATTAAAAAACATATACTATCTATTTTTACCATTCCATTAAATTAAGTTTACTCGGTCATCAAAGGAGTAAAATTTGACACCTAAAATATCAGAATTTTATTTGATATTATATGTATACCTAAAGTATCTCATAAGTTTTATGAGACACATAGCCCCGTATAAAAGCGCTTTTATTATATATATATATATATATATATATATATATATATATATATATATATATATATATATCCCAGCGTCAGCTGATTTTTCTCTCGCATTTATACAATTTATCTTAGTAGTAATCACTTAATTACACGCTTCTATAGCATCACTCTTCAATATATATATATATATATATATATATTTGAGAAGAACTGTTAAATGCCTGTCATCGATTTTCGTATTCAGATATAGGAGCCCAAACTCATATTAGTTGGGCCGGTTAACATTTTAAACAAACAAATTATATAAAACCTACACAAATGGTGTACGTAAATAACTTTGTCTATCCACATTAATATATTAATAATATGTCGAGTTCTTAGGGTACTGTAACATAAAAATGGTTTGCTGTCTTTCAAACGGGCTCTTCCAGCCGCGTCATGCGATGTTTCACGAACATGTTCGAGATTGAACGAACATGCAGTTCCATGCAAAGTATTTTAAAACTTAAATAGAATAATTATTATTACTAATTATGATAATATGTTTTGTTTAATTGAAAGGGTAATATACTTAACTGAATGATAGCTTAACCAGCTAACTTTTCTTAATTAAGTAAAATATTGGTGACGAAATGAACTGCTTAAAATTATAGTTCTTATTTGCTGTGGCAATAATGTTCACTTTGAAAGATGAGTTTACCGATAGGACAGTAGTTTAAATGAAGCGCGCCGCATATGACGTATCCTGTATTGGATCCCCAAGTCCTGCACATTTTCCTGTGAGTATTGTCCCATATGTCTTGCAAGGTAGATTGCTTTCATTGTGCCAAAAGTAAAGGGTTTCGGTAGAAGCTAAATCTGGAATAAAAGATGACCCTTAAAATACCGGTCGAACTATTATCACCATTCATTCGGCCCATAGTTTTTTTAAAGTTTTAAGTCTATATTTAAAGTAGCCGAAAGAATTTTATAGAATTTTCTAACCCTTTTGTGTAGATATTATAATTTGTTGAAAATGTAAATTGGCCCAACTAATATGAATTTGGGCTTGTACATATGTTTAAATATTTTTTTTTCATAGTTTTAAGGGTAATATATTCATTGACAGTCTGTACACCAAAAGTACGCAACATTTTATAGTAATTTAAATACAATAGCCCAAAATTCGATTCTATTACTCGTGTATGGACGTGATGTGACCTATCACTACCAAAAAGTACTTAACAAAGCCTAAACATTTGAATATGTTTTTCTATTTATCACGTATGCAGTTTTTAATATACAGGCTGTAATAGAAATAAATACTGTAACGTTTTTATTTATTTGGGTGAAGTGTAAATATTAGACAATTATTATTAATTAAAATAAAGGTTTATTAAACTATAACTAAATATTAAAAAAGGTATTAAATAATGACGATTACTAATATTAAACAATTATTAAAAACTAATTAAGCCTAAAACTATAATTAACTAGATAACACTAACACTATTTATTTTACTGTACTCTCATACTTTTATTTAACTAACTGTTCATTTATATCACTACGTGTTCCAGTCTTAGACTGCCGGTCTGTTGCAGACTCTTGTAGACTGTTTACGTGATATTTGTATCACTATACTTATTTCACTGTCTGTCTATTTATGTAACTAACTTTCTCCTTCCAAAGCCTCCGTATCACCAACTATCCATACGCCACAATTCTTCAAGACCAATGCCGAGAATCCACTCCAACTCGCTGTTACTGTCCTAGTATACCTAGCTTCACAATACTCGTCAATACTACCGAGTATTCACTTCCACGGCTATCCCAGTATACCAGTAAACTTCCCGGGTACCTACACCACTCGACACTTTACTGCATTCGCTCACTACGATACTGCTGTGCTTCTCAAACTCACTCTATGTGAATATCTCTATGTCTCTGAATGTAACTAACTATGTATGTACGTAACTCTCGGGTATAGCCGCGTCCCTTTAATACAGCTGCCATTACCTTCTAGAAAGCTCTAGAATGTTCGACTGCATAATAACAAATGAAGGTTCAGGCGACCGCGAGTAGTTAAACACGTCGCGACTTGTTTGTTTACGTAGCCTGGCTGCTAGTGCGATTGCATCATCGCTATAAATAGACACTTGCTCATTGCTGCGGCGACGGCGGGCGTTCCACGTTACAATACATTAAATTTAACCAGTGACAAAGCAAGTCAAGAACAACAATATTTCTTAGTAACTTTTTTGCGGAATCTCAATTTTACATATTTTAATATACTTATTTCTGTTATATTCTGTATGTATTTATGTATTTCTTTGAGATATAAGGGCTGGTCTTATTTTGCCCAACCCAAAAAACCCACTTAAAACCCCAGCCCAATAAAACCTAGATTAGCTATTTATATGTTTAGTTGCAAAATGATAGTGTTTTTCGCACTAGACGTGAAGAAGTCATGTGCAAACAACACGATTTTGCAACGTTTCACTTAGGTACTTGGTTTTTTATAAATCCGTTTAAATTTAACAAGAAGCAAATAATGATAAATTATAATTGTCGACTGATTTGGTTACTTTTTCGAATTAGTTTGAAAAAGTGAGACGCCACCTCCCTTAACTTTTTTATTATAAGTAATAGCAAAAAATGGCTCATATAAAAGTTATATTATTTTAAATATACTTGATGGCAGATGCAAATAATTTTTATAAAGTCAGGTTTACAAGATACAACTATCAATTTTTATTTTTTAAATAGCAACTTATAATTATTTTTTTATAATATAAACCGCCACTTTTTCTCTTTTCAACGGTATATTAGTTTCTATCAATGTAGGTATTTAAAAAAATTTGAGATAAATAAGATAATTGAGATATATTAGAAACAATTTTTATGCAAATATTCTAGGCGGTTGTGTGAAAATTTAATGTAAAAGTTAATTTATTAATTTAAAAAAACACATTAAACAAGTAACAATTAAATATCTATTTTATTTTGTTGTTTCCCATTTTTATATTTTGTTCATTTTCACATAGCCACCTAGATTATTTGAATAAAAATTATTTCCCATATTTTGCAATTACCTGATTTTTTCGAATTTTTTCAAATATATTAATAAAAACTAATACACTGTTGAAAAGAGAAAAAATAGCGGTTTATATTTTAGCAAAATAATTATAGGTTGCTATTTAAAAATAAAAGTTGATAGTCGTATCTTGTAAACTTGACTTTATAAAAAATATCTATATCTGCCATCAAATAATATATTTAAAATAATAAAACTTTTATAAGAGCCATTTTTTCTATTACAATAAAAAAGTTAGGGGGGGGGGCGTCTTCCCAGACTCACCCTGTACATTGTATAATTAATACAAAAAAATTATAACATTGTATTCATAATAAATATTTAATAAAGCCAAAAAATTTAAAAAGCCCAATAAAACCCAAAAAATCTACTGGGTCGGGGTTTTATAAAAGCCCTGAGATATATACAGGATGGCCTTAAATATTATAATTATTTAAAATTTACAAAGTATGTATTTATTTCATAGCACAAAATCTATAGTAATATACAGTTGACAAATATATATGGTATTGTCAGGGGGTTACTCATCCAAGTACCAACTAGGGTCCGGCATGCTTGACTACAAATTAAATACGAATTGACTACTCCCTGGTGAAAAGGTTATTAGCAACACACTTTATAACGAAATATACGTTTCTCATATACATATTTTTATCATTACATATAGGTACCTATCATTTTATATGATATTCTTATAAGGGCGTATTGCATCATATTATGCTCGTACACTCGTACCTATATCCCTTTTCTCATTTATATTCAAACAGTCAGTGGTTGCAGATTTCAAAACCAGATGTGTGCAAAATTTATAAGATACTCTTATTATCAAAGGTACTTCTAATATACTTTTTGTATAAATAAATACCGAGAGTTTTTTTTATCAGTGGACATGGGCGTATGTCATTACCATAGTTACATTTAAAATGATTGACAGCAATGTATTACCGCGGTTTTTTTGTACTGGACATAGGGAGTTATAAAACTCATTAAACTGTCATCTTCCAAAATGATGTATGAAGAAAAAGTACAAATCATAACATTGTATAAGTGAATGCAATATGCGTGTAAGGCAAGTTTCCGATTTATTTGTTGCTACTTTTAATAAGCAACCTAGGCCAGCAACATTAAAAGAAAATCAGAACAAATAAGGTAATTAATAATAAGAAACATTATATTGTACAGTCAAATGAAAATGACAATACCCTTTCGATATAAAAAGAATTTCTGAAATTGACACATGACAGTTGTTGACTTTGACAACTCCCTAATAGTTGCTGGCCTGGGTCGCTTATTAAAAGTAGCAGCAAATAAATCGGAAACGTGCCTTAATTGCTCTTATACAATGTTATAATGGGGGATTACACTATTTTTTAAAATATAATGTTATCTGAACTTATAAGTAAAACTAAGACTGTCGGTGAAATCCGGTGAAAAAAATTTCTATTAATAATCGTGTTACAGTCCCCCGAAATTTGAAAATATAGATGTGACGTCACGAATATAAGTTTTTATTTCTTCGTGGACGTAAATGTTCTTGAAATATATGCTATTTCTAAATTATATTTATAAAAAATAAATGAATATTATTTTACTGTACAAGTCTACATGATTTATAATTGGATGTGAATTTAAATTATTAAATGCTAAACCTTTATATTCAATTAAAAACTGTTTGAGAATTGCAATACTGGACTGACAGCCACGCCTTGGCTGTTTGAATTTCTCTATTTCCATTAGTAGTAGGCTCCTTCCCCTAACTGGGCATTCGTTATATATTTATAGACCGCCTTTGAGTCACCAATCAAAATAATATATATATATATGAAATTCATATAAGTGACGAGCTGCTATAACAAAAACCCCCTTATTCCCGAAGTATTTCAATTATATCGTTTTATTTCTTTATTAATATTCATTATTAAGCATATACTTTCAATATTTTTTCCTAATTTCTGTTAATTCATTTGCGCTGTAGTCCCCTATTTGTACTTTTTCTTCATATATCATTTTGAAAGATGTCAGTTTGATGACTTTTACAACTCCCTACGCCCAGTTAAAAAAAAAAACTGATAATACATGGCTTTCAATCATTTTAAATGTAACTATGGTAATGACGTACGTCCACTAATAAAAAAACTCTCGATATATCATCATATCGCTTTTAAATTAATTTGGTGACTTAAGTTTAAGTCACTGACTTAAACATTGCTAAAGCTATCAAATTATTTACTGCGAGACTTAAAAACTCTCAAATTAATTTCAGGCTAACTTGAAAACTGTCAAAGTTGTCAAATTATAAGTCATGATTAATGATTCAAAAAATGGTTTGCGATTAAATCCAAATTTTCACTTACGACGATACTTGATTAACTAAATTCAAACTAACTTAACTTTAGCAACTTAATTTCAAATGACACATAAATGTTTTAAATTGTAGGACAATTGATTTCTATGGCCTAACTGCTTTTCTTATTATCAGTAATTCTAGCAAGACCCTCGTATTATCATTAATAATTATCTTTACTGTATGTGAGTATGTGTCATTTTTACAAAGTATCACATGTTTTTAATTAATTATAATACTTATAAAAATAAATCGATGTTTTCAATAAATTTATGAATCATACATGTACACATATTCATAATCTGTTCTTCTTTTCATCACGTTTGTTTTTAATTTACAGTTTTCATATTATAATATACATACAATATAATCCAATAATTCTATGAAGAGTTAATATTTTTTCTATAGGTATTGTTAAAGGATAAAAGGGTAATACCGGATTATAATAATGAGATATTCGAAGAAATCTTTTCAAAATTCCAATTGATTTATTTGAGTTAAACTCTTAATTACACTAAGATGCATTTCCTGTTATACATTTATTGTGGTATTACAGTTATTTTCCAAAAATTAATAAATGCATTTAATCCCGGCTTAGTACCACCTCTTACAGATATAAATTAGAAAATTGATCATTATATTAAAACTATATCCAAAGGATTATCAAAGTTATAAAAAGTTATTAGTTTTCAAAATAGGGCTTTTAATGCCCTTAATATCTACATCACAGATTTATTATATTCCAAATTCTTAGTATTTCAAGCAGAGCCGGACGGAGGTTTTGAAACAACAGAGGCAAACTTCAAATTATTCGCCCCTATTTTTTAACAATTTGCAATTAATTAACAGTTAATTAAATAAAATAATAATACTGTAACGTGTGAGCCCCGCTGCTACGCTGAACAAGCGTCTAAGTATAGCGAAGACGCAATTGCGCTAGCAGCCGGGCTACGTCAACAAAAAAGCCGCGACGTGTTTAATTGCTTCCGGTCACCTGAACCTTTTGTGTTCATTGTTATTATGCGGTCGAACAATCTAGAGCTCTCTGGAAGTTAATAGCAGCTGTATAAAAGGGACGCAACTATGCTCGGGAGTTAGTTAGTTACATAGGGAGAGTCATAGAGACATTCACATGGAGTGTTAGAGAGTAAAGTGTTAGTGAGAAGCACAGCAGTATCGTAGTGAGCGTATGCAGTTTGTGTCGAGTAGGTACTCGAAAGGTTACTGGTAAACTGGGATAGCTGTGAATGTGAATACTCGGTAGTATTGACGAGTATTGTGAAGCTATAGTGCACAAGGACAGTATTGGCGAGTCGGGAAGTTGCTGGTATACCGGGATAACTGTGAAAGTGAATACTCTGTAGTATTGAAGAGTATTGGTAAGTGAGATATACGAGGGCAGTAACGGCGAGTGAAAGTGGATACTCGGCAGTGGTGTTGAAGAATTGTGGCATACGGACAGTCGGTGATACTGAGGCTGTGGAAGAGAGAGTTACAGACAGATAGTGTGGTGAAAGAGATGACTTCTGTCCGAGCAGTTGAATATACAGACGCTGTTGAGTCAGTTGAGTAGGCATATAGACGCTGTGGAAGTCGGTAGACGGGCAGTTGAACGATATAGTGAAATAAATAAATAAAATAAATAAATATATCATCACGGCATATTACCCATTGCTGGGTGTGCCAGTCTGCTTTGTACGCAGATATCGGTAATGATGATGACATATTTGTACCGTGTGGGCGTTTACCAGGCGTCACCTCACGGTCACTCATTGTTGGCCTAAAGACTGCACCACAAGGGTCAATTCTGTGCCATTTAAAATTTGAAATAAATAGTGACATAAATAGTGGAAATAAATAATTAGTAATATAGTGGAAATAAATAAATAGTGTTACTGTTATCTAGTTAATTATAGTTTTAGTCTTAATTAGATTATAATAATTGTTTAATATTAGTAGAAATCGTCCTTATTTAGTATCTTTTAATATTTCATTATAGTTTAATAAACACTCACTTTAACTAGAATTAATTGTCTAATATTTACACTTCACCCAAATAAATAAATAAATTAAAAACGTTACGTTACCATTACTTAATAAAAAATAGAAATATCATTAATACTTGTAATTTTTTCAAAAAGAAATCTTTATTAAAATTTAAAATATGAAATATATATCTCAAATTAAGGGAACGCGGCGAGCTTTTATCTTTGAAAAATCGAAGATCACTTTATAATAATCAATAGTGGCAACTATTTCTGATTCTGACTCTATTGCAAGAATTAACAAACTAGTGAGTTATTTATCTTATGACATGACAACCTAGAGCGTAAATATGTTATGATAAGCTTAAGTTTGAAAAAGCTTATTTCGCCCCCCAGCCCCAGAAGCAGTCACTGGCATCGTAAGGAATGTCTTCAGGGCAATAATGGTATTTGGATACAAAGTTTCTAGTACAGTTTTAAACAAATGCTTGTACACCTTAAGGGGCGTCATTGACAATGGAAGATGCAGACTAACATCAATAACCTTATCTCCGTGTATATCGGAGAGTTCTAATATCGTTTATCGGAATCTGTAAATCCCTGCAAACATTTTTCTACATAGCCTGCATCTTTCGATTTTATTTTTGTTTTAGAACACGGCAAAATAATTGCCGTGGTTTTTCATCAGTTACTAATTCAAAACTATTTTCCATTTCATCCAGTAGAACATTCACAAAATTTGTCTCAAATATGTAGCTTTTCGGCACCTAAAATTGATTGGTATGACATCACGTGACAAAATGAATTCGAAAATGCGCCCCTAAATTCTGTGGAGTGAGGCAGTCTACCGATGGCAATCAAAATTTAGATTATACGTAGCTTTTTTATTAATATTTTTATTAAATTGCTAGTTACTTTAAACATGTTTACATACATATATATGTTGGAAACAGATCAATTTATGTGATTATAATTATTAACGAACTCCACTATTTGAAAACAAAATGGGCTTAGTATCTACGTCATACAATATTAAAAAATGAATACGCTGGAAATGAGTGCCCGTGAGGTGACGCCTGATAACCCCCGAATATGTCATCATCATTACTGAAATGTGTGTATAAAGCAGATTGGCAATCCCCAAAAATGCATAATGCAGTGGTGTATAGGTTGCCATATTTTAAAACGTCCAAACCGGGACAACCCCCCCCCCCCTTTATGTTAGTGCAAAGAAAGAAAGTTAACGTACATAAATTATAAAAAAAAATATTGCAAATATTGAGTCATACGATACAAAATAAAGACAATAAACAATAAAATAAATTCAAGGAACAGTAGGTATTTTATTGATTACTAAACCAGTCATATTTTTCACTGGACAATTTTTTATCTCCCGCTACCCTTAGTAAGGGCGGTATAGAGATCGTGCTAAAAATCGCATATCGAGATTTTGGTAAATGACCACATTTTAAGGTCCCTAGAAATCGATTTTAATATTTTCACGATGATGTCTGTGTGTATATGTATGTGTGTATGTGTGGATCCTTCGCTCTAACTCAAATACTATTAGATTTTGGTGTAAATCGAATAATCGGAAATGGCACTTCACTTGATGCTCAAAATAGTTTTTGTTCGAAAAATACCTTTAAATGTTATTTTCTAAAGATTTATGTATATATAAAAATTAAAAATTATTAAATTTTCTACAGGTTTGCTTTAATACTTTTTCTATATATTTTATGGATAAATTTATAAAATTATCTATAATTTAAATCGCGAAGCTTACACTTTAAACAAACACAACTCCTTGGTTAGGTTAGGTTGGTTACACAGTTCATATTTCAAATGTATGTATGTAACTGACAGATAAATGTCACTGTCAAAGAACTCATCATTTCAAATGAATAATAGTAACGTTTGAAAAAGAAAATATGGATGGAACTTAATACAGTTTCCAGCATAAATAACTATGTAAGTATGTATATTTAAATTAATAAACATGAAATGGCGGGAGGTATAGTGTTGGCCACATCAGATTTTTTTTTAAATAGTTGAATATTTTTTATTTTGGAGTAGATCTAGATATGTAAGGCTTGCACTATACGAGTAGATAGTTCGGTATAGCTTGTTCGAAAATATTTCGTTATGGCCCTCTCAGCGGGTCTATTGTTAGGGATTTAAGCTTGATTTATAGGGGTGGAAGGACAGGTATGTATTCAATATTTCCCAATTTAATTTTATTTTTAATAATGAAACAGAGAATTTTGTACAAATATTATTAATGATAATGAAGCAAAAAAAAAAAAAATGTTACATAAAAGTATCATTGTATAACAATTCATCATTTAATTAAATAATGCAATTAAACAATAGTGCCATACATAAAAATAAATATATATTACACTGATATACATATGTAATTATTCGACAATATCATTGTCACAATCTCAATCCATTTCACTATCGTCACTTGAGTCTTGAATATTTATAATAAAATCTTTGCTAATATTATTAATATCAATATATTGATTTTCTATATCAATCACATGACGCACACTGTTAGCCCAAATTTCTGGTGTTATATTGTTCATTTCACTTATTATTTGTTCGGTAACATCGTCACTTACAGTCGGTGATGTATTGATCCGTCTTATATTGCATTTTAATTGCCCCCAAATTAATTCAATTGGATAAATTTTTGAAAACTCATAATATGTATTAATACCAGTCAAGGACGATTCTTCTCATCTTATATTTCTAGTAATAGTCAAAGCTTAATTTAATTTTGTGAATTCATTATTATTTCAAGTAAATCTGAAATACGTAATGTGCACAGAGATTAGGGATTTCCGAATTTAAATATTTTGCAATCCTACCCTGAGCGCCAACAGGTACAATCTCCAGCTGTGTGCGGTTCACCACAGGCTTAGTAAGTTAAAGCCATAACGAAATATCTTCGAACAAGCTATACTTATCCGACAGATTGTGCCACAAGGGGCTGATAAAATCCTTATAATAAAAGAATTGATAATACCGAGACATATTGTAAATCGACCGGGACACGAGCTTCAAACCGAGACTCTTCCGGTCCAATCGGGACTTCTGGCATCCCTAAGTGACGATATACCTATGTATTATGTATTATTATTAACGAATAACAATTTGCACTATTCAAAATTATAGATCGCTTATCGCCTTCAATTTAAATGAAGTTTATTTCTTTTTATATAGTGAATGCCGCCATTGTCATAATTCCTGCATACATATTAAAAAAATAAAATAAAATAAAAATCGAAAACGGACTATACTCGATGGACCTCATTATCAATTCTAGACTTATGTGTATTAAATATCTTCTTTTGTGTTATTTTCTCATACAAGCAAGATAAATGTATTCAAACAAGTCTATCTTCTTATTAGAATAAACAAAATTTAGACGTAAAAATCAATTCTGGTATCACATCAAATTATGATAAGTTTTTATTAATAATATAAGGTCAACAACATGTCAATCTTATTAGACTTTTATATTTAAATACAGACAATTATGTTTATTATAATAATAAGGATTCCATGAATCAATAAAATAAATAAAAAACATTTTTGAGAAAACGAATGACCTAAGATGATTTCTTTAGAAATTCAATGCGTAAATCGTGAAGGAAATATGGTGTTAAATTTAAGGGTCACGCTAGATTTATTGAGAATAAGACCCATGATTAATATTTTTTAGAATTTTATTTTAAATATATTTAAAGTAGTTTTCGTCAACAATAATACATTTCAACATTATTTCCTTCCTCTTCCATTTAAATATCCCAACCAATGTTCTTTTTGAATAATTTCAAAATAATCATAAATTGCAGCACCAATCTTTTCTTCGGACGTAAACCATCCACCCCGTAAATTTTAAGTTCAAAAATAGTCAATAGTCGCAAATCATGTAAGTATGGCGGGTGTTCTATTACTTTTTTTTCCGCTAAAAACTGAAGCAAGTGCTCTCTGGTTAATATATTAAAAAATCTGATGTGGCCAACACTATATCTCCCGCCATTTGATTTTTATTAATTTAAATATACATACATATTTATTTATGCTGGAAACTGTGTTAAGTTCCATCCATATAACTATGATTCTATTTAATATTTTGTTTTTTCAAACGTTACTATTATTAATTTGAAATGATGAGTTATTTGACAGTGACATTTATCTGTAAGTTACATACATTTGAGATATGAACATGAACTGTGTAACCAAGGTGTTGTGTTAGTTTATAGCGTAGGTTTATTAAAAAATCTGATGTGGCCAACACTATATCTCCCGCCATTTGATTTTTATTAATTTAAATATACATACATATTTATTTATGCTGGAAACTGTATTAAGTTCCATCCATATAACTATGATTCTATTTAATATTTTGTTTTTTCAAACGTTACTATTATTAATTTGAAATGATGAGTTCTTTGACAGTGACATTTATCTGTAAGTTACATACATTTGAGATATGAACTGTGTAACCAAGGAGTTGTGTTAGTTTATAGCGTAGACCCCGGGATTTAAATTATAGGTATAATTTTATAAATTTATCCATAAAATATATAGAAAAAGTATTAATGCAAACCTGTAGAAAATTGAATAATCTTTAATTTTTATAAAAATATAAATCTCGAGGAAATAACATTCAAAGGTATTTTTCGAACATAAACTATTTTGAGCTTCAAGTAAAATGACATTTTCGATTATTCGATTTACACATCTAATGGGTTCTTTCCATATTAGATCAAGGTCGAAATACAATGTTTCAAATTTTTCCGAATAATAGTATTTGAGTTAGAGCGAAGGATCCACACATACATACACACAGACATCATCGTGTAAATATTAAAATCGGATTATAGGGACATTAAAATGTGGTCATTTACAAAAATCTCGATATGCTATTTTTAGCACGATCCCTATACCTCTTTCACTAAGGGTAGCGGAAGGTAAAAAGGCGGACCAATTAAATTACAATGAGGTGAGCAAAAACCTATACCTAACGCACAAAACACGGCCTTAGTTTTCCAAGCATGAATTTTGTGTGTTATGTTAGATAATGTTAAAATGTATTTAAAGAAATTGTTTAAACCATGCCTATTTGGGACTTTAATTTTTTGAACACGGTTCCGCGTGGGACTGTAGACATTTTCTTTAAAAAATTGATTCACTAAGTTAACTAACTTAATTTCATATGGTATATAGATAACTGTTAATAGTGCAAATTTGTTTTCCACAGCCCACCGGATTTTTTTTATCCTCAATAATTTAACTTTAGAGAAAATTACGGGGTAAGTTGAAATTTTATGATTTTATTTCATCAAAAGTTTTTCAGTTTTTCAGAGCAACAGGTTGTATAAAAGTTTCTTGGACCTGAATCAAAATTTAAATCGGAAATTGTCATTTATGACTTCCGCTTAATTTAAGGGTCACTTGTTGATTAGATTTATTTGGTACGTTAGACGCATTGACAAAAGCCTTTAAAATTATTTAAACAACAAACAAAACATTTTAAATTTATATTAGAAAACTTTTTTATATTAAATAAATAAATCATCACGGCTTAGTGCCCATTTCTGGGTGTGCCAAACTGCTGCTATTCGCATATTTCGGTAATGAGATATATCTGTAATGTTGACGGCGTTTACCAGGAGTCATCTCATGGACACTCATTGCTGGCGTGGAGAGTGCATCATTTTTGTGCCATTTAACCTACCAGGCAACGTATTAAATTTTGACACAAGCGCACGCACCTCTGAGCGGCCATTCGGCTAAAAAAATGAAATATATGGCCTTATTGACAAAATAAGCCCTAGTAATTGTTAAAGCCTTATAAATTAACTGTAAATTATATTTTAGTTTTTATAAATTATTAATATATTCTTTTTAATTCACACTTGTGATTACAGAAATAATAGAAACTTTAACTATGGTTGGTCCCTGAGATCGGGTATGTGTGCCGAAGAGTAGTGTTTCACAAAAATCAAGATTTACTCTTGATCTTGTCTTGAAATCAAGACAAGAAGTATTTTTTATTTCCCAAGACAAGACAAGAAAGTATCATCAAGAAAGATTTCTTGTCAAGAAATCAAGATTTCTTGACAATAAATATTGCAAATCTGCATTTGTATGCTTTCTGTGTCTGGAGGATCCTCAACTCAAATAGGTACTATTGTTCAGAAAATTTCGAAACCCTGTATTTCTACTTTATTCTAAAATGGAAAGAAGCTATTATCCAAGGGCAGAATTCAGAATTTATATCCGTATCTAAACCAATGCTATTTTCTTACGTGACATGAAGTATGTTATTATTCACGAAAGATGACTATTCAAGGTCATTTCTGACTCGTCTGATATTATATTATTTGCAGATAACTTCACTGCATTTCGTACCCATAGTCGTGCAACGCGAAATATTTATGTACATTTTAAATAAAAAAATAATTGTAATTTATTTGAATTTTTTGTTTCTTTTTAAATAATGGTTTTCTCAAAGCTTTATCTTATTTGATTTAAATGCCATCGTCACTGCATAAATATTAGTACAGAGGGCAGTGTAGTAGAAGTAGATAATTACGTGTTCGTAACTCTACGACATACGTCATTACTATTTGTGGTGTGTTAGAAAGTAATACCACCATTTACGTATATCTGTCACACCACATGAAATAAATAGACATGCATCAAATAATCTTTCTCTTTCTAATGCAAAATGTTGCTAAGCTACTGCTACATAAAGTGTTGTGTATTGTGTCTTCGAACAAATGACCTTGAATAGTCATCTTTCGTGAATAGTAGTATGTAATAAAAATTAAATGACGAGAGGTACTGTGCTGTGCTGACCACTTCATATTTTTATTAGATTTGAAAGGGAGACATATTATTTTGGGATAAAACCGATTCCGAATCTGATTTGCTTTGTTTGAACACTCCTTGTTTAATAAAAACCTTGGAATATCGAAATAACACAAAAAATAAATAACCAGCAACAACTAGTAATCAATAAAAAAGGGGATTCCCCTAACATGTCAAGAAACAAGAAATATCAAGAATTCTTGAAACAAGATAAGAATTACGTCGCCAAGAAATGAGCAAGACAAGAAATTTTATTTTCTTGTCTTGAAAATCAAACCAAGACAAGAAATGATCATCAAGACAAGATTTCTTGTCTTGATGAAACACTACTGAAGAGTTGAAATTCGAAATATAGTTTAAAATTGTTGGAGGAAAAAAAAATGTTAGTGTATTATATCAGAGTACGATAATTTAAATGTAATAAATTTTAATATTCATGTGACTATTTAAATTAAAAAAATAAACAGAATTACATTCAGTTAAGAGATAAGGTATACGTAGGTTGTCTTAATAAAAGCACTTATTAAAGCTTCCTTTATTGCACTAATTTGTTCTATTATTACTCTTACTTAACTCTGCTGCACTTCGTAACAATGAAGGAGATTGATTTTTATATGAATGCTGGGATGAATACACAACGATAAAAAAGCTGGATATTGAAAAAGTATCGTTTCTAAAACTGTTTTTTTTGTTCCAGGTTCGAATGGACTTCAGCTACAATGCGTAGCACAATTTTGGTGCTAGTGTTGGCCTTACAGGCCATTTTTGCCTACTCTTTACCCAATGCCAAACGAGCAGGATGTCAGTACGTCTCTTCTTTGAAAGGATATGATTGTCATGGGATTGACCTTTTTTCTGTTCCTCAAGATCTGTACTCTTCAACACAGGTGAAAAAATTATGAATTTTATTTATTTGTTCAAACAAAACTGTTTTTTTTTTGTTCTAAGAATACGTAAGAAAAAGAATCCACATCCGGGAGGCAATTTTTATCTTATTTTTTCATAAGAAAAATATACGGGTTGTTATGCAAGTAATGTCCATAGTTCATGGTATGATAAAGAGAACTGAAAGAAGTTATATTCTGAAATATATTCTGCACAATCTGTCAAGTTGTAAAAGTTGTGGGACTGTAAAGGAGACCAATTACGAACCAGCTTTTAATAAATGAAAATCTAAAAATCAAATTGTTCCAAAAAAACAATATTTGTTGGTTGTTATAAATGTTTACTTAGAATTTGCAATAAGTGACATAGTACTTAGATGTTTAGAGCTGTTAATTTCACTAATCAAGAATACACCGGCATGCATTTGATTTACGGAGAAGTGCGCCAATGCAGTCGCCATGAATAAAAAGTGTCTTATCCATGTTCAGCCTCTGACTTTAAAAAGGCCGTCGCGCACTTGGGCGAGGCGAAGCAAAGCGAAGCGCGGAGAAGAGCCGTTTTTTCATTCAATATATTATTAAGGCCGCCACGCACTTGAGCGACGCGATGAGCGGCGAAGCGACGAGCAGCGAAGAGAAGTTCTTTCATTCAATGTATTCTCTTCGCCTCGCTTCGCTTCGGTCGCTCAAGTGCGCGTTGGCCTTTATGTGTATACGCGCACTTTGGAGCAGCGAAGAGCAGAGCAACGAAGCGAATCGCCGGAATACTTCGGGAGAATATTTTTCTCTGCTCTTCGCTTCGCTGATTTGAAGTGTGCGTAGCGCAGCGCAGCGCAGCTACCTAAATCAGAACGAATACGCCCAAGACGCATTGGAAATAGTCGGTTTGGAACTAAATTTCAAACGTTTCAAACGTCATATCAAAACAATACGTATAAGTTCTATGAAAATGTCAAACACAGAACAGAAATTAGTTCTTCTGGTTTCAAAATATAAAGAACTATACGGTATGGGACGTGCCGAGTATTCTAACCAGACAATACAAAAAACTAAATATATTATTATAAATAAAAATGAAGTCAATAAAAAAGGAGATTATCTATTTAGATACACAATGTAATAGAATTTTCTCGTTGAAAACTGCTCGCAAGTGCGCGTTGGTTCTAAAAATAACTCCTGTCTGCGCTTCGCTTCTCAGCGCTTCACTTCGCCGCGCAGCGCCTCACTCAAAAATGACAAATGTTGTTTCACTCAAACTATTGTAATTTTTAAATAATTCTTTATTCAAATAAATAATTGTTATTGGTCCATCTGGAAGTGCTTTTACAATAATTGCAAGAAGAACATTAGAAAAGAAATTATTGTAGATTACGATACATTTACAATCTTATTTACTAAGAGGTAACGTATAGCACGTTACTTACATAACATCCTGTATTATCTCTAAATATCTCATAACGTTTATACGTAAGTCTATACAAATAAAAGCTTTAATTGAATGTTATGAGATTTGTTCAAATTCCATAATTTTATCTATATAAACTATTCCTTTATATTTTGATAACAATACCACAAACCACAAAAATAGATACCTATCTATCTATGTAAATATGAGGTTTTAAAAATGGTAGAGGAAGGAAATAATTACACATTTTACTTACGTTTTCAAGTAATATCTTCAGAAGATGTGACATTATCTTTTTCTCTATTAAAATAAAATCTGTAACATTTTAAATTTTGGGTAACACTTATTTTAGATATTTTTACTGGCACTTAAGTAATGCAGGTTGATAACACATAGCCTAGTAATGCTTCTTAAACTTTTTTACAAACTACTCCTTTACTATTATTGATAAGGATAAATAAAATACCACGCTCTCCTGGGTGTATATACTATTTTTTCTATGAATAAGAATTTCTTAATTTTATCGTGTCACATTTAGTAGCCTATATTTCGTTTCAAAATGAGCTGGAGTAATAAATCAGTCCGTCAAACATATTTCAGTGGCGCATCAATAATTGTTTGCAAAGGGATAGTCAAAAAGACTGAATTCGATAGAGATCGACTGTTTCAGTTCAGAATTATTTCTGAAAACTTTTATCTATGACGGCTATGTACCTCTTCAAAAGGGATTATCGAGAGGTTTATTGAGGTCTTTGTCTTTCTATTGTTAGAGATGTAAATTTTATTCCAGGTACAAAGCGGGCGGCATTCTATGAGCTATATCTAATTTTTGTGGTGGGTCTATTTGCCGCATCCTTGACAAAAATTCAATATTATTCTTGCAAATTTTCATTTATTACTCCAGCTTATTGTGAAATGAAGTATGGTACCCAACGTACTGATCATGAAACAAAAATATTTCAAAATTCACTAAATTAAAGGTAGTTTACTTACAGAATAAATTTTTAATACACTATATTTGCATATTTGTTTATAATATAAAAATTAATTATGCTATTAAGAAATATACAAAACTAATATTGATATTTTTATATTTCGGTGTCATTATGAGTCTATAAACACACTGAAAACACGTCGTTAAGAAGATAGATAAACGCACTATTTTTGGAGCTTTTCGTTTTCTAGAAGTGGTGGTGGTATGACTGCTTTCAAAACTCACAGTTGAATGGCATATAACCACAAATTGTTGTCAGGCATTTTAATCCGTGAAGTTAAAATTTTTAGCGGGCAGCGCTACCAACATAACTAATAAAAAAACACTGACATATTTTTGACGTATTTTTTAAAAATCTAACAGAATTATAAAATTACCCCAATAGAAAGAAATATAAAAATATGTTTCATAAAAGGTCCGTTATCGCACGTGTCCAGGTTTTACGATGGACGAGTTAACAGATTGCTTTACGAAACTTTGTTTTTTAATATACGATTAGAGTTGTATGACTATGGAATATGAAAAAAAAAATATCGGAAACTAATACAATGTATTTTTTTCAGGTCCTGGACGTATCGTTCAACAGAATCAGAGAAATAAACCGAGCAACTTTCCAAAACTACCCGAATTTAAAAAAATTGTACTTAAATGTCAACATGATCCAAATAATTGCAGAAGACAGTTTCATAGACTTAACAAATTTGGACACCCTTGACCTAACCTTAAATTCATTAAGGGACATACCATCTTCCATACTTCACTTACCATCATTGAGAAATTTAATGGTTGCCAACAACTTAGAACTAAATCTCCAGCGATTTTTCAACAGCGCAGGCGTCATAACTGCGCCGTTGCAATACCTAGATCTATCTTTCAACCCTCTGCTTACGCAGTTGCCAAGTTTCGGAGTAATGATGGATTTGGTACACTTAAATATGACAGGGAATCACGTGACGAATGTGAGCAAAGCACATTTCACAGGGATGTGCAACTTGAAAATCTTTACAAACGTTAATATGACTATGGAGTTTGCGACAGCGTGCGACTGTGCGCAAATAGAAAAATGGTTTGCTGTAATCAAAGTGAAGAGTTATCCAGAGTTCACCAAAAGATGCGAATTTGCAGCAGATAGTAAGTATTTTTTATATAGAATGGTAGAAACGATTGTACGAATGAGGTCCGCCACTCTGATTTTTTTTATTATTATTTTAAAATCTTAATTGTTTCTAGTTTAACTGCATTTTATTTTTAATGTCATTATGATGTTACCACGGCAAAATTGTTTTATTTAAGTGGCTATCGATGTCGGACCAACTCTGGATCCATCATCTGGCCAACGAGTCAGGGTAGTTAAAATATATAATTTTGGAGTAAATCCATTGTTGAACTGTGTGTATTTGTAAAGTATAAAGTGTATAGGGTGTCTCATTTTCGATGTTTTTTGAGGTATCTCGGGTAATATTAATGATAGAGTAAAACCATTGGACATTCCAGGGTCAATTTTTCCAGAAATGTTTGATAGTTACCACAGCAATTTTCAATCTTCCTTTGTTTCTGAGCTACAGGCAAAAACTCGTTTTTCGCTCATTTTGAAAATATCTCATATCTTATTTATTATGATAGTTAGAGAAAAAATGTTTTTACAAAAATTTTACTGTTTTTTAAATAGGATAAAATGGCGTAATTAGATTTTTTGAAAACTTAATATTTCTCGAGATATAACACAAACTTATGATTTTTAAATGGGAACCTATGTTGAAAATAGTCTCATTTTTTTGCTTATTTTATAAGCTTTTCAATGATATATAACAAATCTACATTCTTTTGTTTTAAACATTAATAAAAGAAGAATTATTAATTTATTGGGGTGAAAATATTGGAAATTATTAAGAAACAAATGAAAAAATCTATTCCAGATCATCATTTGCATATTTCTAATAGTATTTGTTTCAGTTTTACTAATTTTTTCAATTTATTTACTTCAAAAGCGTATTAAACCATTTTGATCGGATTGTGTCAAAGCCAACTGTAACGTCGATAAATAGTAATTTAACTAACCTGAAAATAATTGGTTAAGAATAATTTTGAGAACAAAATTAATAGATATTGAATCAAAATAAATAAATGACGATTTGTAATAAATTTTTTCATTTGTTTCTTGATAATTTCCAATATTTTCACCTCGATAAATTAATAATTCGTCTTTTATTAATGTTTAAAACAAAAGAATGTAGACTTGTTATATATCATTGTAAAGCTTATAAAATAAGTAAAAAGACGAGACTATTTTCAATATAAAAAATCATAAGTTTGTGTTATATCTCGAGAATTATTAAGTTTTCAAAAAATCTAATTACGCCATTTTATTCTATTTAAAATACAGTAAAATTTTTGTAAAAACATTTTTTCTCTATCATAATAAATAAGATATGAAATATTTTCAAAATGAACGAAAAACGAGTTTTTGCCTGTAGCTCAGAAACAAAAGAAGATGGAAAATTCCTGTGGTGACTATTAAACTTTTCTCGAAAAGTTGACCCTGCAATGTGCAAACGGTTTCGCTCTATCATTAATATTACCCGAGATCCCTTAAAAAACATCGAAAATGAGACAGCCTGTACACATAGGCGCCCACAGGGGGGGTCTAAAGGGTCGACTGACCCCCCTTTCATTTATGGACTGTATCCATTTTTAAAAATAAAATTATAATTTTATTTTTTCATTTCAATGTATCATTGTATTTTTTAATAATTATTGGTAATATTTTCTTATATTTTAATCAAAAATTTATTACATACTATCTATTACTAAGTACGAAATAGCTGAAGTGGCAGAATGAGTAAATTATGTTATGTACTGGTATTATATTACATTATCTTCGGTGTTGTATTTTCTTTAATATGCCGTAGTTTATTCTAATCATTTTATGATCACGTTCTTCTCAAAACTTTCACAATTATCGACTTTACTGTTATATAGAAATAAAGAAATAGAAAAGTAAATAATGAATAGACATTGCATATTTATTTATATTAAAAGTACCTACGTATGATTAGGATTGCCGTATTTTGTGAGGAGCGCGATTTAATTAACATTTAATTATAATACATTTTATTTTGGGCAGTTCAATAGAATAATTATATTGTTACTCAGTAATATAATATTTTAATTTAATGCAACATTGTATTTTCAGATTGTCTGTTTCTGTAGTTATTGCTTATATGCTCGCTTCTCGCATCATAAAGCCTAGTAGAAGGGGCAATTCTACGCCTTTAGAGCGTACATACGCATTTTCGTCATAAAATATTGATTTTAATTTTTTAAGAATTTGTTAAATTTGCTTCATTGTAAAGAACTCTATATTATCTCACTTTGCATTAAAACACGTTTGACCTTGAAAATTATTAAAAATTCGCCTACGGCGCATTTTTTTCTTACAAAAATTTCGACCCACCTTGTAAAAAAGTCTGCGGGCGCCCATGCCTGTACATTTTATTATTTTTTGTTATGGTAGAGGACTCCATTTGAATGTGGAGGAGGCGAATTTTCTTGATAGAAATTTGAATATATTTTGAAATCTGTTATAGTTTACGCAAAACATATACAAAATTTTGAAAGTATACACTCGCAGGCTGCTTTTTATCCGGTCTTTATAGGACTGGACCTCAGGCCGGATAAATGAAAGACTAGTTAATTCGAAAAAGCATACAAAATAGCATTTATAGGTAGTACTTATAAAGTAAGATCAGTAAATAGGCATATTTCATAACTATAGTAACATTTAAAATGAATGACAGTAGTGTATTATCGCGTTTTTTAGAAGTGAACGTACGGAATGTATTATAGTTGTCAAAGTCATCTTTCAAAATACAAAACAATTGAAAAAAATGTACAAATTATAAGATATTATAATTCCAATACGAGTCTGACAAGTTTTAGATTTATTTACTGCTACTTTTAATAAGCAACTATTAGAAAAATCTATAAAAATTATAGAACTACAGGATGCGTCGATGGATAGCATTAATAGCAAATCAGAACAAGTAAGGTTAATTAATAATAAAAACATTAAATTATACAATTAATCGAAAATGCAATACCCTTTCGGCAAAAAGTATTTCTGAAATTGACAGACGACAGTTTGATGACTTTGACAATTCCCTATGTTCACTACATTACTGTCAATCATTTTAAATGTAACTATGGTAATGACACACGCCTAAGTTTACTCATAAAAAGATAGTAATTTTATTAATGAATATATGACAGATTGTATCTTTACATTCCGGAAGAAGTAGAAAACTGTCTCTGAATACTGTGCACTTTTTCCTATGATTGGAATTTGAATCGTGGAAAAAATCTTAACGAAAATATGGCCGGTGTAAAGCGAGAGTGAATGGTATTTTTATAATTTAATATAAGAATGGGGATACTTCTATGCAACCAGCACCACATACACGTGTTTCAAAAAACTGGCTCACTGAAAAAAAGTTATTATACATTATACTACGTCCGGTTTGAACGGAAGTGACATTAACTTTCTTATTTTAAATGTTTTTCGTTATAAAGTTTTGTAAAATAAATATTAAATACGATTTTTGACAACCATTGGGACATTACCGTTTTATGATTTTGTATATAAAGCTTCTCCAGTTTCCTTAACTTTTCGGTACGTTTTACACAATCTATTCGCGGCCCATCTAGAAACAATCTAGGGTCCGTCGTATTTTCATGTTGGTCGGAGGTTAGAAAAGTTCCATTTTTTTTTCAATTTTATTTCCTTGATTCTTAATTTACATAGGAATTTTTCTTTTTTTATATAAGTATAAATTTTTGGTATGTTAATTTATTAGTATGTTCTGCGTACCACAGTTTGGAAAACGCTGTATATTATAATAATATTTTGCTTGGAATAGATACTTCATTTTTCCTATAATGGGGGAGTTTTCGAATTTTTGATTTTTTTATATGTTAAAATATTTTTAAATCTAAAGCGTTTTTCTTTTATATTTTGTAAAATTTTAGAAAATACCGGAGAAAAAAACGTGCTTCATAGAAAAAGACAGAAGCAAAACACGGCCACCTCTTAATGTTTATATTTGACACTTGATAATTTAATTTCTGTTTATTGTATTTTCTGGGTTTTACGTTTACATATTTCAAATCAAATAATTTGCTTTTTGTGATTTAACATTGAATTTGACAATATCAAATATAGAAGGTATACGTTCACGTTTTCATTCTAAACTAGCGCTCGTTGCGGACAGCTACGGCGAACCAAAGATGCCGCATACGTCATCGTATTGCGGGCAATTTAATTAACGACAAATGTAATATCGTTGATATAAAAAAATACGCTGTATTTTATTACTTTTATTGCATTAATAGTAATATTGCCTGTATAGTATTGCAGTAATGTGGAAAAATCATTACATTTTAACATGACTAAACTCCCCCCGAATATTTAATTCGTAATACCAAAGTTTTCTTAAGTAGCATTTCAGTAATATTCATTTCGAACACCATAATAGGGGATTCCACCATTTTTTTTATAATTTCATCATAAAGTATAAGTAATACTAAGACTATTGGTGAAAATCCGATGAAAAAATTCCTATTAATAAGCGAGTTATGGTCCCCCGAAGTTTGAAAATATAGATGTGACTTCACGAATATAAGTTGTTATATAAAACTGTTTGCTTCGTGGATCTAAAATGTTGTTGAAATATATGCTATTTTTAAATTATATTTATAAAAAACAAATTAATATTATAACACTGTACAAATCTACAAGCTTTATAATTCCAATTGAATCAAAATTATTAAGATTAATGCAAGAAATTTATATTCAAATAAAAACTGTTTGAGAATTGCAGTACTGGACTGGTAGCCACGTGTCCGCTATTTGAATTTGTCTACTTCTATTGGTAGTAGACTCCACTCCGTAACTCGGTATTCGTTATATATTTATAGGTGGTCTTTGAATCGCCAATCAAAATAATATATATATAGATTTCATATGAGTGACGAGCTGCTAAAACAAAAACCCCCTTATTTCCGAAGTATTTCAATTATATCATTTTATTTCTTTATTAATATTCATTATTAAGCATCTACTTCCACTATTTTTTACTAATTTGTCTTAATTCGATTGAGCTGTAATTCCTTATGTTCATGAAATTTACATGTAATATCTAATTTATCAAAAAATATTTCCTTCATAGTACATCATAATTTTTATACTTACCTACATATTGTCCATTATATACTTAATTTATTTCCTGTAATATTTATGTAATACTTACATTTTTAAATATTTTCTTGTAATACCCCACATTGTTTCCAAGTAATATCTCTATTTCCTTGACGTTACCTGTTAATAACTGGAATTTCTGTGTGTTCTTAAATAATACCTGAATTTCTGCAGTAATACCTGGAAACCCTATGTTAATGTAATACCTCAATAGGTATTTCCCTTAAAATATTAATTTGTGAAAAAATCAGATTTAAATGTAATGAAGATTTTTAAAATATAGATGTTCAAATTTATACCTAAATTAATTATTTATAAAAAGTAAAATATAATGCATTGTGATTCAGGCTTTAGAAATAGTATTTTTAATTTAAATTACGTAGAAATTTCAAAAACATTTGGCAAATATTCAGCCAAAAGTTGTAATATGTTTAAATATAGCAAATATTTGAAAACTATATATAGCTCTATTGCGCAGAAAATAATAGAACATATACGTTGAAATAAACTTTAATATACAGATACATACAATTTTATATAAATTCTTTGAAACAATAATAATCACATGTAAATGCTAAATAATAAAATTTGGAAAGAAAACTTATGTGTACGTAATAACTCGTTATTACTCTTAAAAAGAAGAATACTTTAATTTTATTACGTACAACCAATGGTTAAAATATGTCACACTTAATACTTAGTTATTCCTTTAATGAAGTATAAATTTTGCCTCATTCAACTATTAACTAATATAACTATTATTCAGTCAAACAAAATAACTAACATTAAAATAATCAATATTTATCAAATATGGTAACTAAAAAAATATTGTTTATTTTAATGAAAGTAAACAAAACGTTAATTGGGGTTAAATGAACTAAATATTAATTACCTACTTTGGATAGTTCAGCTTCGTTTTGCGTGCTCTCAATTATTACAAATATTAATTTGGATTTTCTATAAAAATAATGTTTATATTTTTTAAAAAATCTTAAACGTTCAACAATCAATCTATTTATACACAAAAGGGACACATCATACGTTTTATAAAAAAAGGTGGTACTTGTACGTTATTTTATTAACCGGCTGGTTAAAAATTGTGAAACAAAAACTTGTTTATTACCTTATCTAAATTTTTGGATGTGGCAGTTCTGTTTCGTTGGATAGTTATAGTTTGTATAAGACACTACCATGAGTATTGTAATTAATAAATATATATATCAACACTATTTTACCAACTTCTGGGTACGGGCACTCAAAATTGAGCCATTATCCATTCTTTTAAAGTTTGACTTTTAAAAATTATTTTTAATAGCCTCCTGGGACGTATTTTTATCTGGTTTTTATAAAGTGTCTACAGTCCCGATCGCGGGACCGTGTTCAAAAAATTGAAGCCCCGAATAGGCGTGGTTTACGCGATTTTTTTAAATACATTTTAACATTATCTAACCTAACACACAAAATTAAAGCTTGGAAAACTAAGGCCGAGTTTTGTGTGTTAGGTATAGGTTTTTGTTTTTAAAGAAATATACCAAGCTAAGTAAGGTGTTCAACAACGGTCCCGCGTTACTAAACCACGCTTCGTGATTTAATTGGTGCGCCACGCCTCTTCGGGACTCATTTTTCGAATAACATTCATTAATTAATTTATTTCTTACCCAAAAATTGACAATAATAATAAAATAATAGTTTTCTATAATGTCATGTCATGGCTATTGCTACTAATCACAGAACTTTTGAAATTACTTTTTAAAATTGAAGCGCCAGGAAAAAAAGATTTGTCACGAAATGTGTTTTTTTTTTCAACACGCCAATTTTAAAGTATGAAACTTATGGAACGTTTTTGAAGTGAGATTCTGTATTCAATCTTAGTCCAATACTCAGATTGGTCATATCTTAACATTATTACATCTACAGATGGGTCGAGTTTCAACTTATGTGGGACCTAATAGAATTTTACTACCGAATCTACTAGGCAAAAATGCTTGGACCGTCATTCTTTTTAGCTTCTGTATCTTAGGACTGTTACCGTTTTTGCCTTCTTTAAATATACCATTTGAAAGCTCCATCTTCAATCTATTAAGGGGGTTTCAGACGTACACACGTATCTGCAACCTGTCACACATTTTCTGCAACTTCAAGCGTTTCGTGCAACTTTTGACGTGTGATAGTGCAACAATTTTCCTGCAACTAGTTTTACATCTTGTTCGAAAACTAGTCACACGTATCTGCAACTATGAAGATACGTATGCGTAGTAAAGGGGCTTAGGATGTAAAAATCCCTAAACTGTTTGACATTTGTTTGTAAACAGCTGGTAAATAGTATTTAAAAATGGCGGAGGAGCTGGAGTTGAAATAAAATCAGACGAATTTTTTCAAACTCTGATTGATCTCGTAAGAAAAGAAGAAGCTCTGTGGAGTACGAGACATCCATATTTTAAATAACGTAGAAGCAGCTAATAATTAGTTGTTCTTTTTTGATATTAGATACAAATAAATGACTCAAAAAATGACAACAGGAATTAAATATCATGTGTACCAAAGTCGAGACTAATAAAATTCTATATTTCTTGCAACTTTGCGTACGTCTGACGTAGGTTGCAAGTTGCAGTAATTGTTGTCAAAAGTTGCAGATACGTGCATATGTCTGATACCCCTGTTACGTACGCAAAGTTGCAAGAAATATAGATTTTTTTTAGTCTTGACGTGATATGTAATTCATGTTGTCATTTTTTAAAGTTTGTATAATTTATTTGTATTTTTAACCTTTGAGTAATTTTTGTGAAATACTCGTTTTTCTTTAGTTTAAAATATGGATGTCTCGTATTTATACTGCTGGTGGGAGTGAGATTTGTGAGACTAACATTGGACGAGTGCAGACATATATATCTGCATATATAGCTACACTTGTCTGTAAGAATAGCTCCGCGCAAGCGCTAGATTGCTTTGATTTTATTGGTGTAGAACGAGAAAGGGGAACTAGCGGGAGGGAAATTCTTACACTAACTGACAAGGATAGACAATAATGTTTGTAGCAGACTCCTCTTAAGTGAGAGATAGGGCATCAGCAGTATATTTATTTATAGGTATATTCGTATTCCACAGAGCTTCTTCTTTTCTTACGAGATCAATCAGAGTTTGAAAAAATTCGTCTGATTTTATTTCAACTCCAGCTCCTCCAGCCATTTTTAAATATAGGACCAATAATCTCATTTTGCTAGTTTTTGCCATAAAATGAACAGGAGAGTATGAAATTGCATAAAACCAGTACTTGGTAGAAAAAAAGGTAGCAGAATGCACATTTCGTTAAATTTCTTATCGCCTTTTTTTTATAAGTGAACATAGAGAATCTATTATAGTTGTTCTTATCAAACTGTCATCTTTCAAAATGAAGAAAAAGTACAAATCATAACATGATATAACTCCATTGAGTCAAATTTCCGAATTATTTGCTGATACTTTTAAGAAACCACCTAGTCCAGCAACTATTAGAAAAATCTATAATAATTATAGAACTACAGAATGGGTCAATGGACAGCATTAAAAGAAAATCAGTAAGGTAATTAAAAAAAAGAAACTTTAAATTATATAGTTAAATGAAAGTGACAATACCCTTTCGATAAAAAGTATTTCGGAAATTGACAAATGACAGTTTGATGATTTTGACAACTCCTTATGTTCAGTATAAAAAAAAACGAATACCCTTTCGTATTACGTGTCCCTTTTGCCGTTTCCTAACCTATAAGCACGTTTTCGGACTAAAAAAATAAATAATCATAGCTTTTTTTGCAGAATGCAGTTCAGAGGACATAGAACCAAATGCTGATGAGCTTGCCGCTCACGAGAAATGCGTTTCCGAATTCAAAGTCCGCGAAACACTACGTAGTGCCGCACAGATCTGTCTCATTGTGTTTGGAACCATAGGAGGAATAATTTTATTCATAGGGATATGCTATGTGTACTATAGATTCCAAAGATTTAGTGACGATGATGAAAATAAAAATAAAACAGACTCAAAAACCAAAGTGCCTTTTCTACAAGACGAGAAAGGACGTGCCATTTAAGTTTAAGGCCTTTTTACGAAATATGCCCCAAAAATTAAATATCTTTATTAGTTTTTACACAATTTGTTGTATGCAGTAACTTTAAATGGGGTAATTATCGCCTATGTTGATTTTTTATTTTGCACAATTTTTGTTTTAAAATGAGAACAAAGTTATAAGAAAATATGGGATATACCTGTCCCCGCCATGGACCTTTTACATGAAAAGAGAGATAGACAAAAATGACATTTATGTAGTGCGCAGTAGGTTGTTTGCGCATTGAGGAGGCCCGTTACATTTCAAATAAATTTACAAATGGCGGAAAGTAAAAACTCTGACAAAAACTTAACTTTATTAAATAAATTCACACAAAGCGTTTGTGATGAATATTTTAAAACAAGAGGAAGAGGAGATGAGAATCAGAAAAGGTGTTTTTTTGTTCTACAAGATGCGAAATAAACACCAAATAAAGTGACAGATAATTGCGTAGTTGCCAGTTTGACATTAGGAAAGTAATAAACAAAAATAATTGTTGATTTATCTTGTAAATATTTTTTTTTTTCATTATTAATTATTTATTTATGATCAAAGAGAAAATTATTTAAGTTTTTGAATTGTTTAGATAATTTTTTATCGAAAATAAATGGTTAACCTTTTAATCATTTTACTTGACAACATGGTGCCTCCTCATTTCTAGTTCTTAAGAATTTCACTACGTGGCAAATTGAAACATGACGTCAGGGTGCAATAAAAATGTAAAATGTCCATTGTGATGTCACGCTTGCTACTCCCGTTTCCATTGAGTTCCAACCTACTGCTTGTAGTGTATGACAAAAATATACAAGGTGTTAATGAATACGTGTTACAAACTAAATTTTACTAATAAACTCATATCTAAAAACGCACCGTTTTCGAGCTACAGACCATTAAAAGAGTAATTATCTACCTTAATTTTAGTTTTATAAATTATTTTATTCATTCTTGTAATACATATTATAATCATAGTTCAAAATGACGACCACAAACTTCAATGCATGCACTGCACCTTCGGGGCATATTTTGATACATTCGTTACAATTCTAAAACACCAGGATTTCTTTGAATTTCTTGTGCTGCCGTACACTCGGCCGTACTTTAATACCATTTTATTGTAATCGCGAACAGTATTTTTATCCATAATGCGTCTGCAATTCAATGCTAAAATTTAAAATAAAAGTTAGTTTATTTTGCATCCCCTACATACACTATAAATTTGTAACACGTATTCATTAACATCCTGTTTATCTTTTTTGCTGTCTTGTGGAGTTAGGAAAACTTGTTTGGTTGATTAATATTTCTAATTATTTTATTGTCAGATATCAACTGTAACTTTAACACCCCATTGCAGTAAAACAATGACACTAGTGCTATTTGCGGCTTTTAGTAAGCAAACGTGACGTCACAGTGTAGAGGTCGATTTGAATCATTAATAATTTTTTCAATAACTTATTTTTGAAATATTTACATAAATGGCGACTTTTATTAAAATTCAACATTTGATAACTACTCCATTGCTTGCAAAGTTACAGAATTTGAATCAAAAAGTATAAAGAAGAATAATCAGAATTAAGATGTTTTTGGGAAATTTCGTACAAAATAATTCATTTAGTTTCTGGACAAGTTTTGAATTTTATTCCAAATTAATCATTTTCCATAAAACCATCACTGATCTCTTACATTTTATTAACATGCCAAAAATATCACAATTAATAAAGTAATATGGCCTTATAACATGTACATAACCTCTATAAATGTAAATTAATTGTATGTAAACCTCAAAGTAATGTAATAGAATTTCTAGATAATTATTTTTTACTTTACGATAGGGCTGTGTATATATTTATTTTGTATAATAGTAATTTTTAATAAACAAATTTTTATTCATTGTTAAGTTTTATTCACCCTAACTAAATGCTGTCCTCTGCTGTTATATGTATAAATACAATAAATAAAGATATATTAAAGTAACAAAATCTGTAAGCAGAAGCAAAAAAAATACTGTATAAATTAACAGAAAAGAAACGAAAAATATAGGGAGATTTGAAATTTGTTTAAGTTGAGCCTTAAAGTTTATTAGACAAATATTTTGATAGTTAAGTATAGTTGGTAATATGTCGTCTGCTCAGAATAATATTTTCTGTCAAAATGCAACAAAATAAAAAGTAAAACAAAAAAGCCACCATACTAATTATAAATTGAATTGCAAAAATATACCAAGAGATTTGTTTGATCAGTGAACTTGGGCGCATGCCATTTCATTACCATAGTTACATTTAAAATGATTGGACAGCAATACATTATCGCATTTTTTTAACTGAACATAGGGAGTTGTCAGTCATCAAACTGTCATTTTTCAAAATGATGTACTTATACAAATGTAGACAAGTTTCCGATGTATTTGCTGCTACTTTTGATAAACGAGCCATTCCAACAACTATTAGAAAAATCTATAATAATTATTCAACTACAGGATGCCTTAAAGGACAGCATTAAATCAGAACAAGTAAGGTAATTAATAAGAAACATTAAATTATTCAGTTAAATGATAATGACAATATCCGTTCGATTAAAAAAAATCTGAAATTGACAGATGACAATTTGATGACTTTGACAACTCCCTATGGTCAGTATTGGCAACTCAAATCACCGATGGCGGCGTTGCTGTCGCAAGCGAAAATGGTGAACGAAAGATACATACCCGAACGACAGCTAATGTTATTTTTTGATTACATTTGTCAAATATGAAGAGAAAAATTATTTTGTATCTTGAAATTAATTTTTTTTTTTTGAGAAATAAACCCGAATTTAAGAAATATCATAAACTTGATATGTGTTTTTGAATAGTTCTACTTTTCCCGCTGGATATCTTATGCTTACGTTGAGTTGCCAATTAAAAAAAAGAAGTTGATAATATATTGCTGTCAATCATTTTAAATGTTACTATGGTAATAATGACATAAAAAAGAATACAAAGAAAACTTATCTTTGCAAAAGAGTAGTTACTAAAAAATTTAGTCATCCAAATCAACTAATTACCGTGGCTACAATTTAAAAATAAATTAATATGATTAAAAAACAAATGAATTTGTTAACCACTCTTGATTATTATTCTAAGCAGACCATATATTTTGTTGATGCATAAGTTCGTTGTATTTGGTTTCTAGGACAAGAGTGCCTTAGAAAACAATTTGTTACACATTATGTCAACGTTGTTTTAATTTTATTGTTCAATTGTATAATCTTTCAATTTGTAAATTTGTGTAAAAATTATGTAGATTATTGTCAAAATAAAATGGCGTGTTAAATAGAAAAAACGAGCATTTCCGACATCCATTTATTTGAGTTTAACAAAGGAGTTAAGGCAACGGATGCTGCTAGAACCATTTGTGCCGTTTAAGGAGAGAACACCACTGGGGAAAGTACAGCACGAAAATGGTTTTCTCGTTTCAAGGAGTATTTCATCAGATGTGAAATTAAAAAACTGCCAGATCGTTGGAAGGCAATCGTAAACAATGGAGAATATGTTCTTGATTTTGAATTCAATAAAAACGCTACGAACTTAAGCATCAACCTGATATTGAAACTGTACTGTAAACATGTACAAAAGTTATTTATTAATCAGATAACTATAGATATTTCGAAAACTAATTGATGATTTTTATACGATACAATAGAACAAACTTTTCAGATAAATAAAAATCACCATCTACATTTTTATTTTTTGAGGTCGAATTTAAACTTAAACAAATATAACTTAATGATTATTCTAACCTCCGTAGTAGTTTTTCAGCTAACACAGATTTGACTTATAACTAAAATTGAGCTAAACAAAATGCACTCAAGTGCAAGATAAATTTATTTTTTTAACTATCCATTCTCACTATAGTCGTCTTGTAGCCCTCTACATTATATTTCCAAAAATTTTCCATCATCCGTTTCGAGTTACGAAAGAAAAGGGCATTTATTATTTTTTTTAAAAGTCACAGTATAAACTTTAATACAAGTCTTAAAATGATAAAATGAAGATTGCAACCTGTCTAAATAAAATATAGAGTCGTAGCTCGATTAACGACACACAAGAATGTTCGCTAAGCGAGGTACTATGTTATAATTTTCATATATTTTGAGTTACATGTTAAGTTGCCAACAGAAATGTACATAGAGTTAAGAATATACATAGAAGGAGCGTGAAGCATAGTTTTCAGGCAATGAGCTTATGTCTAGTGACAGAAGGGGAATGAAGCGTCGGCCATATTGCACTGGTCCATTTCTGCAGTTTAATACATAGTAAAGTCATAAGTTATTATTAAAATTTACTACAATTGGTCACAAAAGGTATTTAAACACAAAAGTTAAACAACAAATTCAAAATAGCACACGTCAACGCAAGTAAAAATAAAAAATGGACCAATGCAAGATGGCGGACCATTCCCCATACAGCTCGAAGATTGCGGACTTGTACTCCCTCTATTATATATTCTTAACTTTATGGAAACGTATTAAAAAACCTATTTTGACGCTCTGCAGTAAAGGCTTATTTTTTATTTTCAAAATGCGTAGTTTTTGTAGATATATAATTTTTGACAGATTGCTAACTTATTTAAAATAAAAAACCTAATACGGTAATAAAATCCTAGATCTTTCTATTTGTGCAATTCATATAAAATTAATAAATAAATATTTTAAACAATCGAAATTAATTATTTCTTGTCTTTCGTAATTAACTACTTTCCATTAAACTAAGTGAAACAAACCGAAATAATAATATTATTATCAATGTCAAAGACAGTACATGCTAAAAATCTATATAGTATCTAAAATAGTTCAGTCGGTGAAGTTTCCTAATATAGAAATAATATTATTATTTTAGGATATTGTAATGTTAAATTACCGAAGAAAATTATAATTTTACCTAGATAGTAGAAATTTTTGATATTCTTCACCACTTAAACGGATTATATATTATACTGTATGACAAAATTTGTAAATTACTTAAATCTTAAATTGTGTTATTAAATAAGTATTGCATGTATATTGCGTTCGGTACAAAAAAATTACAATATATTTAAGTAATTGGAAAAAAGAAACATTCCTACCTTACCCGCTGTTTTCTACTGTGGACCGATAAATTTTAAATTTTGAAACCCGGAAAATTAATTTGGAAAACATACGCTGTAATAAAAGAAAACGTGCAAGTATTTTCATAAAACATGAAATAAATATATTATTTGCTGTCGTCATA
This sequence comes from Harpalus rubripes, assembly GCA_963082715.1. NCBI lineage: Eukaryota > Metazoa > Arthropoda > Insecta > Coleoptera > Carabidae > Harpalus > Harpalus rubripes. The sequence continues at coordinate 44,787,323 of OY720458.1, read as the reverse complement.
CACAAAATAGTAATTTATACAAGTGCAAAAAGTGGACCTTTTACGATCTGAGTTCTATACACTATTTTTTTCTACGATCATATCTTTATTAAAAAAATACATTTTAGTATTTCGAAATGAGCCAATATCAAAAGGCCACTTTTTGAATTGTAAAAAAGTAATTTTCAAAACAGACAAAAAAATGTATGCGCATTTTTGTTTACGAGCGAAAATGTAACATTTTTAAACATAAACAAACTATATATTGTGTATCAGATAATTTGCAACTATATCAAAAAACGACTAATTTATACTGGAAGATTTTTTTTTATTAGTAAACATGGAAGTATGCCATTACTATAGTTACATTTAAATTGATTGCCAGCAATGTATTATCGCATTTTTTTATAATTGAACACAGGTCATCAAAGTCATCGAACTGTCGAAATGATGTATACAATTGAAGAAAAAGTAAAGTACAAATGATAACATGGTATAATATCAATATTAGACTAAGACAAATTTCCGATTTATTTGTTGCTAATTTTAATAACCGACCCAGTCCAGCAACGATTAGAAAAATCTATAATTACTACAGGATGCGTCAATGGACAGCATTAAAAGAAAATCGAACAAGTAAAGTAATTAATAATAAGAAACATTAAATGAAAATCACAATACCTTTTCGACAAAAAGTATTTCTGAAAATACCAGATGATTGACAACTCCCTATGTTCACTTATAAAAAAAACGCGATAATATATTGCTGTCAATAATTTTAAATGTAATTAATTATAGTAACGACATATCCCTGTTTACTGATAAAAAACCCACAAGGTATTTTAACAAGTATTTTTTTTATATAACATGTTTTAAGAAACAATTGTCAAAATTAAGTAAATATAAATTATATTTAAACATTTATAAAGTTGTCAATAAAAAAATGTAGAGAAACAAATTATAATGTATAAAAAATATTGAATCGTATAGCCTCTTTAATGTATTTACGTATACTTCATCTTTAAAGCCTCTTATAATTATATAAACTATAACCCATGTGACATCACAAAATTAGTGCGATATTTTGACACCAGATAGAGTCCGGTCAACTTGAATTGTTTATAAATAATTAAAACTATATATTGTCATGATTTGTTTTATATCTCCAACATATCTCTGTATATAGTTGCAAATTGAAACGCAGTATATGTTTGTTTATACTTAATTGTTAAGAAACTTAAAGATATTGACGATATTATAATAAAAGTGCCAATTTCTATGATATTTAAGTAGTTTAGTGTGTAAAACTTGTGACGTAGATTTCCTTTCTGACCTTTCTCATAAATGTACTGTGCAGGGATGGTCTGTCAGCTGATATGTATTTTTATTTACCTTTATTAGTATTTTTAAAATTTGGAAGAAATTATATTAAACTTGATCTTTTTAAACGTTTTAAACATTATTCAACAAAAGTGTTTTCGTTTTTACCACTATATAGCTCTGTAAGTATTTGTAAATGGCATCCGGGAGATATACGTCACACCGCTAAATTTACAATGTAATATTTGTGATTCACGAAAAAAATAAATAAAAACGAACTATATTGTAGTTATTATACTTGTCGATTTTTCGTTACCTTCATGAAAAATCTTAGTAACTTCAGGCCGGAAAAACGTAGGGACTTTTATAGTTATATATTGGCATTAATGTTGTGGTGAAATGTCAATATCTAACTATTTTCAACAAGATTTAGTAAAATGTAAGTAGTTATATTTGAATTTGTAATGCAAAATTAAGAACGGGCATAATTACGATGTTTGTTCATTTTTCAGGTTACATTTACAAACCCATGTCATTTGTCATCTTCTGTAGTTACCAATGTAAAATAAATCACTAGTATTTAATATTTGGACAATAAATAAAATTCATTTAATAAATTAAAGGTTGCCTCATGAAGGTAGCGTTTTGTCAGCATTCTTTTTAAGTTTGTTGGTGTGTATATATCGTAAAACGGTAAAAATACGGTAAACAAATTGGAAATAATTAATGTCTGCTTACTCGATAAGTGGTGAATATAATGTACAGGGCTTTAGGTCTAGTGGTTAGTGAATTTTTCATATATCAACATGACTAGACAGATATTGGGCGTAACGTGCAGTAGATATGGCACTAAGCCCTTGTAGAAGCCCCGCATGCTCTCGTACTTCCACGTGCGTTTGATGCAGTCCCAAGAGCCCTGGTAGTCGTGGTGCTGGTCTTGCAGACGGGCGCGGATCACCTGGTAGGGGTACGTCGCGGCAGCTGCCAGCAGCTTCGAGCCGGCGGCGAATGTCAGGTACTCCGCTGTTGACTAGAATAGAGATACACACTTCAAACTTCAGTCCTTTTCAAGGAGGCTTCTAGGAAGGGATCCCAGGCGATGTTAATTTCATAAATCTAATTAGCCTTAGTGAAACCAGGATTAAGAATTTACATATTCTGCTATTTTCATTCTTGACACTTTTTCTAGGGAGGCTTCTAAGTAAGAATTCAGGGAAAGGTGACTAATCGTGTCATTAAATTAGGCTTCTAAGAAAGGATTCTCGGTGTTCATTTCAAAAATTTAATCTTTGATTGCTCTTTAAAGTTATATAGCCTTTGTAGAATTAGGATTACGGATTTAAAGGTACTCTGTCAGGTATTTTGCTATTGCCATTCTTCAATTCTTTTCTAGGGAGCCTTCTAAATAGGATTTCAAGGAACGGATAATAATATCAACTTTTTTTTCTTTCTCTTTCTCTACAGCGGCTAACGTCACTCCGAGTTTAACGAATCAACCATTAGTGGTTGCTAGCTTCACTCCGTGCCCATTACGATCGGAACCATATCTTGTCACATTTTACCAATGAGAGTAAAAAGAACAACAGTTTTTACTAGGTGTTTAATTAAATTTTCTCGGTCTCTAAAGGCTAATTTTTAAAATTTGAACACTAACAAATAAAGTTTTATGGGACAAATAAAACATTTTACCATGTTAAACATAATATATCACGGATTCTCGTGTTCACCCTGATATGTTTGCAGGGAACGGGATTCAAGGATAGACGGTATTCATTGAAATATTCTTGACAACTCTGTTTATTCATAATCAATAAAATTATATATTTTGTGGGTTTAGATTTCGAATGTTATATGTATTCATATCAAATTGATTCACCTTGCAGCCAGAATCTTAGTTCCTACGATAGTCTCATTCCCACGAAAGAAGTAAAAATACCGTATGTACCAGTTACGACGAACGTTAAATTTAATGTCAATTTTGTAACATATATTTAATTAAAAAGAAACCCAAAATTACGAGTCGTATTCCAAATGTATGCATACATGCAATCTGGTATTTTTATTTTCAAAAGAAATATTATTTGTTTATTTTATTGAGTTTTAGTTTATGTATTGATATTGGATTGTCTTAAGCATAATAATAATATTTAACATTCTTATTAAATGTAATCAAATGATTGGTAAACAAATTAGAGCATATAATTAAGAAATTACGTGTCGTTTATAAATTAAATTTGATGAAATAATGATATTTTTGTTTTCCTATTAAATTTGCAATAAATTATCGAATAAAAAACAGGAAATATTATAAATTAACTCACCAATTTCGAATTAATCGGTGCGCCTCTATACTGATTATAAAAATTCTTCATTTCTTCGTACGTCATGAACTGCAGGGCTCCGTGTGTTACTCCAAACATTCCTGGCACGAAACCCTAAAATAAAAAAAAAATTAAAATTAATAAGAAATATAACCATAACCGTATATTCTGGTCTAGACACAATGGACCGAATTCAGCAGCACTCTATAACCTAATAATAGTGATTAGTTATTATTAATATTGTATATGCCTCTTTTTATTTTGTTATTTTTAAATAAAAGACAAAGAAGAATACTGAATTTGGACCATGTCCATAGAAATACAAGTGACTTTTTATAACCCTTTTCAACCACAAGCGCATGCACCGGTCAGACCATTCTACAAAAAACGAGGTTTGTATATAGCCTTATCGACAATATAAGCCCCAGTAATTGTTATAGAATTATAAATTAACTGTAAATAATTGTTTTAATTTTTATAAATTATTAATACATTATTTTTAAACCACATTTGTGATTACAGAAATAATAGAAATTTTAACTATCGACCTGGTGCGTGTACTGCTGTTAGCCAAACAATAATAATAAAAATGCCCAAGGGTAGGATTTTTTTTTCTAATTTTCTAATAAAATTGGGAAAATATATCATTTGTGTTAATAGTGGAACCCTATTATTGGTTATACCGTTGGTTTTCCTTATATTAATAAATATCCCCTGATTAATTTTTTCCATGTCAATCTAATTCTGTAAAATAACACGTATTAATTTATTCCTTTCTTGGCACTCTTTTATTAGTCATATTATTTAAATAAAATTATTATATGAGGGTATTGAACGAGGTATGGTATATATTATTGAATTCAGAATAGGGGATTACAGCGCAATTGATTTAAGAAAAATTAGGAAGAAATATTGAAAGTATATGCTTAATAATAAATATTAATGCAGAAATAAAACGACATAATTGAAATACTTCGGAAATAAGGGGATTTTTGTTATAGCAGCTCGTCACTCATATGAAATCCATATATATTATTTTGATTGGCGACTCAAAGACGCCCTATAAATACATAACGAATACCCAGTTAGGTTAGATTATGTTAGGGGCGCAGCCTACTACCAATGGAAGTAGAAAAAATCAAATACCGGAGGCGTGGCTATCAGTCCAGTAGTGTCTCAAACAGCTTTTATTTGAATATAAATATTTTGCATTAAACTTACTAATTTAAATACATTTCCAATTATAAATCATGTAGACTTATATAGTATAATAATATTCATTTATTTTTTATAAATATAATTTAAAAATAGCATATATTTCAAGAACATTTACGTCCACGAAGAAAATAGTTTGATATAAAAACTTATATTCGTGACATCACATTTATATTTTCAAATTTCGGAGGACTATAACTCGCTTATTAATAAGAATTTTTTCACCGGATTTTCACCGACAGTCTTAGTTTTACTTATACGTTCAGATGAAATTATATTTAAAAAATGGTGGAATCCCCTATTAAATTCTTTAAAAAATATATGTTCCCATTTAAAATATAAACGTTTCGTCCCGTATTTTGATGACCACTGATCAATTTTTTTTTCAAATTTTTATTACATTAGTCTAGCAAAATAGAAATTGTTTGTTAATTTAACCTTTTTTGTAGCTCTTACAGTTCTCGAGATTTATACAATCAACGGAGCATATCGAGACGTGTAATTGGGTATTTTCTCCTTACCCTGTACAATCCACGGACGCCTTCAGTTCTGTAAATCTTCCCTAAAGCGTCCATCATTCCCGTATAGCACTTGGAAGAAGCCGCATTATCAACGCTACCATATTGTAAACATAACCTTGTTTTCACAACCCATATTGGGTTGGTCATAAGTAGCGTCAAAATGCCGGCTTCTGCGGCTGCCAACATGTGCATTGTGGGGCCCAGAGGCTGTTTGGCGTCGCCTGCTTGTATCCAGGTCTTGATGGTGTTGTAGCTAAGAAAAACATAACACAAGACACACAGTAAGATGGAAGCTCTTCGCGTTAAAATGCCGTTTTTTTTAATCTATGTCGGTTTTCTATTGGGCAACAGTTACGCGTGAAACAGCAACTTGCAACTGATAGCGGCAATAACTTGAAAATGCAATTTTTCTCGCTTTAGATTAAGTAACATGCAACTCAAACATATTTGAAGTGTCACCAACAATATTACCAACATTACTTATTAATAACTATTGTTTTGACATATATTCAATTCTTACGGGCATTACGAGTGAATAAAAAAAGAATTTCAGCGTTGTAAGATAATTTTAAATGTTTTATATACTCCTACAATCAAATTTACAATTAAGTATTATGTTTTAGGAATTCATATTAAATGTTTTACTTGCTCATCAGTCCATAGTACAGGCATGATTAATTAATTAACTCGCACAATTTTTCTTGATGTTAATAAATAGATATCAAAAGGTCACTGATCAAAATAAATACATAACCAATAAATGGCAGATAAACAATAAGCTGGCAGTACCGTAAATTACCAACATGCGCTATTTTTGTGCAATAGGGTTCGGCTATGTATTGGTTGTGCAATTTCCATATTACACTATGCAATATTGCCGCTAGCAATTGCAAGTTGCAGTTGCATGCGCAACTGTTGTCCAATGTAAAACCGGCAAGTTGCGCAAAATAAAATGTACCGTTGCATTTATCTTTCTCTAAAAGTTAGGTTATGTCTGCTTTAACGTCAAATATAAAGTAGTTTTCGACGGTCGCAATTTCTGGACAAATAAAGTTCTTAACGCTAATGACTAGAGAATGCAAGTTGACGTTAATGTGGTTTCTTTTCATAACTTTTCCCTATCATTTGAATTTGAAAGGAAAATGACCTTTATGTATTCTGTTAGAAAAGATTAGAATGGGGTCCTGCACTCTGATTTTTTATTATTTTAAATGAAAGTTCTTTTAATTTTGAAGCAATTCGTAGTATTAAAATGTATTAATTGTTTTTAGTTTGACTGCATTGGATTTTTTATGTCAACATGACGTCACGGCGACTCCTACAGCTAATAGATAATACATAGCTGACTCGTCCGCCATACTGGAGCCAAGATGAACGCAGTAAATTATGAAATAAAAATATATTTTTTATAAGTTTATGTAGTAACTATTTTCATTATTAAATATAACTTCCATATTTGCCTATTATATTTATTTAAAATAATAAAACAAGAAAATATACGGTTTGTTAAGATTTTTGAGATTAGAGAAAAATATATGTATTGCATAAGTACCTGTAAAAATTATAACCATTTCTCATTTGATTTGCACAATTTGGATCAGAACAACCCATCATTGTAGATAATTTCTATAATTAATAATATTGTAACACTGATATTGAATGATTGAAGTGGCTCCGTAATGGCGGACGAGTCAGCTGTAACTAGTAGCTATAGCGACACCTATTGCTATATCTTTCTCTCGCATAAGCTGTATAGTAGGCAGCGAGAGAATGGTAGCACTAATGTGACGTCACAGTGACACTCACACCAAACCTCAAATATCTCGCAAAGTAATTATTAAAAATTTGTTTTTTTTTTTCACCTTAATCACTATTTATTGAGTAATACTTTAAGTATAAAGTGTACATTTTACTACTCATTCAAATATTGGACTATCTCAGAAATACATTAGCATAAGCATGTCTTGCTCAAAATGACTACGGTATGGTATGACTAGCGAATGAAAGTTGATGTTTAAATTATTTTATAGATGTGGTTTCTATTGAAACCCTAGAGAAGAATAGAATTGTTCGAAATATTCAGGTATGAAATTTTTGCATGAACCCATTTAAATACTGGACTAGGAAAGCACAGAAATACATTACTATGTCTGGCTGAAAATAGATGGCCGACTAGGTTAACTAAATATCAAAACAGAGGTGCGTCTAAAATACTTTTCGTTTATGTTCATTATAACTCGAGGGTTATTTACACCTGAGACAAACGAACTGGAATTTGCCGTATTAATTTTTTTAAATACATTCCTGAATCCTGCTGCTAAGATCATTTTAAATGCCTCCTGGTATTGAGTACAATTCTAATCTTCTGTAACGGAATACATAAGGGTCAGTTTCCTTTCAAATCAAATATAGGGAAATGTTTTCAAAAGAAACCACATCCATTAAATAATCTAAACGTCAACTTTCATTCGCTAGTCATACTATACACTCTGCGTGAAGCGAAATCAGCTTCAACGTTCACGCTATTTGTTATGACGTTATGTGAAAAGTTTAACATAGGAAATCAATTTTTCTTTGCGCAAATTCTAGCACTTCACGTAAGCGTAAAAATTAATTATATAGGTACTGTTTTTACGAGCTTTTTTGTCTAGATCTAGACAGGTATGGATTATAACAAAAAAATAAACAATTGAAGTAATTACTTTCATATGATCTAACAAGAAATATATGTCATTTTAAATACTGAACAGAATTAAATCCCAATTACAGAGTGTGTTCACATACACAAACATTCATGCCTTAGTGGGATTCGAACCCAGAACCCCGAGCGCACCCTTGACTAAGAGGCGTTACTCTAACCAGTGAGCCACCGGAGCTGATGTTTTACAAAACATAAAAAATTTCACAAAGAAAATGAATCATTAACTTGGAACTTCATATTAAATATATTAGCAATAAATGTAAAATTTTGTATTAAATTTGAAAATTATCAATTAGAATTCCAAAATCTTTTTATGACATTCCTTAAAAATGACGTCACTGAACATCCAGGTAAATCCTACCATAAAAAGTACAGTAATATATAAAAAATACCGTAGGTATTATTTCCCCAATTAGGGAATAAATCATTTTAGAACAAAATTTTTAAGAAAAAATACAGTACAAAAATATAGATTTAAAATAAAATAAAAAAACACTAATCACTTATAGATTAATGTACAATATTCCAAATCAAGTTAAATAATAATTATTATTATCAAAATAAATCCAATTTTTAATCATTGTTTCACGTGCAAAGAGTGTGGCAAATATATGGTAGGGTGATCGTTTACAGTCTCATATACTATTATAATAAATAAAAATTTGACAACATATTTATTGATTTATAAACAAAATCTTTAATTGATATAGCAATCAAAAAAATTATTACGGTCATTATCACTAATAAAAAATTAGCTTTCAAAAATTATAAATATTTATGTACATTTTCGTCAATCATTCACATAATTGTTTTCAACTGCGTATTAAAATACAAATTATTTCATTGTTTGTTTATATTATGTAAAACGATAAAGGTAATTTACTATCAAAGTACAACAAAACTGAGTTTTAAATATTAAAAAGAAAAACAGATAATGCATAAATTATATTACGTAAAAAGACATTTTGATGTTTTCGCGATTCTAATAAATATGTACACATATACAAAAAAACCTCATTATACAGCATCACAAATTATGAAATGTCGCGTTGTTTCTTGTTATCAATACAATAAAAAAAGTGAATCATATGTTTTGTGCTATTGTTATAAGTATATTAATAACAGGATAAAATTTTTGGTAACAAATGAATACAAACATTAATTAACAACATCTGCACACCTGATAACAGTTAAGCAGACGTGAGAAATTTTATCAGCACTAGTATATTGTTATGGCTATATATGTGATAAAAGAAATTCAATCTAAGTGGTTCTTTAGAATGAACTCATGAATAGACTAACATTGAATTTTAAAATGTAAAACATTCGCATTTATTTGAATTGTCTGATATATTTAGCATAAAAATACCTAAATAAACTCCTTTTAGGTAAATTTTACAGATATAGGTATATTCTTTTAAAGTTATAGATTTAATATTTAAACATTAGTTTATATTTATTTGATCAGTATTTTTTTACATTAATGATAAATATTATACAGTGTTCAGTTTAACTGGCGCACTATTGTTATCTCCATAAATATAGGAGCTACGAAGTTGGTTAAATTAGCAAATAATTTCTATTTCATAAAACTACTTTCATGAGCGAAACAAGAATTTTTTAGACCAGTGGTTCTCAAAATACAGGCAACTTTCTTATTTTAAATGCCAACATTTCTTTTCATTATTATTGGATGCAGTATTTTTTTCTGAATTCAACGATATCCATATGTAATACTCTAATATTACAAAATATTTTAGAAAAATGTAAATGAAAATTATGCTGATTTAATTTAAATCTCATTGTAATAAGAGTGCTATGAAAAAAACAAAAACTTCATACATATCAAGCTTTTCTTCGCGAATAAAATTTATTTTTCCACTGAGAAAGTTTACGAAATATTTGTTTTGACATTAAACTATATAATTAATTAATATGAAATAAAAAATTCAATTGTTTTCTTCAAAGTACTATTATTACAATCAGATTTAAATTAATCAGCATAATTTTCATTTTTCTTAAATACATCATAATATTAGGGTATGATATATGTATATCGTTGAATTCAGAAAAAAATACTGAATCGCATAAGCGAATAAAAAAAATTGATTCCAATTTAAAATAAGAAACTTGCATCTTGTACTTTGAAAACCACTGGTAGAAAAAGGTTTTTATTGGTCTTTGTAAAAGTCTAGTGAAATGGAAATTGTTTGCTAATTTAACCGACCTCGTAGCTCTTAAGCCTGATTTATAGATTGCACAGAATAGAATGGAATAGAATAGAATAAAGTATGGAATAGAATAGGAATAGAAATTTTTAAGGCCATTTATAGATTGCATAGAATAGAATAGTTTGGAATAGAATTACGTCACTTTTGTTACACTTTTACACTAAATTAACTATTTATTGGTAATTTTTAAGCGAGTAAATAATGTCACTGTTTGCTATTAATATAAAATATGGCATTTCTGCAGAAAAACAGTTGTTTACAGAAGTTTTTTGTTAGGGGGGCGGGCTAAACGCAACGAAGTCACACGAATAGTATCGGAGCAAGCCGAATGGAATAGAATAGAATAAGAAATAAAATTTGGTTATATCCTATTCTATTCCATTCTATTCTATTCCATTCTGTGCAAGTATAAATGGTTCCATGCATTTACATTGATTTATATTTCTATTCCTTGTGCTATTCTGTTCTATTCTATTCCATTCTATTCTATGCAATCTATAAATCAGGCTTTACAGTTCTCGGGATGGCAATAGTGGACAAAATAAAATGAACACCCTATATACTATTAAATTTACCGGTTAAACATTTTAAAGAAATCAAAATTATAATGTAATTTCGGATAAACCATTTCACGATCCAATATTTTAATCTAGTGGCTTTTGTCTGTTTTCGAGGTTATGTGCAAAAAAATAAAAAAATTGGCACTTACAATAAAAAGTAGCATCCCCAAGCACTGCCAGAGCCCCAGACATTTGGGGCAACGCCTCGATAGAGCCCCTTCACACCTTCTTGTTTAACTATCGTGATAAATGCACTTGTCAAACTGCCATACTGCGGTAAAGACGTTCTGCCATCACAAACTACACAAAAATAATTTATTTGTTCTCTGAGGATAACAAAAAAAAACTTACCAGCAAATCTGATCTTGAGAAGATCTAACGGATGTAAAATCAGCGTAGAGATCGCTCCCCCAGAAATTCCAGCTATGAGGTGCTCGTATTTTATGTGTTTCAAAACCGTTTGTGCGTTTTCATAGCCAGCGGGCTTGCTGCTGTGATTCTTCATTTTCATTTCATAATTCATAACAATACTGTTCGATCGTTAAAAGTTCTACTCGAAAGTAAATTCATGACGGTAAACAATTCTTAATATTCAATAAACTTTCTCCTGATGATCATTTTGCAAATTCAAGGTTATGTAATTTATAAAGATATTCAGTTGAACACAATAAAAGATTTGTTAGTGTGAATAAACTCACGTGTGATATATATTTAGAGCTTCTATGTTTCAGTGCGTGACAACGAAATTAAGTAAAAACACATACTGTTAACTAAGAACACTACTGTCGTCTGTTAATCGGTGAGTGCAGGTGCTGACATCTTCGATGACAGCTGCGCGAGTGACCAATGGCGGGAAAAAGCGGAATTTTGTCTGATGTCTGATGCAATATTGCAAAGGATGTTTATGACCTATTTTGTTGTAAATTTACTTTTACGCACTTATCTTTATTCTTATTTGTTGTTTCTGAAAGAACAAAACATATTAGTTCAAAGTACAAATACATTCTTTCACTTCTTGCAAATTACGTACACGATGTACGATGTTTATTTTTTATATTAGCGAGTATGCGAAAATATAAATTAGCATAGATAGAGTAATATTATATTTATATTATTATATTACGTACTAAATTAAATGTATAAATATAAGAAAGATGTTGTAAGATGGTAAATTAAAATTGGTAAAATCTATTCATAATATGTTTCAATTATACATTTATTTTATTAATATAGGTATAAGTATATTTTTAAAATATATTTAATGTATACTACTCACAGCACAATCATAGCACACACGTATAGTGTTTTCTTTGTTCTATTGTATGTACAAATGTGGTAAAAATAAAATTTTCTCTAGTCCAAAAGTATTTTTAGTTTTTTGTCTGCAACCCATAATACATTTATGTTATACAGATTTCTACATTTAATAATAAGGGTTTCCAAGTTATTTTCAGTTTTTATGCTGGGTTATGCAACAATTAAATTAAGCCACTGAATTAAGAAATTAAATTAAAATAACGCCGTTTAAGCAGTAAATTAAAATTAAGAATTTTAAGTTTGACATTTCGTATATACTAACTTTAAAAATGAAATTACCATACGTTATATTTATATAGGATAAAAATATATAGATACACAAATTGTTGAATAAGTCCAATTAGTACATATTCATAGATAAGTTTTAGCAATCTGTCATGAGAAATTATAAAATTAAACTAAAAGTTAAAAATAACCAACTTCTTAATTTAAGTGATTCAGTTTAATATAAACACTGTTATTGATAACAATTGTTTCTACTTGTTTAGTTTTAAATTTAATTGTTTAATTTAATCGCCATACGCCAGAAAAAAATTATTAAAGTTTAAATAAATGAGGCTTGAGAAAATCGAGGGCGCGCGTAATGTCATCTACACCAAGAACATACGTTTCTGTTTCTAGAACTGAGTGAGACGGATATATGACTAACGCGCTGAGTACGTCGTTTAGTGTCACGTCAAAAGCAGCGCGAACATGGTGGAGGCGATACACGCCCTTGGCCTGCGCGTTCGAACAATAGTCAATAGCACTTGCCAGTGCCCAGCACGTCACAAATATGGCTGATGCGCTTGATTTAAATGTATTAAAGTTTCATTTTGATATTAGTGTTATAAAAATCCGAAAATTAACGATTATATTCACTTTAATATTACTTATACATGATGAACATTGATATGTAATAAGTGTTTTTTTAAGTCATAGACTTGGAATCCCCTATTTTCTTTAAAATTTATATTTTGAAATGAAAAGACGTGTCTCAAAATAAAAGTCTTTATTAATAGTTTTAATTAGCTAGTCCCTAATTATAAAATTTATGCATTTTCAAATTAAAATGTTAGGGGAATAATAAAAGAAAAACAAAAAATATTGTCCTTCTCAACGTAAAGAATAAAACAATAGTCTAAAGAATGGAAGAATGGAATTCAAAAGCATTTCAATGTAAGTTGAGTAGTTGCAATTCATCCAGCCAAAAGGAATTTAACAAAAGAAAATAATCATTTATACTTTGACTAGAATATCAGGCGATGGGACACGAATTTAATTAATCTATCATTATTATTAGTCATAGTTTTTGCACATTTTTTGGGTAACTTTGAATTTAATAAATTTTACATTTTTGTTATGCTTGTAGAGCAATTATTAAACTTTTATGGAATGCAGAATTTACTAGCAGATAGAAAGTGCAAGACATTTTTGCGAGCATAATTTGACCTTTAAGTGATATTCAGCCACAAATTATTTTTGTGACAAAATTTACTACTTTTTTAATGTTACAGTGATATTTTTAATTTATTATTTTATGCTTTACTGGACAAAATTATTAATAAACTAACCACCGATCAGTAAATATTTGTTTACTATATTTTATGAATAATTTTATGTATTTAAAACTTCCCTTTACGGCCACTCACATCTGCGGTGGAGAGTGCACCAGAAAAATTACATTTAAGCAATTTGAAAATTCGAAAAAAGATTATAGAACACCAACCAATCAAATAAGGCGCTCATTTACCGAGAGTTTTATTATCAGCGTTTTTTTTTTATATTATTATGAAATTTCAGATGCGTGAAAGAAAATCGAAACAAGTAGATAAGGTAATTAATAATAAGAAGCATTAAAAATATACAGTTAAATGAAAATGACAATACCCTTTCGATAAAAAGAATTTCTGAAATTGACAGATGCTAGTTTGATTAACAACTCTCTATGTTCAGTTTTTTTTTAAAACGCGATAATACATCTTGTTAATCATTTTAAATGTAATTATGATAATGACATACGCCCATGTTCACTAATAAAAAACTCCTGGTATTTATTTATGAATTTGATTTTCCAAATTCTTAATATAAATTTTATTGGAAAAATTTAAAAGCCAATAGTCAAATTGTATATTTATCTAACTTCATTGGCTAAATATAAACCATAGAGTCATTAAATTAATAGAACAAATTTAACATTCACAGACCACGTACTGAAAAGCATATGTGAATATATATGCGAATTATTGTGAATATTGAATGCGCTGAAATTATCAAAGAATTTGCTACTATTGTTTCAACATTCGTATTCAAACAGTGAAAAAGGATTCCATTGAAAATTTATCACTATTATTGATATATAGAGACCAGTGCACAAGATATGAATAAAATATTTGAAAAGAAAAATAGATATAAATAGTTGAGTATATAGACGCTGTGGAGGTCGGCAGTTGAACATGATATAAGTATCGCGTAAACAATCTACAAGAGTCTGCAACAGACCGGCAGTCTAAGATTGGAACGCGTAGTGAAATAAATAATTTCTAATATCGTGGAAATTAATAGTAGTGTTAATTGGTTAAATAAATAAATAAATAGTGTTAGTGTTACCTAGTTAATTATAGTTTTAGTCTTAATTAGTTTTTAATAATTGTTTAATATTAGTAATAGTAATTTTCATTATAGTTAAATAAACCTTTATAATAATTAATAATAATTGTCTAATATTTACACTTCACCCAAATAAATAAAAACGTTACAGTACGACTGCAGACCGCGCTTCCATTCCAACACTTTTTTATTTTTGTTACTATTATAATTATTTAAATTTACTTTAGAAGTTTATTATTGTTGTTAATTTTAGAAGTAGACATGTCTCTACATATCTACATAAAAACTTCGAATCGAGAGTAATCGGATGAAATGGTTCGAAGAATTGTGGAGATCGTACTCCACCATAGAGGCCAATTTGACATTAATTTTTTTATTTTTTATGATTAACTGTTATGTATGAATAACATAGGTACTTTACCATTTTTACCCGAAAATATTTATTTTGTATATTTATAAAATTTTGCAGACATTCAAAATGTAAATATTACCATTTTATTTCATGTAAAAGACAAAACTTCAAACGATATAACTATTAATGTCTCATTAATTTTTTTTTTTATTAAAACAAATGTTTTAAAGCAATATTTAAACTGTCTACGTATGTAGACCACGCAACTAAACTCGTCACAAAAGTCCGCGCGACTAACGAAGGATTATAGTCTCTATGAATAGGGCTAAGAAAGTTGGGTTTCGTATCTGTGAATTATTGTATTGGCCGACTTGTATTGATCATTTCACCAAGTGCTCACAGTCTTTCAATTGTTTTCAATATGTTGTGATTGAATAGTGATATTTTATGACTGATATAACCTTTCTGATTCTGGTGAAATCAGTGCTTTTAACTTCTGAATAATTTCTGAAGGTGCTTGAGCCCCGGAGCACCCACGTAGTCGGCACAAGAATTTCTAGTTTTAACAATAAAATATGCATAAATTACAAAAATAATATTAAAAAATATAAATTACAGATATTTTTTCATATTTTTTTTTAAATAAAATCGATTTTCAAGGATTTACACTTTTGTTGATCACGAAACGGATTTAAGTCTGTTAAGAACTTTAAGTTTATGGCCATCATTAGACCCTCACAGCAGGTATAGTAAAAATATTTATGCAAAGGAGACACGTCATCAAACTTTGTTACTAGATAATGACGTCATAAAATTACTAAGTTTACATGATATACTAATTTAATTTTTAAAAATGCAATGTGTGTTGCATAATTGTATTTTCGTGCGATGCTAATTTTTGCGATAAAGTTAATTGATAATAATTGAATATCATTGTAAAATTTAATATATTTCCAGTTTATGGTATTGAAAATTCGTTGTAGGACACACCAAGTAGGATTTTGGTTCAATATAAACATAACCTATAACATTTACTGTCATACGAATGACAGAACACTACATTGATAATGCATGTCATGTAAACGTATAAATATTCAAATTCAGTAATGCCAAGCATTGGTGAAAAAATGAACTAGAATTATTTTAAATAAATTAAAAATGCGTTAAAAATATTGGCCCGTATTCCGAGCGCGCTTTTATAATAAAAGCGCTTTTATGGAGCACACTCCTCATAAGATTATAATGTAAAAGCGTGCTCCATAAAAGTGCGCTTGGAATACGGGCCATATGTTCGACTTTAAAATAATTGTGAATTTAATTAAAATATACTTTTCGTATAGTATGCAATAAATTGTATTTATTTTCTTAGTTTTCCTAAATATAAACACCACTCGGTCATTAATAATGTATTTTTTTTTCATTTTGTAATGTTTTTATGACGTACCTCCTCTGAGTAAATCTTTTTATTATAATAGCTGTTAGTATACAGGGTGTTCATTTTAAGTGGTACACTATTGCTATCTCGAGAATTATGAGAGCTACGAGGTCGGTTAAATTAGCAAACAATTTCTATTTCATAAGAATAAGAAAGTAGCACCTCGTATTTTGAGAACCACTGGTCTAAAAAAATTCTTGTTTCGCTCATTAAAGTAGTCTTATAAAATAGAAATTGTTTGCTCTCATAGTTCTCGAGATAGCAATAGAGTACCACTTAAAATGAAGACCCTGTACAGTAGGATGACATGTGATTTATAAGAGTAAAATGACAAAAATACCAGGGTTGCATTTAATTTTTGAATATATTCATTTATGTATATATTTTTAATATTTATATTTAAAAATTGCAGACGCTAAAATTTAATAGTACACTAGAACACTATACAGGATATATATATATATATATATATATATATATATATATATATATATATATATATATATATATATATATATATATATATATATTATTTGATGGTAACTATAAGTTACAGAAATTTTACTGTTGCATTACACTCAAAACAGTCTTCTTTCACACTATACAGGATGTATAACGAAACGCGAAACATAGGTGTTTAACATAGGATTTTAAAAATTGGCTCTCCTATATATTTTAGAGCAAAGCTACAAGCATAAAATGTTTAAAATTAATTTTTTCTTTTAAAAAGTCTTCAATTCAACTATATTAGAAGTGAATTTACAAATGTATGCATTAAAATCATATTATTTCAACATCAAATAATACAGAGGGATAATTCTTTAATCTGTAATTGTAATTAGGATAAAATTTACATCACATTAACAAACAATTAAAGTTAATTTCATAGTCTACGCTTAAATAGAAAATATTCCGGCATTAGAAAGTCAAAGCCATAACCTCAGAGGACAGACCATACCACAACTTTATAAAAAAAAAAATATAAAACCTATCGAAAGTATTATCTTTAAAATTTGTGTATCAAAATGATGTTCTTTCTAAACACATACAGCATACAGCTTTACGAAGTTTTGTGTAAAGAAACAAACAAAAAATATTTGCAAATCTTTCTCATAAATTTTGTTTGGAGATACAAAGGAAGTAAATGTCATATAACGAATCTACTGGCTTCGTATTGATTTGAAATTTTGAATAAATACATATATGTTAATCCTGAATACATTACAGAGAAAGACAAGTGATTCGTAAAGAGTTCAATTGTGCCTTCTGCTATTTTTCAATAAAAAGCTACATACCTACATAAAGGTCCTTTAGGGGATTATAAGACATAAAACATCATAGTACGTTTTGTGTCCAGAATTAAACGTGATAGCTTCATTGCGAGTGTACGAAAAATAAAATATATTACTACAAAACAACTAAACTTCATGGAAAATAATCAAGTCGAAAAACAAGTTTATTCAAATTATACTGATATCTTCAGCATTTAAAAAACAAGAGAAATTTAAAAATCATTAAAAGAAAAAAATGTTCCCAATTTAATAAATAAATATTTCATCACGGCGTATTACCCATTGCTGGGTGTGCCAATCTGCTTTGTACATAGATATCGGTAATAATGATATATTTGCACCGTACGGGCGCTTACCAGGCGTCACCTCACGGGCACTCATTGCTGGCGTGGAGAGTGCACCACAGGGGTTAATTTTGTGCCATTTAATAGTCTGTTCAAAACTGTAATTCTGTAAATAATTAAGAAAAACGCAACGAAAACTGCCAATCTTATGAATAATTTGATACTTATTAACAAAATTGATGTAGTTGTCAATTTTTTATAGATTTACTGATCTGTACTAAGAATTACAGGCCTATACAGAATAGGTCCATATACATATTATTTATAAAAATAGCACCCGCAATTATTTTTTTGCCTTTGAATCTGTATTTATTTTGTAGATATTCCAGTAGAAAAAAACAAGCTTTAATTTAGGAAGTAGATTTTAGTCAGAAAAAGTGTAATATGGAACAAACTTAAGCTTCTGAATAAAATAGGACTTATCCAAAGTTTCAATTAAATTTGAATTACTTCATTTAGTTATTATTTTAAATGTATTTCGCGATTAATCTAGAACTTAGTATCTTTTATATGTTATTTAATCCTTTCTTAGGAAACGAAGTGAATTTGTAAACGATCTGATTTGAATGCGTTGTTATAAAATTAATTATCATTTTAATAAAGCATTAAAACAAAGTTTTGAGCCAAGCTCTGGCAAAGTGCCCAAGTTTCTCTAATTTATTCTCACCTGTGGTTCGCTCTTAAACTTTCATTACCTCAGCACAATATTTTTCTTCATTTCTCAATGTTATTCACAACTATGAACTATGTTTAAATTCAAACCAAGATCATTTCATTAGACGTATTGATCGAGAGAGTTAAAGGAAAGTGTAACGTATTAGGCAGGTACTTTGGGTTTAAATTAGTTTATAAGTGAAGGATTGAAATTTAAAAGAAAAAAAGAAGTGTCAAATTTTTTTTGAGAATAAGACATGGTTTATATTTTTTACAATTTTATTTTAAATCATTTTCAAAGTATTTAAAAATAAATACCACCACGGCATATTACCCATTTGCTGGGTGTACCACTCTGCTGTATATAATAACAAGCAAATAACCTTTTTATAAACTTTTCTAAATTATGGTTTCAGTAAGAATATTTCAACTATCTTTGTAAGTCAAAATTCTGTTTAGAAATAATTATCATTTCTTCTATAACTGCCTGTTTAGTGTAGATGTCAGTAGTCTAGATATTCATATAGTGTTGACAATTAAGTTTAGAAGTTATTGCAGACCTACGTGTAGGATTGATAGTTGGTTATGGATAGTGATGTGTCGCCAAAAAATTCCCGCCGGGAATTTGTTTTTTTCCCCGGGAAATTCCTTCATCCGCGATTTTCGGGAAGAAATTTTGTTACCTTTTTTCCCGGAATTTTTTTAGTAATATCCTGTGAATATAATTTTTCCAAATTTCCCGTAAATTTTAAAATATGTTGGCCTTGATGTTTGGTGCAAGAATACATCACGTTCAACACTTGAATTTTTGTATTACAGAACATGGTCGTAATTTTGAACATTTGTTTTAAGTTGTTTTAGTTACTAAATTTGTTGTTTTAGTTTGCTAAGTTGTATAGTACTGTTACGTTTTGTTTATTTTCACATAGCCACCTATAATATTTGTTTAAAAATTATTTTTAATATTTCTAAATTATCTCATTTTTCTCGAAATTTTTCAAATACATTAATAAAAAATAATACATCGTTGAAAAGAAAAAAAATGGCGGTTTCTATTTTATTAAAATAATTATAGGTTGTCATTTGAAAAATAAAAGTTGATAGTCGTATCTTGTAAACCTGACTTAATAAAAAATATCTATATCTGCCATCAAATAGTATATGTAAAATAATAAAACTTTTATATAAGGCATTTTTTTTCTATTACTTATAATAAAAAAGTTAGGGGGGGGGGCGTCTTCCCAGACTCACCCTGTATAGTTATAGGTATGTACCATATCCATGCAATACCAATGTGACATACCGACAATATCATTTTACAGTCTCTTGAGAGATGTCCGACATGGTATATGTATATTATGTTATAAGTACGTAAATAAATTATATACTACATAGGTTCCAGGTATCACATACCTGGTATATATATGTTAAAACTGTGTTTGCTGGGTTGTTAATTTTTTTAGTACGCTGTTTTTGAATTACACATTTAAGGTTTTATGAATATTGCATCTTTATATAACAAGTATGAAAATATATTGAACATTTAAAATATGTGGGAGTATTCTTTATTAGTTCTTACAGAGTCGCTCTACTCGTATGTATGACTGATAGTGCGTAAATATATTGATACGAGTATATGTATGTATTTTTTTTTACCATAATTTCACTGAAAAATAAAACTAAATAAACTTATAGTTACAATTTTTATTCATATTTGAAATTCTTTGGGATATTTCTCGAAGGGTATTTCTCCAGAAGTTCCTCGGGAAATTTCTCAAAAAAAATTCGGGATTTTTTTGGGGAATTTTTCCGTATCTTTAAATTTCGGGAGTTGACCCATCACTAGTTATGGATGCCATAAGCATGCTGCATCCCCTCAGATGTCCTCTTCTGAAGATGATAAGCTTTTTGCTGTTAGTTATTGTTTGTTGCTAAAGTCGGTTAGGACTACGTTTATCTCGACGTTTGAAGCCGCTTGAATTTAGTAAATCCCTTTTCAATCTTCGAAATAAACGATCGAGATTAATATTTGAAGCCGCTTGAAAATGTCAAGTCAATCCTATAAAGTAACAGGCTTGGACTTACAAAGCGGCTTGACTTCTGTCGAAATAAACAGTGAAGCTTCAAATAATGTAACTACGCATGCGCACATCCGCAATATGTTGCAGTGTTACTAAATTCATATCAGTTGTTGGTTGTTTGCATTTTACCCCATTTTATAAAAGTCGCGACATAAAACTTAGTAAAATTGTCGAAAAGCGAAATAATTGGAGTGATGAAAAAAATAAATGTTTTTGAAACAGAAGACAAATAACAACATGACAATTTTTAGATTTTACGTTTATATATCCAGGATGAAATTAGATCATATACCTCTCCCTGTCTGTCTGCATAATAGAGTATTTAACTATCTTTTTTTAGTCGATACGAATTTAAAGAAGATTGAAAATAACTCAATCCTATTTTCAATCCGCTGAGATAAACCAATAGGATTTTTCAAGTCATAATATACTTGAAACCGCTTGAATTATCGAGATAAACGTAGTCATGGAGAGCCTGGTTTGTACTTTTATGGAGCAAACATGTCAAGCCTGCATAACGCGAGTATTTCGTCCTAAGGATGCATCGGCATCTTTAAGATTATGTTTAGTTTAATTAATTAATAATAAGTTAGTGTATAAATAAAATTAGTATTAAATCTTAAGAATGTCCGTCTCCATAATCCCGAATAAATATCCAAGTATAAGTGCGTGTGTTCCTCCTCAATAAAGCAGTGATCTCCAAATAATCGACTACCAGTTAGTGAAAGTGTCATCGTTCGGTAATGAAGTAAACCACCAGCATGGTAGCATCAGAGCGTCGTGAAGTTGGCACCCCCTTGTAGGAATTAAGAGAAAAAAACTATTGCATAATTTTGCGCAAGTTATGCCTAGTTTTGTCCAACTCTTATTTTTTACCCAGCTCCCCTTATTTTAATTTGGTCAGCCCCATTTTTTATAAAACCGATGAAGTTCGTTACAATTATTGTATCAGAATTAAGTATCTACCCAACCTAACATAACCTAACCATTTCTGTAGTTTTGTTTATAGGGGTTTCCCCCTTAGACCAGGAATAGAGGGGGAGACAAGGCATAGTCACGCGTATATTTCCAAATCATCTGAGCGATTTTGAACCTTATTGAAATGTCAAAATCAGCCGCAAAAGGCTAGTCGACCAGTTAAATACTGTTATGTTACAGTTGGCCAAATCTAAATAAATACGTGATTATCCATAACTACAAATTATCTTGATTTTGTTTTATAAAACTAAAATAAATACGAAAGAATATTAATAAAGAAAAACGTAATGCAAACAACGGACATGTTAAAACGGTAGGTGACGCTTGTTGACATTCAAAACTTATTCGTTCGACTGCACACGTATGTTACACATCTGGCCGACTAGCCTTTTGCGGCTGATTCTGACAGTTCAATAAGGTCGAAAATCTCTAGGATGGTTTGGAAAGTCGTCTTATGGCGAAATACAAGCATGCCCTGTCTCCCCCTCTATTCCTGGTCTAAGGTTTCCCCATGTGTTTGTCTATTTTGACTCATTCCTCATTCGCTTATATGTTCCGACAGCGAAAATGTTGGTTGGGCGAAACTGGGCAAAACTTAAACAATGTATTTTAACTTTTTTTAAAAATCTAGCATACACCATTTTCTTGTTTGGAATTTTTTCAATAATGTTACGCCATTTTGGCTCTTTTGTATATGTGGGCATTTTTTTTTAGTTGGGCAAAACTGTGCATTACTTGGGCAAAATTATGTCGTACTTGATTTTGTAGTATTAGCTTATGGTGCCACGCCATAAAAAATCGACTTTTGACTCATGGGTAATAGGGGGCTGGGCAAAAAATAAGAGTTAAGTAAAACTGGGCATAACTTGGGCAAAATTATGCAATGGTTTTTTTTTCTTTTAATTCCTACATGGGTGCCAACTTCACTGGGATGGTAACCCCCTCGTGTTACACTGGCGTGGAGAGTGCACTCTAAAACTCATATTAGAATTCTGCTGAATGGGATTAGAAAAACTATTTACGATAATATGTTTAGTATTTTGCATAGAACAGGATGTTATTAAGAATATTTGTTTCAGAGTAGTGTAATGAAATGTGTAGTGAATCAAATGTAAACAGATGTATTTTTTGTTTACAGGTGAGGTAAATATTTTATATTTTGCAGATCTAAGTCTATTTACATTTATACGTCACCCGTATACATCTGTATATTTTTGTATTCTGCTGTATATTTTCCGCGGCTCGTGCATGTTCTACACATGCATATATTCATACCAAGTTAGCATTTGCAACACCCGTACTTTTACATACATCTATACCTATACGTCTAATACAACAGCTTTATATAAATCTCTCCAAGAACAACTAGACATATCAGTATAACAACATATTTCTTTAAATATTTTACATTTTCTTAAACCTGAATAAACAGTTCTAATGGTTTATTTCTTTATTTGCAAAGAGTAAAAATATATATGAGGAATGTGTAATGCATTAATAGAAGCATTCTTATAAGACCCTAAATATGTATAAATGTCCCATTTAAATGTACCACCACGAATAACTCGAGAAATATCCATCGGATCAAAAAATGTGCCGAATCCAAAATTTGATGATTCGGAGAGAGACATCCGATTCTATTAAAAGAACCCCACCCCTAACCCCCAGGGAGCGGAGAAGAGGGGCAACTTTGTAATCTAAAATGGGATACCTTGTATATATATTTATTTATTTCATAAAGGAATAATAAATAATTTAATATTATGTTGAATTATTGATATTCAATGAAAATATGTTTGTTCAGTATATTATAAATAAATAAACAAATGCATAATATTGTTTACTTTTTGAACTATATTTTCTTTAACTGACATTAAATAATAATTTATAATAATTTGCCAATCACTATGCATACTGACATTAGTATGTGATTTCAAGCAAATATTTTTTACATTAAAATAGAATGTAGAAAATGTGTATCTTATCTATAACGGGTGCCCCAAATTAATTGGGTTACCATTGGGTTCTCCAAAACTATAAGAACTACACGAGGTCGTTTAAATGGGCAATGTTGTGCAGTTGTAAGTGCTTATTTAGATTCCGCTGAGTAAAATCTAAAATTCCAAACAGTTTATTAAGTTATTAAAAAAAACTAAAAATTGAGATTTTAGAAAATATCAATTAACTCCGTAATTATAAAAGATATCAATAAAATTGAAGATGGCGGTAGCGCCATGTTGTATTTTTGGTTTAAAAAATACTTTCATTTTTTTCTTTCCAATGATGAAAGGGTTATTGTATTTTAGTTTCGTTTTACCTTTAAAATCTAAGATTTTAAATTTTTTTTCATGAAATTTCATATTTTTTTGTAAGTACCTGTAATATTTACATATCATATTAGTTATTTTAATTAAATAAATTATTTTATTATAACTAAAAATATGTTATAATATATGTATATATATACTAGCTGAACCCGGCCCGCCTTGCTGGCCTTAAGTTGATGTTAGTCATGTATATATTCTGTGCCTTTTGAGTTATATTGCCTCTTGATTTAAGTAGATGTTACTGCATGTAATTAGTAAAATTTCTTTTTTCGCATATCTTTACATGCATTAGAGTGCAAACATTAGAACGGAAAATTGATTTGGCAGTTGGTAATGAGTTATAGGAATAATATTTTTAAGAAAATGTTTTGATTGTGGCGTCGTTCCAGATACCAATGTAAATAATGGTTCTGGTGGTTGATTTAATTCTGGTAATTTTACCAGGGGCGTAGCTAGCGCCATATCCGCCGTATCAATGATATGGGGCCCACCGGTTAGAAGGGCCCACCGACCTCTACTATCTTTCAAGATTATCCGATTTGTCCATTTTATCAATAGAAATCGAGGAGCTTAGAAATTTAAAATCGTCCCAAATATGGAAAAGCTTATTAATATTTTCGCTGAAAAAAAAGTTAGAAGAGTAAAATTATAAATACATTTTCACTTTGTACCTGTACATCTCATGTAAGGATGTTAACCAATATGTCTTGAAATAATTGAAAATGAGTATCTACATTTCTATGTTATGTACTATTAATTTTTATTTAAATTACTTCTTGTTCCTTTTTATATTAAAACTGTTAAGTAATATATTTAATTTATAAATCTAATATTTATTTTCTTTTTTTGTAATTTAGTTCAATCTTGTTTTTGTATCAGTACCTCTTAATATGTATAAGCTGCTAATTGAAATTCCTCAGAATGTAATTTTTATTTGTTGTGTTTTTTTTAAAATTTAAATTACTGTTTGTTTCTTATAATTCAAATTACAAAAATTGTTAGTGTTTATAAAAATATCTACATATTAATAATAATATTCTGTATTTCCAATTTCTATCTGCGATTATTATTTTATTACTGAGAGTGGGGGGCCTCCTTAGCAATTCTTGATACAGGGCCCACCGAATGTTAGCTACGCCACTGAATTTTACTGTACCGTTAACGCAACAACCCTGGTGCTTCATTTTTGTATTTCAATGCTTTGCAATGGGCACACACTTGATCCATATTACCAATATCAATATCGCGATGTGAATTGTAATTAATTGTTGGATCATAGTCAAATGCAAGACGTAGAAATATGATACTATTAGTGTTATTTATTGCTGCTCTTACTTGTCTATATCTAACACGTTCTTCATTGCGTATTTCGCGTTGTTGTTCTTCTAAATTTGCACGGAAAAGTGATACACGATTTCTAGTTTGATCGTAATGCACGTATGCGATTTGTTTGTCGTGTACGGCGACCAATACTTGCACGTGATCGTGGCATTTTGATTTATCAAATCTACAGTAGGTAGTTAAAACTGTATGAAAAAGTTGAAATGAGGTTAGTTTGTTTTTGTATTTATTGTACTGAAAAGTAACTAATTTTTAATTATTTTGTGTTACAATTCATAATTAATGAATATTTTACGTTGAATTTTTTTTAGAAAAACAATTGCGCCATCTATCGTACGAAAGTCAAACTATTAATGAATATTTTACGTTGAAATATTTTAGAAAAAAAATGCGCCATCTGTCGTACGAAAGTAAAACTATACAGAAATACTCCTCACGACCTGTAGAACATGTATATAATTTCTTATTAAAATCGGTACAATAGTTATTCAAACTATACAGAAACACTCCTCACGACCTGTAGAACATGTATACAGGGTGAGTCTGGGTAGACGCCCCCCCTCCCTTTAACCTTTTTTATTATAAGCAATAGAAAAAATTGGCTCATATAAAAGTTTTATTATTTTACATATAATTTTTGATGGCAGATACCTATAATTATTTAATAAAATAGAAACCGCCATTTTTTTCTCTTTTAAATGATGTATTATTTTTTATTAATGTATTTGAAAAAATTCGAGAAAAATGAGATAATTTAGAAATATTAGAAATAATTTTTAAACAAATATTTTAGGTGGCTATGTGAAAGTGAACGAAACGTAACAATGTAAAACAATTAAATTAATGTCAAAAAGGTATACATTTATTTGTTACTTAATTTAACTTATTTTGTAAACAAAAAAAAAAACGTTTCGAAATTTTTTCGAAGAACGTATTAATTGATATGATTCTAATAATTGGTGAATCGACTGGAATCATAAGAAGAGCAAAAAGAATTTACCGGGAGCGGTTTCCTAGACGTCAGCAACCGAGTTTAAGAACACTGTTACGGTTTGTTTATTTTCACATAGCCACCTATAATATTTGTTTAAAAATTATTTCTAATATTTTTAAATTATCTCATTTTTCTCGAAATAATAAAAAATAATACATCGTTGAAAAGAGAAAAAATGGCGGTTTCTATTTTATTAAAATAATTATAGGTTGCCATTTGAAAAATAAAAGTTGATAGTCGTATCTTGTAAACCTGACTTTATGAAAAATATCTACATCAGCCATCAAATAGTATATGTAAAATAATAAAACCTTTTTATGAGCCATTTTTTTCTATTACTTATAATAAAAAAGTTAAAGGGGGGGGGCGTCTTCCCAGACTCATCCTGTATATTTTTTTTATTAAAATCGGTACAATAGTTATTCAAACTATACAGAAACACTCCTCACGACCTGTAGAACATGTATATAAATTACGTACATAAACGTGTCTTTTACATATATTAATTAATTAATTTTTTATATCAGATACCTGGTTGAAATACACATATGTTAAATTAAAAATATGGAGCCAAAATTAAATTATGGGCAGGATAGGTACGGAATAAGTTACTTAAGGAAAATAAAATACTATTTTGAAAAACTACTTGACATAAAAATAAAAAATTTAATGAAAAATAACTAAAATTTAAGATTTTAGGGGTAAAACAAAACTGAAACTCAATAACCCTTACACCATTAGAAAGATAATAATATAAGTATTTTTTTGAAGTAAAAATCCAATATGGCGCCTATTTAAAATTTGTAAGTTGTTATTAATATCTTGGAAACCGCCATCTTGAATTTTATTCTGACATCACTTTTAAGTTTGTCTCATCATACCATTATACTTCTATATGAAACATTTTTTATATCTTTATAATTATGAAGTTATTTGATATTTTCCACAATCGCGATTTTCAGTTTTTCTTGAATAACTTTTAAACTGTTCGGAATTTTAAATTTTTCTCAGCGGAATCTGAATTTAACCGACCTTGTAGCTCTTATAGTTTCGGAGATCCTAATGGAAACCCAATTAATTTGGGACACCCTGTATACTTGTTAAAATATGTGGGCGTTGACTTCTTTACACCCTCACAGCTGCTAACTTGTAAATTTGTAAACAACGATAATAAAATCAGAGTTGTTGCCAGGTTCGTATCTTCACCCATTATTGAGTAATAACCCAGAAATGGGTAA
The DNA here is from genome assembly GCA_963082715.1 of Harpalus rubripes. Lineage (NCBI taxonomy): Eukaryota > Metazoa > Arthropoda > Insecta > Coleoptera > Carabidae > Harpalus > Harpalus rubripes. The sequence goes on along the minus strand of OY720458.1, from coordinate 44,759,533 downwards.
AGTTTTAAATGTAAATAACGAAAAGACATGTCGACCCGCGATTTAAAAAATCAGAGCGTTGAGATGTAAATATCTAAAAATTGGAATTTAAAAAATTTGCAGATTTTTGGAACAAATAGGTGTACAGTGTGTCTGCTGTAAGCCGGCCACCATTGATAACTTTCTTATTTCTTATTACAAATTTACCATTGTCGTTATGGAAACAACAAAAATCAAAAAAGATGATGAATAAAAACTATGAAGTCTGCGAATAAAAGAGTATATATTTGTCATCAAAGAAATGGTCAATATTTTGAACAAGTTGAAGTTTTACTCATGCAAACCAAACATTTTTATTAGCAATTATTTTTTTGTTCTTTGATCAGTGTTAGTTAATAAATAATTTCGTTATTTGTTTTTGTTGTTTCCATACCAACAATGTCATATTTGTATTAAAATAAGAAATATAATATTTAAATTTCAACTTGAAATAACTTTTTTGTTTTTAATTTTAGAGCATAGTGATGATGAAATTTTATATTCAGATAAAAAACATCTTTTACATGATACCATTTTCAATATGGCAATCCATTAAAAAAAGTGTTATTTTGTTGATAAGTCGCGTATTTGATGTTCAATTGTTTTGCATTTTACACCCTTAAATTTGTCGTATAATATCGCCCAACTTTGTCTATTTAACCGTCTTTCTATCTCTTCAAATAAGAAAGTTATCAGTGGGGTCCTGCACTCTGATTTTTTTATTATTTTAAATGAAAGTTCTTTTAATTTGAGCAATTTGTAGTATTAAAAAGTCTTCATTGACTTTTAATGTCAACATGACTTCACGGCGGCACCTATAGCTACTAGATAAATTACAGCTGGACTCGTCCATCATTTTGGAGCCACTTAAATCATTCAATATCAGTCTTACAGTATTATTAATTATAGAAATTATCCATAATGACAGGTTGTTCTGCTCCGAATTGTGCAAATCATTTGAGAAAGAAATGGATATAATTTTTACAGGTACTTATGCAATACATATATTTTTATCTAACCTCAAAAATCATAACGAACCGTATTTTTTCTTGTTTTATTATTTTAAATAAATATAATACTGCAAATATGAAAATTATATTTAATTATGAAAAATAGTTACTACATAAACTTAAGAAATGCACTTTTATTTCACGATTTACTGCGTTCATTTTGGCACCAATATGGCGGATGAGTCAGCTATTATCTAGTAGCTGTAGTGGCACCTATTGCTATATCTTTCTCTCGTGCAAGCTCTGTAGTAGGCAGCGACAGATAGGTACCACTAATTTGACGCCACAGTCACAGTGACAACAAACCTCAAATATCTCGCAAAGTAATTATTAAAAATTGTTTTTTAATCTTAATCGCTATTTATTGAGTAATGCTTTAAGTATAAAGTGTACATTTTATTATTTCTTGTTATGGTGCAGGACCCCATTGTGGCCCGCTTACGGCAGACACTCTGTACAGTACATACTTGGGCTTTGAGGGCTGTAACCAGAGACTAATATCCGGGACATATATGACCCATTGGGACTTGGTTAAAGCAATTTGTGGTAGGGTACTGAAATTTAAAAAAATCTATACATCTATACATTACGCAATTAATCACGCAAGTCCATTGTACAGAGTATCCTAAAAGAAAAAACGCGTCCTGCATGGGGATCTCGAGAACCATAAAAGGTTCTTACGAAGTCGGTTAATTACACAAGAGTTTCCTTTTAATGTTGTATCGTTATTTGAGAACATAAAAAGTGCCATAAAAAGGTACAAACCAAAATCCAGTATTATTTTATATTAAAATTAACATTAACACATAAAATAGATGGAGTCTAAGGTTAAATATATTGTAACGTGGAACGCCCGCCGTCGCCGCCACTGTAAGCGAGTGTCTATTTATAGCGGTGACGTAATCGCGCTAGCAGCCGGGAGATGTAAACAAACTGGTCGCGGCGTGTTTAATTACTTCCGGTCGCCTGAACCTTTTGTGTACATTGTTATTATTCGGTCGAACATTCTAGAACTTTTCTAGAAGATAATGCCAACTGTATAAAAGGGACGTAGCTATGCTGGGGAGTTCAGTTGAGTCCCTGATCACACAACATTAGTTATATGATCGGGGGTTGACTTACAAAGTCAGCTGAGTTAATTACATAGTTCAGTTCCATTAGTGAAGACGGACAGACACTTACATTAGTGCAGTTAGTAAGGTAGTTAGTTACATGAAGTGTTAGAGAGTAAAGTGTTAGTGAGAAGCACAGCAGTATCGTAGTGAGCGTATGCAGTTGATGTCGAGTAGGTACTCGGGAAGTTACTGGTATATTTGGATAGCTGTGGATGTAAATACTCGGTAGTGTTGACGAGTATTGGGAAACTATAGTGTACAAGGACAGTAACGGCGGGTCGGAAAATTACTGGTATACCGGGATAGTTGTTAAAGAGAATACTCGGTAGTGTTGAAGAGTATTGGGAAGCTAGGTATACGGGGACAGTAACGGCAAGTGGAAGTGAATACTCGGCAGTGGCGTTGAAGAATTGTGGCATACGGACAGTCGGTGATACTGAGGCTGTGGAAGGAGAAAGTTAGTTAAATAAATAAACAGACAGTGAGGTGAAAGAGGTGACTTCTGTCCGAGCAGTTGAATATACAGACGCTGTTGAGTCAGTTGAGTATATAGACGCTGTGGAGGTCGGTAGGCGGACAGTTGAACATGATATAAGTATATAGTGATATAAATATAGTAATATAAATATCGCGTAAACAGTCTACAAGAGTCTGCAACAGACCGGCAGTCTAAGATTGGAACGCGTAGTGAAATAAATAATTTGTAATATCGTGGAAAATAATATATAGTAGTGTTAATTGGTTAAGTAAATAGTGTTAGTATTAGTGTTATCTAGTTAATTATAGTTTTAGTCTTAATTAGTTTTAAATAATTGTTTAATCTTGGTAATAGTAACTTTCATTATAGTTTAATAAACACTTAATTTTAAATAATAATACTTGTCTAATATTTACACTTCACCCAGATAAATTAAAAACGTTACAATATCTAAAACTAATAAAATTACCCCTTAACCTTAAAATTAATTTTACTACAACTAAATACGTATTTCGAGAACTAAGTTCTCATCATCAGTAGCACAACAAGGGAAAGTTAAACAGAGTAGTAAAGATTACTCAACATATCAACCATGCTAGAGGTCCAATAATAATGGGTGATTAAATTTTAAATCGTCCAATAAAATTTAACTTTGTATCGAAAAGTTTTGAGTTTGGTATGGGAGCAAAGATCAGCGTTCATCAAATTATTTTTATATTTATTTATTATTAAACTCTCGTATGCATCTATATATCTATCATTATTAATATGTTTTAAAAGTTTAATATTAGAATTATTAACTTTGTGATTATTAATAAACATATGTTGAGCGACGCTAGATTTTTTTGTTAGGATCTCTGGCATGGTTGACATGTTGAGTAATCTTGACTACTCTGTTTAACTTTCCCTTGTTGTACTACTGATGATGAGAACTTAGTTCTCGAAATACGTATTTAGTTTTAGTAAAATTAATTTTAAGATTAAGGGGTAATTTTATTAGTTTTAGATACGATATAGGTACACCATTTATAGGGTTTTCCAATGGGACAACTTTTGTCTAATTTATCCCAAGTCGTATTTACTGTAGTTCTTGAGATCCCCATGCAAGGCGCGTTTTTTGACAGCCAAGGCTGATAATAGTTCGGCTAGTTTAGACAAACAAATTTTAAAACCTAAGCAAATGATGATTTTTTTACAAATTTCTTTCTACTAGTTTAAGATATAGATTTTAAACATAAAAAATGAATATATTATTCAAATATTCCTTCATTTAATATTGAGATACATCTTACATCGCCTTAGGAATAACAGCTTTAATTCTATTAGGCATAGTATCCATAAGTCCTGCACAATTCTTCTGTTAGATTATGGTCTCACATGTCTTGCAAGGTAAGTTTTACTGTACGCACTGGATTTTTAAATCTGGACAGAAGATTTAAATACCGATCGAACTATTATCACTCGTCATTTGGCCCACAGTTTTTGTAAGTTTTAAGTCTATATTTATAGTACAGTGGAAAGAATATTGTAGAAATTTTTCAATATTTGAATACGTTTTATAATTCAAGCGCTTTTCGCAAAAACAACCATAGTCCAAGTTTTCTGAATATGAATTATATACCTACAGCGACATGCACTTTCAAGGATGCCAAATAGTTTGGTGAAACTGTTTTTCGCAAAAAATTCGTAGTTACAAGTTATTACATTCCAAATTCTGAGCGATTCAACAAAAATGTCTTTATGTAATTGCGCATCAATGTTAATTTTTAAATTTCATAACATCCAGAAAATAATTTTCTAATGAAGCATGATCCTGAGTTAAATGAAGTTATAGAAATCTACAGGATGTTAATTAAAAAGCGGGCCATAGGCGTATCATGGGAAGTCAGTTTTTCCTTGCGCAAAACTTCCCAATTAATTTTAGGTAAAAATAATAATTAAATTCTTCATTAAATCATTAAACAGGCTTTAATTTGCATGTTTAGTAACATGTAAAATCCAATTTGAATTTTTTTAAATATTGATCATTAGAAGTGATAGCCATGGAATTTAAATAAAATTATTGTAACGGGGAGCGGCTGCCGTGTTGCGGTGAGCGAGTGTCTATTCTTAGTGATGACGTAATCGCCGCGGCCAACATGACTTGGTAAACAGATATGTTGCGACCTGTTTAATTATTTGGGTGGCGTGATCCTTTGTATTCGATGTTTTTATCGTGTAGAATGATTGAGAAGGTTTTCGAACAATGACGTCGGAGTATATAAACCCTGTCAGGGAAGGCATTCTGATATATATAATCATCGTGAAATGAATAGTTGGTGATATAAATAAGTAGTCGATGAGTAGTGAAAATAAATAAATGTAGTTATATAAATAAATATAAATAATAATTGATATTAGTATTAAGAACAATTTGTGGAGGGGTAAAAGAAGATGTTTTATGGCGCAGACGTTATAACTCTGAATTGTATGAACTCTATGGAGACATAGATGTAATAAAAACTATAAAACTAGGACGTTTAAGATGGCTGGGTCACGTAGAAAGATTAGAAGATACAGATCCAACTAAATTAGTGTTTAGAATAAACCCGTTCGGCCGAAAAAATGTACGGAGGTCGAAGAAAAGATATATGAATGACGTAGAAAAGATATATGAATGACGTAGAAAATGACCTAAAAAAACTGAAATTAACAAATTGGAAAGAGAAAGCAAAGGACAGGATAGTGACAATGTTAAAGGAGGCCATGGCTCACCAAGGGCTGTAGTGCCACAGATGATGATAAAGATTGTTTAAATAAATAATCCTAGTGTTTAAGTGTTTTATAATATTTTTAGTCTTTAAATTAGTGTTAATATTTGTTTATCATAGTGTTAGTTAAATTTATTATCTTTTAATTATCTTTTTAATATTTATTTATCATTTAATAAACTTTATAAATAAATAAATAAAATAAATATATCATCACGGCTTATTAACCATTGCTGGGTGTGCCAATCTGCTTTGTACACAGATATCAGTAATGGTGAAATATTTGCACCGTGCGGGCGCTTACCAGGCGTCACTTCACGGGCACTCATTGCTGGCGTGGAGAGTGCACCTGGGAGAGCTTGGGCTCGTACTTCTGTCATAATTTTGATACAAGGTCGTATTTCAGGTTCAATTTTGAATAGATCTCTAACCAACATGGGTTATTTCCAAATAAATTACACAGTTCTAAAATTGGCGGTTAATTCGAATTCACGACATTTATTCCCATTATTGGTAGTAACACTCAGGTGCAATGAAAACGGGCCACTTTTTATTTTCGTTTTTGTTAATAGCGTTGTTTTTGAAACATTTTAAATAAAATTAAAAAAAAAAACTCTTTTTAACTTGTTTTTACTTGTATACAGGATGATTTTTTTCAAGGTGTACATAAGAGAATAACATGGGAAATCAGTTTTTTGCAAACCGTTGCCCCCGGTTTTAATTTTGTGGTGTCAGTACAAAGATAAAACATTTCCCCATCCAAAAATACCAAATACATGGAAATTATCCAATATTTTAGACCTATAAATTAATTTTAAAATATATTCATTTTCCTATTAATTGCAATAGCTATGTCAAATTTGAGCAAAAAGATAAATGCTTGACATTTTATCTGTCAGAATAGGTTAATGTCTCTTGACAATGTTAATTTTTATTCAAATTTGGCATGGCTATTGCTATTGATAAGAAAATGAACAAATTTTAAAATTAATTTATAGGCTTAAATATTGGATAATAGGCGATTACAGCTCAATCGAATCTAGAGAAATTAGTAAAAAATAGTGAAAGTAGATGCTTAATAATGAATATTAATAAAGAAATAAAATGATATAATTGCAATACTTTGGAAATAAGGGGTTTTTTGTTTTAGCAGCTCGTCACTCATATGAAATCTATATATATATATATATATATATATATATATATATATATATATATATATATATATATATATATATATATTATTTTGATTGGCGACTCAAAGACCACCTATAAATATATAACGAATACCGAGTTAGGGGGTGGAGTCTACTACCAATGGAAATAGACAAATTCACATAGCGGACACGTGGCTACCAGTTCAGTACTACAATTCTCAAACAGTTTTTATTTGAATATAAATTTCTTGCATTAAACTTAATGGCTCGTACCACGAGCACGGTTTTAACTAAAACGCTGTTTTAAGAAATGTCAAATTTAAATTTCAATATTTAATTTCGCCCTTATGTTTAAAGAACGATTTTTTCAAAAATATTTGTTTGAATACAAACCACGTTCTGCTTTAAAATCATATTTTGTTAAATTTGATATTATTTATTATTAACATTAAAAAATGAAATTTGACATTTCTTAAAACAGTGTTTTAGTTAAAACCGTGCTCGTGGTACGAGCCAATAAGTTTGATACACTTGCAATTATAAAGCATGTAGACTTGTACAGTGTTATAATATTAATTTATTTTTTTATAAATATAATTTAAAAATAGCATACATTTCAAGAACATTTTAGATCCACAAAGAAAACAGTTTTATATAAAAACTTATATTCGTGACGTCACATCTATATTTTCAAACTTCGGAGGACCATATTAAAGTCCGCCACGCACTTGAACAACGCGAAGCGAAGCGCAGCGAAGAGAAGTTTTTTCATTCAATGTATTCTTATATGAATAGTCGCCTCGTTGCTCTGCTCTTCGCTGCTCCAAAGTGCACGTATACACATAAGAATACATTGAATGAAAAAATTTCTCTTCTCCGCGCTTTGCTTCGGTCGCTGAAATGCGCGTTGGCCTTAATAGGAATTTTTTCACCGGATTTTCACCAATAGTCTTAGTTTTACTTATACTTTCTGATGAAATTAAATAAAAAAATGGCGGAAACCCCTATTTCCATGCATTTAATATTTTCGGGTGGGGAAATTTTTTATCTTAATATTGACACCACAACCATTGCCGTAAGTTAAAACGGGGGGCAACGGTTTGCAAAAAACTAATTTCCCATGTTAATTTTCTATGTACACCGTGAAAAAAATCATCCTGTATAAACTATTCCACGTGGAATCAACATCTATCAGTTTTAAGAAATAAATAAAGAACGCAACTGTTTAGAAAGAACGAGTAGTCAGGTTGGATCTATTAACCCAGCAAATGTGCTGGGTGAGTTGGGTCAGTTCAGGATCAGTTTTGGGTTACTTAAATTATGCCTAACTAAACACAACTAACTTACCAGGATACTCGAAAAGTCACAAATAAATACGGCCAAAGTCTCAAACACAAAAAAATGAGGAGGAATATTTGAAAGTTATCGGTGATCTTCTTTCAATTTTTCTCTGTTTTCTTCGTGCATTGAATTCTCCACTTCATCTGGATGTTGCTCTTGCTCTCCATTCATCATCCGCTGTTCTTCGTATGCGCAAACGCGCCTCTGTCTGTATCCTGAGTGTAGCTGAGTTAGTCGGCACGTGGGCCGAGGCGAACGCAGTTGCCGCGACTGGCGCCTCAGTTGCCGAGAGTTGCGAAAGGCCGGAGCCGGACTCGGAATGTCGGATATCGGCATGTTTGAGTTTGATACAGTGCTCCCCATAGCAGACTGGGAATTGGACGCATAGTTAGTTTGCTAGGGGTGCATAGTGTAGTGTGGTGAAGTGATTGTGCTCTGGAGGTAAGAGGAAATATAGAGCAAAGTTTAGTAAAAGTTAGGGACTTATTCCGAACTTTTATTCAGAGTTCGGAAAAGATGCTTGCTACCTTCTTGACTTTTGGATTTTTTTTTTAAATGTAATACTTTTAAAATAATATCTAATATTACCACAAAACTAAAATATGTCATCTATTGATAATTAGGTATATGTAGAAACAGCGCTGCCACCATTTTTTAAAAACTATTTTCCTATTTATAAAAATGCGATTTTTTATATTTCGTGTTTCTACCGTGTGTCTGTTTGAAAGGTGTACATAGGAGATTAATATGGTAAATCAGTTTTTTTGTAATTACCTGCTCGCCTAATTATTTTAAGCAAAAATGCGCCAAATAAAAGTTATAGAGCATAAAATTTTGCATCTAAAACAATATACAGAATTACCTTTACATGCTTTATAACGACAGAAATTAAATATGAAAATGTCGAAAATTACGTTAAAAATATCGTTAGCCATGGAATTGAACACAAAATAAATAAATGCTTGACGTTTTATTTGTCACAACGTATGTTATCTTATTTGACGTTTCTAACAATTTGATCTGAACAAATATCGCTAATTATGACAATAATAGAAATATTATATTAGATTAATAAATAAAGTTAAAAAATACAGTTTTGTTTAAATAATATGAATTTATTAAAAATTCAACATTGCGTAACAAAATTGTGTATGATGCTGAGATGTAGGTACTCCCAACTAATTTCCAATACAGCTAGTACTACAGAAAGGGTCTACACTTATCATTCGTAACACTTTCTTCCAGTAACGCATGTTCTGTTCGTCCTACATTCTGATTACGCGGCTCACGTGTATTTTTTGAAGACACATTAGCAGTTTTTTCAAATTTTGTCACGAATTTAGCAATTGTGAAAAAAGCTCATTACTATAAATATTAATTTTTTAATAATTTCAGACAGTAAAACTAGAGACAAAATCAAATTGTCAGAAATATGACATAAGTTAACTGACGTTGTGACATAAAACGTCAATTATTTATTTATTTTTTGTTCAATTCCATGGTTGTCGATATTTTCAACGTAATTTTCGACTTTTTCATATTTAATTTCTGTCGTTACAAATCATGGAAAGGTAATTTTGTTTATTGATTTAGATGCAGAATTTTATGCCCTAAAACTTTTATTTGACGCGTTTTTACTTAAAATTAGACGAGCAGGAAATTGTAAAAAACTGATTTCCTATGTTAATCTCCTATGTATACCTTTAAGACAGACACACGGTATAGCCAAACGGTAAACCTGAAACGCAAAATATTGAAATACATGTATGACATTTTATAGTATTATAAATATTAAATTTACCAAATTTGTGAACTGAATGGTATATTTTAACGTTTATAATATATACATGTCTTTGTATATTGTTCCATATTATAGTATTACCTTGAGATGAAAATATATTTGTGATTCCATGCCAAAACCAGATATGTTAAAAAGAAAAATTTGTGACAAAATTGGTTGTATACAACGTATGTAAGAGTCACTTGAAATAATATGTACACTGGCTTGTAAAAAATCGCGTACACCTTAAAGATCAAGTAACCGAGTTTTTAAATTCATTTTTTAATGAACTGTCAATGGAGTTGTCACTGTTGTCACTATCATGTCACAATTATTCTATCTATTGTAAAGTTCATCATTGTGTTTGAGTTACTATTAAATTACATAAACATACATACTCGTATTCCAGAAAAATTAAAGAACAACCAAGTATATATTTCTCGTTTTCGGTTACCTTTGGCATCTTGACACTATTTAGTGACATTGTTAAATTTCAAGACCTATGTGCTCAATACAGTTTCATGGCAAAACAAGATATGTTTGTCATATATGGTTTGAAACGATTGTTTTCGCAAAGTTTATATTGTATTTTAATTTCATGGCAAAATAATATATGTCAAAAGAAATAAAAATAATAAATTTTAAATGTAAAACGCAAATATGGATATTATTTATTATACATAATAAAAATATATTTAAACAGTTTTTTGCGAAACAAATAAAACTAAACTAATAAAAATAATACATTATTATGAATTAATTTATAAATTAATCTTAGGGCCTTAGAAAATAAAGTAATTATTATTATTATTATTAATCGTATTTCAATTATTGCTTTTGTCAAATGTTAAAATTCTAATTTAATTTTTTATAAGCCAGCAAACTGTAAATTACTTGATTTTTCCTAATTTAAATAACATTGGGTTTTGACACATTTTGGAACTGTATTTTTGTCAAAGGCAATAAGAGGTTTAAAAAATCCACTTAATATTGGAATATATACTAGAGTGACCCGAAAATATGTGGTTCTAATCAATATTCTTAAAACAATTGTAGATAGCTTTTTTGGGCTTTTGGGTGATAGTTTAACAATCTATAATCATCTTAAGAATAATGATTGGGACTTCAAATTTTGTCCACATATTCTCGGGTCGTTTTAGTATATATTCCAACATTGAGTGGATTTTTGAAACTTCCTTGGCTAGGAAAAAATAAAGTTCTAAAATGTGTCAAAATCTAATGTATATTAAATAGGCACGGTCAAATATTAATATTAAGCGAAACTATTGGCAGCACAAATTTTATTTATTTGGAATCATTTTAGGAAACGTCCTGGTCAAAATTCGACTTGACCCCTTTTAAGGTCAACCCTAATATACATATATTTTAAACAATTTCATATACTTATTCTCTCATATTTAAAATAAAAGCAAAGACTTTTTAAAGATATTAAGGTATAGGAACTTTACATTAAAAGTATGAGAAACATTAAACACGAAAATCTGTCACCTATAGCATGATTTATACTTGAAAACGGCTGTCTCTTCCTTAGAAACTCTATCGCAATTTTTTCATCACGCCAATTTTCTCTTGATAACAAGTTGCAATTTCTTTTTTTATTGTGAACGATACTTAAGTCAGATTTACTTAAGTGAGGGGCCATTATTAGAAGAAATTTCGAGATAATTGAACAAAACTTAGAGCAATTTTATGACAATTGTTATAACTAACTCGAAATATCATTGATATAAAAAAATATGTGTAGGTTTATAGGGGGGGGGGGCGATTGCCCCAATCGCTCTCCCCTTGGGTACTCCACTGATATTTATTTATCTGAAGAAAACGAAAGTATTATATTTGGAAAAAAAATCGATAGTAAGTACCTTTCACAGTTTTTAGAACACGATTTTGACTTTTAACTTACACACACACACACACACACACACACACACACACACACATATATATATATATATATATATATATATATATATATATATATATATATATATATATGTATATATATATATATATATATATATATATATATATACGTGTTAATTTTCTCTACATAGAATTAGAATGCCATGAAAGAAATACGTCAATGTTTTGTTTGCGTTGACATTTATGATCAATTATAAGAACAAAACATTCACTTTTTTGATCAAGGCACTCTAATGTAATGTAATGTAATAAAAATAAATTGTATTCATTTTTCCATTTGTGGCACTCTTATTATAGCCATATTTTAATCAAATTAGTATAAAACTTTGCATGCATTTTTCTCAAAAAAATCATTATTTAAGAGTATAAAAATATTATAACACTGAATACAGAATTAAATTCTCTAACGAATGCCCTAATAAAAAATATATGTACTGATTAAAAATAAAAACGTTAGGTCCCGTATTTTGAGAATCACTGGTCGAAAAAAATAATTTTTCTTTTCTTCTAATTTGTCTTGTGAAATAGAAATTGATTGCCCATTTAACCATCTTTGTAGCTCTTATAGTTCTCGAGAAATCAATGGTGGCCCATTTAAAATGAACATCCTGTATATATATATATAAAATTACTTAACGGAAGATAGTACCGTAAAATATGTGTTTGTTTGACAATTTATAATACTATAAACATTAATATTATTTATAATCAATTTTCAAAATTATGTACGATATTTTCTTGGTTTCCAAATGTAGTGCCGTTAAAATATAGTCTAATTAAGCTGAAAATTCAAACAAAGCATGTACCAAAATTTATAGGGAATATCGCTTCCACCAAAAAATTTACTTCAAATATATTTCACAATCGAAAGTAATTTAAGTGAATAAGCAGGTTTTAGGGCCTCTCAATGCGATTTTTTATTTCACAATAAAAACTTACATTTAATGTTTCTATAAAATTTCAATTTATGTAAATTATACATTTCTCTTACAAATGCTCTGTAGGACAAATATGTTTAATAAGTTATTGTGAGTGTGAGAAAATATTAAGTCGCACGGGAACGTATACGTATTGCCGAGCGTATTGCTTATTCATTTGTGCCGTGCTGAGTTAGATCAGTGAACAGGGAGAATTAAATTCTCCGGATATTTTTCAAAAAAACTTCGATTTTCCAGAGAATTGTGTTTAAGGAAATTTCCGGGAATATTTCCGAGAAAAATAATTCCCAAAAGGAAATTTCAGGCTGCTGGTCATTAAATGCGATACAGTATTCAAAACGTAAATGTTCTAAATGTAAATGTAAATAAAAATTTCTACAAAAATATAATTAATTATTACAACTATGAGAATCTGCACTTGTCAATTTCATAGTTTTGAAATTGCCTATTTCTAAATATTCTGATTTTTTTTTTTGTTAAAATTAATGACTGCTATTTATTGTGTCAGTATTATAAATAAATGACCAGTATTACATGGTAAATAACTTTGTTCCAGTCGTTATTTTAAACCAACCAAAAGTTCTAATGAACAAGTAACTTAAATTAATCGTTACAATGTTATTGTCACATTTTCAAAATGACCTGGATAGCTAGGCACATTCTTGCCCTTCGTGAAATCGAGGTGACGAAATTATTATAATTTTAATTTAAAAGTCTTATTTTTTGTAATGGATAATATGTAGTGGTGGGATCCGGATCCTGGATCCAAATCTTAGTATCGGATTTTGGATCCGGATCTGAGCATCGGATTTCGGATCCGGATCTGAGTATCAGATTTTCAATCCGAATCTGAGTATTGGAATTTGGATCCGGATCTGAGTATTGAAATTTGGATCCGAATCTGAGTATCGGATTTTGAATCCGGATCCGAATATCGAATCTTGGAAACGGATTTGAGTATCGGATCTTAGATTCGAATAGGAGTATGATTATCGGATTTTAAAATGGAATTTCAATATCCGGATCAATCCTCGGATTCGAATATTTTCAGTATTAAACCTTACATTTAAATATTAGCGAATATTAGCATCGGGTCTAACAATAAAACCAAATAAATCTGACGATAATCCACTATGTATTTTTGTTTGATGTAGTAAATTAATAGTCGGCATGTTTCTGGCAGCTGTTTAAATTTCTGTTGGACAACTTTTAGCATCCGCTAAAAAAGAAATTTCTCGATTCCACAGAACTATAAGTAGGTAACAAAAACAATCTCTTTTATGTGAAACACGTGCACGATAGATATTTCGCTACCTGCAACGAACCTATGGCCATGTTTTTCAAATTGATCGGATCCAAAGTTAAAATTTGGATCCGGATCCGTAAACAAAACATCGAATTCGGATCCGGATCCAAGTTCAGATACGGATCCGTAGACAAAACTTCGAATCCGGATCCGGATCCAAGTCCAGATCCAGATCCAAGTTCAACTCCGGATCCAAGTTCAAATCCGGATCCAAGTTCAGATCCGGATCCAAATTCGAATTAATTTTCGGCTTCAATATCCGAACATCGGATATCCGAGGATCCGGGTACTTTGAAATCCGGGTTCTCGGATCCAAGTTGTGTTTGATCCTCACAACACTAGTAATATGCCGTGATGATATACCGGGTGTCTACTTGAACTTCGTCAATACAATATTAATTTTTTCATTTTGCTGTATTACCTATCCATTTTCGACAAAAATGTTTTAAGTAAGGCCGTAGACAATGAAATTCTACACCTATATCATTAATCAGATTTTTTTCTTGCATATTTTGTATCCTGTTAAAGCGATTTTTAAATTTTATAAATTTTGCTCATTTGTAGTAATAACCATGGAATTGACACAAAATTACATATAAATGCATAATACTTGAACTGTCACTGTCAGAAAAATTAGTTAAAAAGACATTTCGTAATTATTATATTACTATTTTCATCAAGAAGAGAATCTGAAAATAATTCAATAGTATTATTCTGACAGTTTAAACATCATCAATTATTTGTAAGTTTGTGTCAATTCCATGGGCATCACTACAAATGAGCAATATTAATAAAATTTGAAATTCAGTTTTACAGGTTACGAAACGTGCGTAATAATATCTTATTACTGATTTATGTATAAAATTTGATTGTGTACAACCTTTATTTGAAACATTTTTGTCTAAAATGAATAGGTAACTACAGCAACATAAAAATAGTATATTATGTTAGGAGTAGAAAGCGTTTTTTTTGTGTTGAATTCAGCTAATGCGATCGAGGCGCACGCCGAGGCCTGGCAAGCTGGGTATAACACAAAAAGGGCGTTCTACTCCATAATACATATACTATTTTTTCTTCAAGTGTTTCAAATAATTTTTTTGACATTTTTTGGGAATTTTTTTATTTGTAGAATTTGTAATTTGAGCCTTGCGTACACTACAAAACACAAACGATACAACTGTCAAATAACAATTTTCTATATGATTTGTGTTGGTGTGGCGACTGCTGCCGCCAGCGGTGAACTAAGAAGCTAACATTTTTTTTTACTAGTACAACAATAACAACATTTTTGTAATAGTAAGAAAATGAATATCTTCTATAGTGTGTGTACAGTAGCATAATATGAATATTATAATACGCTTGAAGAAATAAATAATATTGTATTCTCTATATTACGGATTTCAAATAGACATCCGGTATTTATATTTATATTATTTATTATTTTTTGGTCGATCCCAAAAGAAATATTTCGAATTTTGAATGGCACAAAAAGGACCCCCGTCGATCATTACCGAATTCTGTGTACAAAGAAAATTGGCACACTCAGTAATGGGTAATATGCCTTGATGATATATATATATATATATATATATATATATATATATATATATATATATATATATATATATATATATATATATATATATATATATATATATATATATACCGGATGTTTCCTTTAAAACAACCAGCGCTTTTTTGGGCGAAATAACAATTTTAGAGGAAAATGTTTTATACCAAAAATGATCAAGAATAAGGGGACAATATGTCAATAGTAACAAACCGAATATTTAACCAGTAGTTCTCAAACGGTAGAACAAAATTATATTTTTTTAAATACCACCCTATATAATTTTTTAGCCTTTTAAATAGAATATTATTTTCTGATTTCAACGATATAAATATAGCATAGGGTTGTATAACAATTATTTCGAGAAAAATGATATTAAAAACTAGAAATAATGTAATAAAAAATGGGTTTACTACTGGGTCCGTGAAGTTGGAGTTACAATATCACAATGCCACATCTTGCTTCACATAGTTATATTTTGCTCATTTTTTGCTATTTTTGCTGTACATCATGAAATTTTTGCTATAGCTATTCTCAAGTTATAAACAAATAAAAAATGTAACTCCATCTTCACGCTGGTGTTACAACTAACTTAAATCGAAAATTCTTTGGCACTGCCATATTTTGCTCATTTTTTGCTATTTTTTGCAGTATAGCATTAATTTTTTGCTTAATCCATTCTTAAGTTATAATCAAATTAAAAATGTAACTCCA
This sequence comes from Harpalus rubripes, assembly GCA_963082715.1. Taxonomy (NCBI): domain Eukaryota; kingdom Metazoa; phylum Arthropoda; class Insecta; order Coleoptera; family Carabidae; genus Harpalus; species Harpalus rubripes. The sequence goes on along the minus strand of OY720458.1, from coordinate 44,743,412 downwards.
TCTTCACGCTAGAGTTACAACTGACTTAAATCAAAAATGTTTTGGTACTGCCATATTTTGCTCATTTTTTGCTATTTTTTGATGTATAGCATTAATTTTTTGCTTAATCCATTCTTAAGTTATAAAAAAATTAAAAATGTAACTTCATCTTCACGTTAGAGTTACAACTAACTTAAATCAAAAATGTTTTGGTACTGCCATATTTTGCTCATTTTTTGCTATTTTATGCCGTATAGCATTAATTTTTTGCTTAATCCATTCTTAAGTTATAAACAAATTAAAAATGTAACTCCATCTTCACGCTAGAGTTACAACTAACTTAAATCAAAAATGTTTTGGTATTGCCATATTTTACTCATTTTTTGCTATTTTTTGCTGTATAGCATTAATTTTTTGCTTAATCCATTCTTAAGCTATAAACGAATTAAAAATGTAACTCCATCTTCACGCTAGAGTTACATCTAACTTAAATCAAAAATGTTTTGGCATTCCCATATTTTACTCATTTTTTGCTATTTTTTGCTGTATAGCATGCATTTTTTGCTTAATGTAACTCCATCTTCACGCTACAGTTTTAGGAATGCATACGAACTCCTAAATACACACATATCAATCAGTACATTTCTTGGCATATACATTTTTCTATCGTACAAATATGTTACTTGAAGTTATATTGCCCTGTTCATTTCTCGCCATGTACATTTGTTACTGTGTACAAATCTATACCATGAAGTTGCTGCGCTTCAAAGAATTCAAACTTGGCGCGTTAACTACATCTCGAATTACACTTCAAAAACAAAACGTATTTTAATAAAAACATGTGTAATATTTGCATTATGTTTTAGGCTAACTTTACGTTTCTAGTTTTTATTAAAAGGAATAAAATATATTTTATTTTCGAAGTGTACTTCGAGATGAGATAACGCGCCAAGTTCGAATTCTTTGATGGGCAACTTCATGGTATAGATTTGTACAGTCACGAATGTACAAGGCCCAAAATGTATAGGCAATATAACTTTAAAGGATATATTTGCACGTTAGGAAAATATACATGCCAAGATATGTATAGAGTGATATACTCGTATGTGCAGTTCGGAATTTGTATTCCAAGCCGAATTTTTTGCTATAGTTAATCTCAAATAAATAAAAAATCTGGTGTGGCTAACACAATACCTCCCGCCATTAACCGCCCGAGTCACAAAAAATATTAAGCTAATCCTTATTTTTAGATTAGCGAATTTTACTTTGGCAGTGTATTTCTTAAAATATAGTCTAATCTAATAATCTAATCCAAGTAACTACCTTTTTTGATAATAAAATGAAGATTATATTTTAAATACCGGGATAGAATAGAATTCACTAATCCAAAAATGAGGATTAGCTTAAACTTTTTTACGAGTCTTTAATTTTTATTAATCTAAATACATACGTACATATTTACTTTTGCAGGAAACTGTATTGAATTCCTTTCCTATTGTTCTATTTACTTTTTTCTTTTAAATACGTTACTATTATTAATTTGAAATGATTAGTTCATTGACAGTGACATTTATCTGTCAGTTACATACATTTGAATAACTGTGTAAGGAGTTTTGTTTGTTTAAAGCGTAGGCTCTGGGATTTAAACTATAGATAATTTTATAACTTTATCCATAATATATGTAGAAAAAGTATTAATGCAAATCTGTAGAAAACTTAATAATCTTTAATTTTTATAATAATGTTAATTTCGAAAAAATATCATTTAAAGGTATTTTTCGAAGAGAAACTATTTTGAGTTTCCTATAAAGTGCCATTTCCTGTTATCTGATTTACATCAAAATATAATGGACTCTTTCCATAATAGAAAAAGTTCGAAATACACACTGAGAAAAATGACTGGTTATTATAGCAAATAAATATTCATAATTAAGGGGTACTTCATTCATTCAATTATTGCAACCTTGCAACAAATACAATTTAACCTTTAATATGAAATGTATTTTATTCATTCAGTTATATTATTTCATTTAAATTTAATTTAATTTTCTCAAATAAATTTATATATTTATGTTTAGTATTTTAAATTGAGATTTTTAATAAATGAATTTATAATTTTCTGAAATATTTATTTGTTTCTTACAAATATGTAATTGTTTAGAATTAATTTCATAATATATTTGTGTAAACTTTATATTAATTAAAATGAAAAATAGTTTTTATTGTATGAATCTATATTTATTTATCACAAATAAATATTATTTTGGCAAAATGCTATTTCCATTGAGTGAACAATATTCTATTTGTCAAATGACGATTTTAAGTGGTGACTTGTTCATTTGTTGTACGTTGCATCTCGTTTATGGTGGTGCTCATTCCTGACAGTGTTCATTTCTGGTGATTGTTTTTCATTCGTGTGCTAAAAAGTAGTGAATATGGGTGACGAAATAGTGAAAAATATACTACTTGAGTGGAGTTTTGGATATTTGCTTTGCATGTTTAGTGCATCTTTTATGCCAAGGCACATGCTTCGGTAACTGTAGGGATTGTGTATTTATATTTTTTTATTATAAGTACATTAATATACTTACGGATGTAATTTGTGTGTTAATAAAAATATGGCGTACGAATAAATTAAATGTACTAGTCTTTATTTAATTATTTTCCTTCAATTTTAATCTATTTATAGTGGACAGGGTATGAGAGATAGGGTTTTTAAATTTGACTCAAATAAATTATTATATATCCAATAATAATTAAACAAATTTAGCGAAATTAAAATCATTTTTAACGTAAATAAATGCATAGTTCTCATGAAATAGAAGATATAATTGATCTCAATATATATTTATTTGAGACAAATAAATGTTTCAAATAAATTATTACATTGCTTCAATTATAGATATATTTGGATCTATTCAAGCTTAGGATTTATTTGTAACATATAAATTTACAATTCACGTAATTATATCTTTTTCTCAGTGCAAGGTTTCAAAATTTTCTGAATAATATTATTTGAGTTAGAGTGAGGATCCACACATACATACACATATACACATACAGACATCATCGTGAAAATGTTAAAATTGGTTTCTAGGGACCTTAGAACCTGTACATGTACCAAAATCTCGATATGCGATTTTTAAGACGATCCCTATACCTCCCTTACCAATGGTAGCGGGAGGTAAAAAACTAACTTAAATAGAAACTTGCCGCTATTAATATCTTGTTAAATTCATATTTGGATGAAAGATGAAGAATATGGAATGAGAATAAACATACAGATAACTAAAGTAATGAGAATAGCTACGGAAGAGGCACCCATATACATATGATTGGAAGCAGATAGGGTAAAACAAGTAAGTATTTAGGTATCTATTTATCGTAATCATACCATACATAACATAGTTATTAGAAATACAAAATATACTGATATATTTAACAACTCATTTGACATTTCGTTTCGATACGATATTGTTAATTTAAGCAATAGTTAATATTTAACTTCAAGCGGTGTAACTGGCTCTAAATGAGTCAATATTTCAAATCCGTAACATTTGTAATCGCGGAACATATCGCAGAAGTAGAATTTAAAACTGATGTAAATAAAATTTAAATTATACATTTAAAATAAAATTATAAGTTTTTTGCTAGTTAACAGTCACATGAAATAAAATGTAATAGATAAATAAATAAGAAAATATAAACAAATATATTTGTAGCATTTACAAAAATCATGTAGTAGGTTATCATTATATATTCATTTTACAAATTTTTATTTAAGATTAAATTAAAATTTGTATAGCCAGTTGAACTTGCACTGCATGTAGTTAAATTTTAACTTTTGGTTAAATTAGCAATATCAACGAAATGCCTAATGATTTGTTAAATATTACTGTCAAAATTTCGATATGCACTGTTTTTGTTAATCTATACTTAAGGCAATAACTATAAGCGGTGCTACTGGCCAGTAATGAAATATAAAATTATTATCGATTTTATAAAATATATAATAATGTTTCTTCATTTAGACAATATTAAACAGAAGAAGAAGGGCGGATTAAGAATTTTGCCGCCCGTAGACACCCAGAAAATTGCCGCCTTTTTAGAATATTAAAAGTATAGTCTCATTTCACGAATAGAAAGTTTGACCACACGAGCTGTAGGTTTTTCTCTAGTTGCATACAATTTTTTTTTTTCGTTTACAATATAAGCGTGCATAAAAAATTGCTAAAGCATTTAATTTTTTCACCCGTTTGCTTTAAAAAAATGTACCTTCCTTTCTGCTTTTATTATGTTGAAAAATACCTACAAACTTTATGAACACATTTTAATGAGAAAGTGCACTTTTTTAACGGACGAAATAAAATAAATTTTTAAATATTAACCAAAAATTACAATAGAAATGGTGAAATATTTTTTTTTAATATTTCCACTTTTCGCTTTTGATTTATTTTTGATTAAATTAAGATAAGTTTGAATTTTCAATAATTTAATAAATGTAAAATTAAAGATACGTTACAATTACCGACAGCGCTGGCTTGATCTTTTGTTGGGTAATGTGCAAGATTTTACTGTGGTGCTCTTGAAAATAACAGAAATACTCGAGGGTCAATCAATTATAAACCGGCTTTTCTTTAAAAAAAAACTTCAGTAAAAATATTTGTAATTCATCAAAAATAAAAAATAAATTAATATATCATCACGGCATATTACCCATTGCTGGGTGTGCCAATCTGCTTTGTACACAGATTTCGGTAATGATAATGACATATTTGAACCGTGCGGGCGTTTACCATGCGTCACCTCACGGGCACTCATTGCTGGCGTGGAGAGTGCACCAGAGGAGTCAGTTTTGTGCCATTTAAAATTCAAAAAATTTGGCGTCGGTCGGGATCGAACCCGGTTCCCCAGAAAAAAAATCTGATGTGGCCAGCACATAACCTCTCGCCAGATATTTTACTTGATTTTACGCATTAAACGAAAAATATTTTTAAATACAAATACATATATTCAAGTCTCACTACAAAATAATTCTAACATATATTTGCAAAATCTATGGGATATTTTAATATAAATTGTGTACAATACATACATTTTCTTTATATTCAATATCCTGAAATTTTCTTTTTCTACTTTCCTTTTCTTTTTCTTTATATTCATAATTTTTTCGCAAATTCCTTTTATATTCTTTTTTACGTATATTCTTTTGCGTTGTTGACTTTTTTTATTTTCATAATCTTCATAATCATGTACAAATATTTTTGACAGTGGCATACAAATATTTTTGACAGTGACACTTATGTGTCAATTACAAACATTTGAATTTCTTGCCTTGAAGTAGTTTGATCGGAGAATTTTTACACCAAATTATTTTATATGCATTTCTTTATCTCTAAATCTATAGAAGATACAATAATGAATTCATATTTATCGAATAAAGAATTTAACGTTCTTTAATATAAGTATATACATAAATTTTCGATAAATAATATTTAGATGATTTTTTTCTTGAAACTACTACTTCCCGTTGTCCAATTGTTACCAAAACTTAATCAACTCTTCCCATTATTGTTAGATTGAGGAATCCGTAGTTAAAAATGTCTTAAGTCTTATAGTATTTGAGAAATCGTGATCCAACATCCACACATCCACACACACACACACACACATACGGACATCATCGTTAAAATGTTATAATTGGATTCTAGGGACCTTAAAACGTGCTTATTCACTAAAATCTGGATATGCGATTTTTAGCATGAATCCAATACCTCTCTTGGCGAGAGGTAAAAATTCATATTCAAATTATTTTTCTGTATAGGTAGTTTCTACGAACATCTAAGACCTGCACCATCAGATTGACAGCTTTTTAAATCTCATAAATAAAGTTGTGACTAGCACAATACTTCTTGTCACTTTCATTTTGTGTTAGGTACATAAGATTTTGAGATTGAATGACCGCCAAAGCATTACGCTGCTTAGACATTACTATGGACGGCAAATTAAGAAGAGTGTGATAAATTTAAAACTAAAATATATAATTATTTATGTAAATAGTCATTTTCATTATTGTAATCAATAATTTTATTGTAGAAATCAAATTTTTCTTTTTAATCTGAAGAGTTGTAAGATTAAAATTTTAAAGAATACAAAAATATTGAACTAATTAGTAGTAAATACATATGAATTGTTTACAAATCGCGGGGTTTTTTTTCCTTTGAAGGCTGGGGCCTGATGCGGTTGCGTTGCACCATTCGCACCTGCCTCAAGCCGGCCCTGAAAAGTATATAACATGATATCTATTATTTGGATATTTGTTGAAAATAGAGCACATATTTCATCACCTAAGTCCCTGAAAAACACGATAATTACAAATGCACCAGAATAATAAAAATTATTTAAAAAATCTTACTTTATATGAATTTACATCAGAAAACGTCGCGGTTTTTGATCGGCGAATATTTATTAAAATTTACATTTCTAAAAAAAATTGCCGCCCCCGAAAATTTGCCACCGTAGGCACGTGCCTACTGTGCCTATGCGTAAATCCATCACTGCAGAAGAATTTTTTATTTTAAAATTTTATGTAAAATATTATATGATACATGTATATGTTGAATCCAGAAGATGTAATTATACATTTCACGAAAAGGACATCCACTTCATGAAGCGGCTTCTCATAGTGTAATTTGAAAGTTTTCCGCCACCTGGACAAAAATCACTTTATTTTCATATAACTATTTACTTACTTTAAAAAATACCATCAATAACGTCACCTATCGCACACAACTCATCAACAATAACCTCCCGAATTTCCTAAAGTGAGTTCTGTGCATTAGGTGAAGTTCTTGTTGGCATCTGTGGTCATGTGGCCACGTACAAACAAACAATTGCTCACCTGCTCATTGGCACCAACTTACAAAAGGAATGCACGAGAGAAGACCTGGCTAAAGCAACATCAGCAGCTCTAAATTGTGAATTTTCTGGAAAAGTACAATTTAGCTAGATCACTTCTCTGCCAGGGTTTTGTTTTTCTCGCCGTCCTAGTTAATGCCAAGTGATGTACCTGGCCTAATATACTATATTACTACCAAATTAACGATATTATATTAGTTACTGTTGAGTGGGTTAACAATAAATAAAAAAATATTTTGTATTTTTAATAACTATGTTATGTATGATTTGATTACGATAAATAGATACCTAAATACTTACTTGTTTTACCCTATCTGCTTCCAATCATATGTATATGGGTGCCTCTTCCATAGCTATTCTCATTACTTTAATTATCTGTATGTTTATTCTCATTCCATATTCTTCATCTTTCATCCAAATATGAATTTAACAATATATTAATAGCGGCAAGTTTCTATTTAAGTTAGTTTTTTACCTCCCGCTACCATTGGTAAGGGAGGTATAGGGATCGTCCTAAAAATCGCATATCGAGATTTTGGTACATGAACAGGTTCTAAGGTCCCTAGAAACCAATTTTAACATTTACACGATGATGTCTGTATGTGTATATGTGTATGTATGTGTGGATCCTCACTCTAACTCAAATACTATTATTCAGAAAATTTTGAAACCTTGTATTTCGAACTTTTTCTATTATGGAAAGAGTCCATTATATTTTGATGTAAATCAGATAACAGGAAATGGCACTTTATAGGAAACTCAAAATAGTTTCTCTTCGAAAAATACCTTTAAATGATATTTTTTCGAAATTAACATTATTATAAAAATTAAAGATTATTAAGTTTTCTACAGATTTGCATTAATACTTTTTCTACATATATTATGGATAAAGTTATAAAATTATCTATAGTTTAAATCCCAGAGCCTACGCTTTAAACAAACAAATCTCCTTACACAGTTATTCAAATGTATGTAACTGACAGATAAATGTCACTGTCAATGAACTAATCATTACAAATTAATAATAGTAACGTATTTAAAAGAAAAAAGTAAATAGAACAAAAGGAAAGGAATTCAATACAGTTTCCAGCAAAAGTAAATATGTACGTATGTATTTAGATTAATAAAAATTAAGGACTCGTAAAAAAGTTTAAGCTAATCCTCATTTTTGGATTAGTGAATTCTATTCTATCCCGGTATTTAAAATATAATCTTCATTTTATTATCAAAAAAGGTAGTTACTTGGATTAGATTATTAGATTAGACTATATTTTAAGAAATACACTGCCAAAGTAAAATTCGCTAATCTAAAAATAAGGATTAGCTTAATATTTTTTGTGACTCGGGCGGTTAATGGCGGGAGGTATTGTGTTAGCCACACCAGATTTTTTATTTATTTGAGATTAACTATAGCAAAAAATTCGGCTTGGAATACAAATTCCGAACTGCACATACGAGTATATCACTCTATACATATCTTGGCATGTATATTTTCCTAACGTGCAAATATATCCTTTAAAGTTATATTGCCTATACATTTTGGGCCTTGTACATTCGTGACTGTACAAATCTATACCATGAAGTTGCCCATCAAAGAATTCGAACTTGGCGCGTTATCTCATCTCGAAGTACACTTCGAAAATAAAATATATTTTATTCCTTTTAATAAAAACTAGAAACGTAAAGTTAGCCTAAAACATAATGCAAATATTACACATGTTTTTATTAAAATACGTTTTGTTTTTGAAGTGTAATTCGAGATGTAGTTAACGCGCCAAGTTTGAATTCTTTGAAGCGCAGCAACTTCATGGTATAGATTTGTACACAGTAACAAATGTACATGGCGAGAAATGAACAGGGCAATATAACTTCAAGTAACATATTTGTACGATAGAAAAATGTATATGCCAAGAAATGTACTGATTGATATGTGTGTATTTAGGAGTTCGTATGCATTCCTAAAACTGTAGCGTGAAGATGGAGTTACATTAAGCAAAAAATGCATGCTATACAGCAAAAAATAGCAAAAAATGAGTAAAATATGGGAATGCCAAAACATTTTTGATTTAAGTTAGATGTAACTCTAGCGTGAAGATGGAGTTACATTTTTAATTCGTTTATAGCTTAAGAATGGATTAAGCAAAAAATTAATGCTATACAGCAAAAAATAGCAAAAAATGAGTAAAATATGGCAATACCAAAACATTTTTGATTTAAGTTAGTTGTAACTCTAGCGTGAAGATGGAGTTACATTTTTAATTTGTTTATAACTTAAGAATGGATTAAGCAAAAAATTAATGCTATACGGCATAAAATAGCAAAAAATGAGCAAAATATGGCAGTACCAAAACATTTTTGATTTAAGTTAGTTGTAACTCTAACGTGAAGATGAAGTTACGTTTTTAATTTTTTTATAACTTAAGAATGGATTAAGCAAAAAATTAATGCTATACATCAAAAAATAGCAAAAAATGAGCAAAATATGGCAGTACCAAAACATTTTTGATTTAAGTCAGTTGTAACTCTAGCGTGAAGATGGAGTTACATTTTTAATTTGATTATAACTTAAGAATGGATTAAGCAAAAAATTAATGCTATACTGCAAAAATTAGCAAAAAATGAGCAAAATATGGCAGTGCCAAAGAATTTTCGATTTAAGTTAGTTGTAACACCAGCGTGAAGATGGAGTTACATTTTTTATTTGTTTATAACTTGAGAATAGCTATAGCAAAAATTTCATGATGTACAGCAAAAATAGCAAAAAATGAGCAAAATATAACTATGTGAAGCAAGATGTGGCATTGTGATATTGTAACTCCAACTTCACGGACCCTTTACTACTAGCGTAACTAGGCAACAGACGTACCTGTGTGTTGCATAGCCTATTGTAATATTATAACATTTTTGATACCTATTTTCTCGAAATAATTGTTATACAACCCTATGCTATATTTATATCGTTGAAATCAGAAAAAAGTTCTCTATCGAATGAGCTAAAAAATTATGTAGGATACCATTTAAAAAAATATAATTTTGTTCCGCCGTGTGAGAGCCACTGGTCGAATTTTCGGTTTGTTATTATTCATAAATTAGCCCCTTATTCTTGATCATTTCTTGTATATAACATTTTTTTCTAAAGTAATTAGTTTATAACGATAAATTCACATTTACATGTTTATTGGAACGTTTTCGCTTAAAATAACGTCAGGACATATACTTAAGCTATTGCGGGACACCCTGTAGATATTGTATATTGTGGAGTCTAAGACACTAATGCCTGGTTGCAGAAACGTTCATCAACGCCTTGGTCTGTAAGTGGAATAAATTCGAATCAGTTTCCTTTCTTTTTATATCATTTAAATCATTGCTGTCAAAAAATCGCGTTGCATTTGTTCGTTTTGGTGAACCGCTTACTGAACAAGGCGTCGATGAACGTTTTTGCAACCGGGCATTATCCCTTTACCTTAAAGCTATGAGAAACGAAAAATTATATATATATATATATATGTATTACGTATTTCGAAACAATGTTCTCATCTTCAGCGGATTTTTTTTATGAAGATTAACTTACATATTTATGTATAAAAACCTCCATTGTTTGTAGTTCGATTAAAACCGAATGCAAACAAAAAGTAAAGAGATTTCTAGAATCTCGTATGAAAATCCAACAATTTCAAAAGAAAATTGAAGTGATTAAAGTAAGGATCTAATATAAAACTAAAGAAGTATAACTTAATTGAGATTTTAGAGAAATCTCGGTAGTTAATAGAATGTCTCTACCCAGAAACACGGGTAAAAGGCGTGGTTTGATTGTTATGGATACGTAAAACTAAAAGTAGTTAGCTATTCATCCGTGTTATTGAAGTTGGCATCGAACTTTTGTACTTCAAATCGCTATTTACCCATTCAAATGAGGGCAAACTCGATTTCCAATTGTCTTTGTGAGGAACACAGACTTTACTTCATTACTTGCGACGTAGAATGCGACAGTATTTAAATTTTACGACGTATTAAAAGATACAGTATTTTAATTTTATTTACAATAAGGTATTCCAGGAGAGATGAACAACTAGGAGAGATGGTCCACTCAAAATATTTCTGGATTTGATCGTTTCATGTCAGTAGAATTTATTACTACGTTACCGTATAACGTTACTCATATTCATATCCTTAAAATATTTCATTTAATGTGCATATGTGATGTGACTGTGAGGAAATATGTAAATGTGGAGGAATGTCTAATTGAGTTATAGTCATTACACGTGAGTAGAATACTTATGACTGTTCAATAGGAAATTTCAATTTTTTATTCTGGATATATTAGCAAATTTTTAAATCTTATAAATAAAAATAAGAAAATAGCCACTAGGCAAATCTACACCGTTTTACATATCGACGTCACCTTTTGTAGAGATGTTATTTCAGCTTCAGGACGTGTAATATTAACAATGAGTTAACAGTTTGTATATTTGAAATAAATTGTGAAAAATTGTCTATTCTAATTCTAATCATGTGACGATTAATAATATTCTCAGCAGTTATATGACTTTAAAAGTGAAGGATTGTTCAGCCATCGAGAGGAGAGCAGCCAATAGCTTAGTTGGTAGAGCACTATCCCGGAAAGGTAGGTGTCTCGGGTTCGAATCCCGATGGCTGACAATTTTTCACAATTTATTTCAAATATACAAACTGTTAACTCATTTACTGAGTTTACATGCAGTTTTGAAACCGTTTTTAAAACGTTTTTAGTTTTGAAAACGCCATGTATACAGTTTCAAAACGGTTTTGAATTATCTCAAACCAAAACTAAAATTCATGGGTTGGACTTGAAAACTAGTTTCAAAACTACTCATGTAAACACTTAAAATTCAGTTTCGATACTGCGCATGCGTACAGAGCATAAGGTTTCTGTCGCTTTGTGTTATTAACCTTCAAATATACCAACAGTTGTGTAGTTTTAGTGCGTCGTGGTACGAAGTATAAAAAATAATTGGAATAATAGAAAAACGAAGGATTTGGAGTGAAGAGGACCTGTCACTTACATCAGCTAAATGCGCATGCGCCGAAATTGATTTCAAATCAATTTTTAAACTTGTTTTGAAAACTGCATGTAAACAGTTTTGCATAATTTTGACTGAAAACTGAAACCATTTTCAAAACTGCATGTAAACGTAGTAATTGTTAATATTAAAATTTGGTCTGGTAGGGCCTTGAGTAAATTGTGACTCGTTGACTACATGTTTAAACGCAGTAGTAGCTTGACAACCCCACATCTAATCATGTGACGATTAATAATATTCTCAGCAGTTATACGACTTTAAAAGTGAAAGATTGTTCAGCCATCGAGAGGAGAGCAGCCAATAGCTTAGTTGGTAGAGCACTATCCCGGCAAGGTAGGTGTCTCGGGTTCGAATCCCGATGGCTGACAATTTTTCACAATTTATTTCAGGACGTGTCATAGAAGTTAAAGTTCAAAATATTGAATAGTTTTTTTTACAATTAATTTTCAAAGTTTACATGGGAATAGCATTGGCATTAGTTTCGAAAGCGGCCTTCTCGATAGAGTCAAAATGTCAAAATCACACTTTTCTGCTGTTAGTCAAATACTTTCATTAAATATCAACAAAATATTCAGATTAATCCAACTTTAAAGCCTGCAGGCATGCAACTTCCTAGAAAAACTTGAAACTAATTAAACCGTCTAAGAAGTGGACCATAGACAAGGAAAGATATATACTAGATCGAGCATCCATCATGGCGGCAATGTCCAGCTTTGTGCCGAATTGACAGATGGACGCCATAACGAGACAATAATTCTAGTATAAATTCTACAACATAATGAAAAAAAGCATTTTTTGGGGCAATTTTTTTAAAAAATTCGGTCCTATTTTCCGCAATCCCTATAAGACCTTTTTGACACTTTTAAAATATTAATATTTGAAATTGACCCTTCAGAGTTCGATTTTTGAGGAGAATTAGCACTATCTTTAACTGAAATCAACATATTGACCGTTTTTTTAGTCAAAAATTACAATTTTTGAACCTGGGTTTGAGGAGTTTTTAACTAGAAATTTAACCACTTTTATACCGTAACTGTATAAATCAACCCTCCAAAGTTCATTTTTGCAAAAATAAAAACTATCCTTAACCGAAATCGTGATATTGAACCATTTTTAACCTAACATTTTGCTTGAGACTAAACATGTAAACATGGGGGCTCATAACTACTGAATTGTTTGAAATATTTTCAAATTAACATTAAAATCGTGTTATATGGGCAGGGCGGACTGGGATCTAAATATCAATGTGGAAAATTTTTGAATGGCCCACATATGCGATGGCACTTTTTAGTAGGTACCAGTATTAAATGAAACAAAATTCATCCCCCACCCATGTTAAAAAAACGTATATTTTAATTTTGTTACTTGATTCAATTCACAAGGAATCCCTAGCAACTGCAATCCGCACACGTACTTAACGTGAAATATTTTTGATTAAATTCTAGTAGTAATTTTTTTTTCTACAACTGTCAAAAAATCTTATTTTTCAAAAATCGTCGTGTGTTATGTTCCCACTGTTACCTTGACAACCATACCATGACCATGTACTTGCACGGTTTGGGAATAGTTATTTTTGTAACAAGCCCGTGAAATTAATTACCAGAATTACCAATAATTCACAGAATTCATTTGGATTTCATTTTCAATACTTAATAAGTAAAACAACAGTAGTTGAACAAAATATTTATTTTATCTTTAAACTTTACATAATATGATAATCACTAAAACAATTAATGCAAAGCCCTACATTGCATTTACGACATTGCGTTCTCACAGCATTTGATTGTGTATGACTACCAGAGCAACGTTTTGTTGTTTGGTACATATTCAATAATATGATCCATATGATCATATCTAATTTGGGCAGAAGCTCTGTTGTCTTGTGAATATTGCTATTTCACAACGGAAATTTAATTAAGATACATCAGGGTTCTGCTTTCTATATAAAATCCAAGCATTTTGTATACATGCATCATAGCCAAGTGAAAATACGCCATCACCATTTCTTATCCCTGATTCCAATTCTATAAACGTTGATGTTTGAGTCCATTTGATCTGTCCCTCCCATGAATTCATTGCATTTTCCAATGCAATCAGGTCTTGGAATCCCGATTTTCTTTTTTTCGGCAGCCGAATAGCGATTTGCGTTTGATACTGGACGAACTCCGTGCACAGTAGATGCCACGGTCACAACTGAATTATCCATCCATCGCGTAACCACTACATTTTTATCTGTAGTCAAGGCATAGTCAAATGTATCTCGTTTTTTTTCATTTGCTTCACTGATCGCAGTGGGCAATTTTTTGGTAACCGGTTCTCTGTGACCATTCCTATTGCATTGTATCCCACTTCCTTCAAGAAATAAAGCAATTTTATTGAAGTAAATAGGTTGTCACAGTAAAACCTAAAAGGCATAGATTTTCATTCTTCTGGCATGTTTTCGATGAGCGGTGTAAGGGGTGCTGTTGCATTTCCAAACTGTTTTTGGTGCTCTGGATTTGAATTAAGTATGCATCCTTGATATACCTCAAAATTTATGACGTACCCACTTTTTGAATTTATGCACCAGACTTTGTAGCCAAAACGAATGGGTTTACCACGGATGTATTGTATACATCCGTGACGCCCAAAGTATTCTATCATACTTTCGTCGTATTCAATTTCCTGTTCTGGTAAATAATATTCAAGGATTAAAAAAAAAAAATATTTATAAGAGGTCGAAATTTGGTCATTTTATGGTTTGACTCTAGTTTGCTGTTATCTGCACAATACATGAACTGCATGATCTGTATAAATCGATCGCGACGCACAGAATTATAAACAGCTATATTACGCAGATCATCTACATATTACATATTTTTTGGTAGCCTAAGAGACTAGCGTGCCATATAAGTTACACCAAGAGAAACGTGTTCAAAAACAGAATTATAGATTATGGAAGAATTCATGATTATAGGAGTGTTCTTTGACTTTAATGTAAAAACAAACTTTTAAAGAGATGGCCGTACGGCGTACCATATAAGGTACATAATGGGTTTTTATTTAGCAGTCAGTAGGCGAGGCGAAGCGCGGCGAAGAGTAGTTTTTTCATTCAATATATTATTATATGTATACGCACACTTTGGAGCAGCGAAGAGCAGAGCAGCGAAGCGACTCGCCGGAATACTTCGGGGAGAATATTTTTCTCCGTTTTTCTTTGCTCTGCTCTTCGCTTCGCTGATCTGAAGTGTGCGACAGCGCAGCTACCTAAATATGAACGAATACGCTCAAGACGAATTGGAAATAGCCGATTTAGAACTAAATTTCACACGTTTCAAACATCATATCAAAACAATACGTATAGGTTCTATGAAAATGTCAAACACAGAAGAGAAATTAGTTCTTCTGGTTTCAAAATATAAAGAACTGTACGATATGGGATGGGCCGAGTATTCCAACCAGACATTGAAAGATAACAGCTGGTTAGAAGTAGCAGAAGAAATGAATTTAACAGGTAAGATATGCTATGTATATTATGTTTATTAATTGTAAATATAACAATGTACATTGCAAAATGGTGAATTTTAAGCAATTCATTAAATTTTTGATCCAATAGATGTGGATATGACAACTGAATATTTACTACTACTTATACAAAAAAACTAAATATATTATTATAAATAAAAATGAAGTCAATAAAAAAGGAGATTATCTATTTAGTTACACAATGTAGTAGAATTTTTCAAAAAAATTAAACATTTTTTCATCCTCTCTGTACCATGGCATTTTGCCACTGCACTGAACCTATAGATGAAACATAATTTATAAAATTGTCTCGTATAGATAGTGCCTGCGTTGTTGCGTTTCCTCCGAGCTGTCCATCTTTTGAAGCCAACGGGGCCGTTTCTCGTTGAAAACTGTTCGCAAGTGCGCCTTGGTTCGAAAAATGACTTCGCCGCGCTGCGCCTCGCTCAAGTGCGCGACGGCCTTTAATCAGACACATGGCCAGTCCGCCACTGTGTACGGGGTTAAAATATAAATTGACTCGCGGTTGCGAAGCCCGCGGGTATCAGCTAGTATTAATATAAAAAGGGAACAATATTTTCTGTCACCAAAGTTTAAATGTCCATATAAAAGCCTGATCACCATAATTTATCCCTTGAGTAAAAGCCTCGTTCTCGAAATAATAGATGTGTCCCTAAATAATAACTACATTCTCAGAATAGTTGATATCACTAAATAAAAGAGGAATACACACTCCGTGAACGTTTCTTGACAGTCGCTTCAGAGTTAGTCAGTGAATGGTCTTCACAGAACACGAAAGAATCAGCTGAAAACAAAGGGCCCAACAAAACTAATTATTGTCCAACATTAAATTCTAGCCCCTACTTCATCCCACTTAAAACCACGATTAATGTAGTTCTAGCCGTCCCGGAAAAGTTAGGGATGTTATATTAAGCATCGATGGGAGTCAGTACGGATAGCCAGTGTTTTATCAAATTGTTTCCACATCTAATTTTGGGTGACATATTTATCATTTTTAAACAATTGTTTTCAAATAATTTGGTCATGCAGTTTTGAGGACGAACCTATTATTTTAAATACTAACCTCATTTTATGTGATAATTGACAATATTTCCTGCTGATTTTACATTAATTTTTAAGGAATCATTATGGTATTGTTTGGTTAAATCATTTTGGTGACAGATTCATTATTTTGAGTACAAACGAGGCCTCACGAGAATACAGGCTTGAATGCTTATCCCTGCTCAATGCGTCACATCAAACTATGAGGCCAGCGTGCTAGTCTAGCCCTATAAAAACAGTAGAACTACAGCAGTCAGCGTGAGTGGATGCACGGCACAGTGTATCACGGGACGTCAAATTACGATTGTTTTTCGTTTAAGGAAATTGCAAAAATGGTTTTAATATGCTGTGTGTCAATGTACAGGAGCAATTACGGTAACACGGCTAAATACCGGACATTAGAGAAATTAGAAGTTAAACAAGTTTTCCTAATATTTGCTGAATGTATCATGCAGAATATCAAATTTAGTTGTAATGAAATTTTTTTAGGAATATTCAGCAACATTTTACTAAATAATTATAGAAAAAAACTGTAAAGAACAAATCTGTAATAAAAAGCAGTTAAACAAAAAAAAAATTGCGAACACGTAAATGTATTTTATTTTAAAGTAGGTAATGGTTATTTTAAATAATATGCTAACTTATGTATGTCATTCGTTTTTGGTTTCATTATTATCATTTTCATATTATGTTCTATGTTATATGTATTATTTTCACTTGTTAGCTCCAGATCTAAAGATTTATTAATGTTATTATTATTATCATTTTTATCATTTCGTGTATTATTTAAACAACAATAAATAATTTAAAGTAATACATGAGTTTTTTCGTATATTTAGGCCATTTATAATTCGTTTTTTATTTAATTTGTTTAGTTATGTATATAAAATAGTTATTATATAATATATGAATAGTTATTTACGAGTTTTATATCTTTATAAATCACATTTTACAATCATACTTGTTTAAAATTCCGTATATTTCTTATGCTTACATTGCTGTCGTTCGAGGAGTGACGTGACAGCAAGAGGCTAGCTGTGACATCACGAATTGAGCATTCAGGCCTGTATTCTCGTGTGGCCTCAGTACAAACCATATTAATTATGAAATTCAACACTGATTTAATTGGTGATAGCTAAAATTATTCCCATATAAAAATGACAAAAAAATTCACTGGTTACAAGTTTCAGTTTAACTGGTAACAGTGAGTTATAATCATTACTTCAACATTTACAATAATAATCTTATGAATAACAATTGTTGAATATAAAATATAAAAATAGCATTTATATCCCATTAAATTAAAAAGTTTCAGTTATTAATTATCTTATTAATTATTAATTATCTTAGTTATAATGAATATAAATAAGAGTTTTGTTTTCGTAAGTCGAGCATGGGCCAAGGATTCTCTTGTTTCAGTGACAATTGAATTTTAATGATGTAGGTTGTCCGTCTACAACCTCCAAGAGGACCTACAGGTTATAATGAGCTGAGTGTTGAGAACAACTCACAAAATTTTTAATTAATTTCTTTAAGACTAAGATTATTACAAAATTTTAAAGTTGTAATGAGAAGAGAACAATAAATATGGGGCACATGGTTGAGTGTGCTATAGAATTCAACCGCTTTTACCCCTTGGACTATTTTTTTTTCTTGTTTGACAGATTGTCACTGGGCCTGGAACTGAATTTATAGAAGTGGAGACTCCCTTTCCATAAAATAAATTGTTGATTCCAACAAGCTTGTATCTCTACCTATTTGATATAAAAGGTTTGTTCCAACAGAAAGTTCAGAACGATTCAGAACTGCTTAGAATCCATGCGTGTACTTATAAATCTAGAACCGACTTGACTAGTGTTGAAACGATTTAGAACCGGTTGCTTCAAAACTTGCCGCTAGTTATTTAATAATATTTCTACTAATTCGAAAATGTTCAAAAAAAAAAACAATCACTGTATTGAGGCACTATTATCCGTAGGTAATTTTCATTGTTTTGCCTTATTTACTTAACAACATCCAAGAATTATCCACTTTCGCTAGAAAATTCTGATAATTCGGAAAAATCGCTGTCTTCTTCCATTGCTAATTTCATTAATAATAAAAACAAAATAAATCAGGTTATATAGCAAGTCAAACTTACTCAGAATTAAAAATTCTGGGAAAATCCTGGAACTTTAAGAACGGTTCAGAATCGGTTCGGAACACAATTCAATTGTTCTTGGAACACTGCACTGTAAGTTCTAAATTTTAAATTCGACTTGTCGGAACGGTAAAATGGCTTTGCGCAAACTCAGTAAAGTTCAGAACAGTTTTAAGCTGACCCATGTTCCTACGAACTACGGTGGAGGACCCTATTGGTTCAAAATTGTATTTTGACCATGCAAGGGTGTAAAAAGATACATATATGTTTGTATTACAAATAAAGAACAATATATTCGACGATGAATTTGAAGACAAGAATTCTTAAAAATCACATACCTATGTGGAATATCCTTTATACATATAGAGCAAATGATGAGATTTACCGGTGAATAAAAAATATCCGTATCTCTTGTCATCATCCAAGAACACATAATTCACAAAAATATAAACGTATTTCACTTAAAATATTAGTTCGGATATCACTGATAGCGTTTTCAGCTTACAAGTTGAGTGCGCACTTTTTTGCACTGAGTGTTATCAGCTTGTCATTGAGTGCAAATGCGTTTTCAGCTTAAGAAAAAGTTGCAACGTGCACTGGCTCAGTGCGACTTTTGTGCACTGACTCCCTAGGCAAGTGCAATAGTGTCAGTGCAAATATAGCGGCTAAACTAGCACTGCCACCGGGTGAGAGCAGAACTCGTTCAGTGTGGTCACGTGATATGTTGCACTCAGTGCGCACTTGCACTGTGTAAGCTGAAAACGCTATGAATATACAGAAATCACGACCATCCACTGATATGTTTCACAAGCAACTGTGATGTAACAACGCGCTACCTAATCGTGTTTCATTTGGCAAAAGATAACAGTTCTTTTGTGAGCGTTTTTCATAATAATTGTAGCTTTAAAAACTTCAGTGTGATTTAACACTGATGTTTCTTAAATATTTATTATAACAATACACATTAGTTAAATTTCTTTAAAAAAACACTAAATAATAATTGAACCTTCGGATTCTATTTTTTTTCTTTTGTTATTTTTAAAAATCTACTTATATAATATATAATATATTTAGATACATTTTAATGCGCTGATTCTAAATATTTAAACCGCAAATTAATATCTCTTTTAGTTCCAGAGATATTTGCATTCAAACTTGGACCCAAAATATGCCATTATTGGGCAATAAGCCGAAAATGGGTGGATACTCCGCCATTCGATTCTGCGGGCAAAATTACATAAGTATACTAATTTTAACAAATTTTGAACAATGGATACAATTTTAAAGCAAAATAACTTAAAATAGCCAAAAATCGCAAAAAATCTAAAACGCGCACATGCGATTTTCCTATCGCTTAGTCGCTACGACAAAGCGACAAATAAATCGTTAGTCGCTAGAAAATTACATGAGTGGCGCACTTGTGAGTTTTTAATCGAAAAAACATATTAGAACAATATAGATTTCAAAGAAACTGTTTGTGTGATTGCTTTGTATCGTCAAAAATTTAGAAAACAACCTAAAAACGGTATTGGGTACATCCATTAATAAGTTAAGATTGCTAAAAGGACAGTTCTACAAAATGATCTGAGTCTTTTTTCTACCTCAGATATTATTGTTACATTGTTTCTGTATCATTAGACACTAATCTGTAGTTGGAGAATTCACTTCAAATATTTTAAAAGCAAAATTTTAATAACACACTCAGATTTGTAACAATAAATGAACTACGACTACGACAGAATAGTCGCAAGTGCGCGAAATTTCATGTCTGTTCACGTGACTCATTTCAAGTTATGAAAATCGCGTCGCTTCAAAAATGGGACGTGTTTTATCTTTTTAATCGCTACGATTTTTTAGTCGCATTTGCGCCCACTTGTATTTAAAGCTGTGTGTCTTATTTTTGCGAATGAGTGTGCAAAATTAACTAATGGGACAAATTTTATGAAAATTGGTACTTATATAATTTCACCCGTAGTCGCTAGGCTCTCCTCTCCACCCATTTTTAGGTTGTCCCAAAAATGGGTAAAATTTGAAATATAAATATCTCGAAAACATATCAGCGTGTCGAGGTGTATTTAAATATACAGGGTGTTATGTAAGTAATGTGCCATAGTTTATGATAAAAAGAACTGATAGAGGTTATAATCGAATTCTATTCTGCAATAGGGCGCGTGCATCACGTGGTTGGATTTAGGCAACCCGCCAGCCTGGTGGACCAACAAACCTTTTAAGTGCCTTTGTTTACATTGAGTTTGGTGGATGTTTAGCCTTTTTTATGCTTTTTTGTGCGTTTTTCAGTTGTTGTTCATAACATTTGTGGGGTTTGTGTATTACTATGGCCCAACTAACTTGAACATTGTTATTTTCTCCCGGCAAATGTTAAAAATACGTATCTTTTATTGATAATCATAATCTAGATCCATACCGTATTGACATGAATACAATATTTAGGCCCGGAAAATTTTTCCACAGCCTGTATTCAGATATTGTAGTGTGCTTTGAGCATAGGAGAAGTTCATATATATTACAAGTATTTAAAGCCTATATAAATTTAGAGGCGTATATAATGAGTTATATTAGTAATAAGATTTAGTGCATTAAAAATTATAACTATCAAAATTTTTGGCTGATGACAGGTTTACATTTCCCAAAAGTTACTAGCAAACGTATTATCTTATAAGTATCTTGTATGATTTGCAAAGTGGTAAGATCGTGTGTGCTCACTGTGATTGTCACAATGTGAAAACTCTTAATAAAAATTTTATTAAATTTTTAATATCTGTTTAAAAACACTTTTATTGTCCTATTTTCTAACATATGTAATTAAATTACTGAAACATGATGGCTACAGGCTACGTTAATTTATATTATAATGATGTATTTCAATTTAATATTATTTGTATGTAATATATTACGCATCAGACAAAATACTTAATAAATATCTACAATAGAGTACCTACAATATTATATTTATTCTTATTTTACCTTCGTAAGATCACTTCTCTTTACCGTACCTAACCATTTTAGCTTCCTAAAGCTATAATTCTATCTTCAAAATCTGTTTCCGATGCAAATTTATAAATTTATAATCCGTCACTACTGTCACTCGTTTGGAATATCAAACCATAGCACAAAACTATGGCATTTTAAACATATTCCAATATGTTAGTCTGGTTTGTTGGTCCACCAGGCTGCCATTTTTAAATATCCGTGACGTCACATGCATGGGCTCTATATCTGTCAAGTTGTAAAAGTTGTGGGGCTATAAAGCCGACCACTTATGAACCATCTTCTTTATAAATCAAAGTCTAAAAATCAAGTTGTTCCAAAAAACAATATTTGTTGGTTGTCATAAATGTCGTCAAATTTGTAATACCTAGCGTAGTACTTAGATATGTAGAAATGCCTGTTACATTCACAAGTCAAGAATACACCGACATGCATTTGGTTTACGGTTTACAGTCGCCAAAATGTCTTATCTATGTTCCACATCTGATTTCAATCCTTCAAAAATGACAAGTGTTGTTGTTTTTACTCAAACTACTGTGATTTTTAAATTATTATTCAAATAAATAATTGTTATTGATCCACCTTGAAGTGCTTTTACCACCGCAACAAGCACATTAGAAAAGAAATTATTGCAGATTACGATACATTGCAACCTTGTTTATTAAGTGGTAACGTATGGCGCATTACTTACATAACAACCTGTATAAATTGGAATTTTAAAATTTTTAAGGTTTTGGGGAAAATTAGTGTATTTGGGTTTTGAGAGCTATAAACCTGATTGGATATACTACTGGGTATTTTCAATACTTATCCAGAACATATATGACCCACTGGGACTCAAAGGGTTAATAATATACTTCGGTATTATAATTTTTACATACATTGAAATTGAAATAACCCAAACCCAGTAACATAGTAACTTTTAATTAAAAGCAATTATTTTTGCTTGGGATATGAACAGCATAAAAATAATTAGTATATGTAAATCTATTTAATTTCTGGCTTAAATTTCAAGCCGTAAACAAGTATTTTTCGTTGCTGTTCAAAATGTAAATTGGTTAATTTTGTCCGTTGAAATTAAACTATTTCTCAAACACTTGACACTGGATTGAAATTTAAATTCTTTTATTTTCACGGAACTGAGATTTCGAACAAAAACACTCGTCAGTACACTACATTATTATTTTCATTTCGTCTAAATATATCGAGAAACGTACATACCTCTTCAGTTTGTGAAGTTTAAGCACCTATGTTTGCTGAAATAATCCATAGTCAAGTGATTTATTTATACTAGCAGAATAACACTCGATCTATTATTAAATGTGATACAATGGTTCTAAGTCTGAGTAATCAAATATGCAATACGATTAGTTTTCGTTAATTAACAATTTACAAATACAATATAGAACAGACTCAGTTCTTTTAGGGATAACCTAATCTTCGTATGTAATTGACTCGTAGATGATCATTTACTATTAGTTTAGCACTGAATATGATAATAATTTAGATGTTATAAAAAATTACGAAATAAAAAAGAGGTATTTTTCCCTTTTAACCCTAATACATTTCTCAGTTCTTTCTATACGAGGTTTGATAAAAAAATAAAACAATTTTCATTTGTTTCAAAATTTAATAATATATTCATCCACATTAAAACTATTGCTTTCAAAGTATTTGCCAGTAGATATTATGAACTTATGTCAAAGTTGTATCCAATTTGAAAAACACTTGTGGAATGCCAATGTGGTTCATCTTTCAGATTCTGCAGCAATTTTGTCTTTTATCCATGGTCGCAAAACGTCCTTTCAATGCCCTCTCCATCTTCGTGGAGAGAAGAATACACAGGGAGCCATGTTTGGTGCAAAATCCAAGTATTGTTTGCCCACAATTCTTTCTCAAAGCAGTGCACCTTATTTTTCTTCTTTTATGTACTACGTTTACATGTGGTTTTGAAAATGGTTTCAGTTTTCAGTCAAAATATCGCGAAACTGTTTACATGCAATTTTCAAAACAGGTTTACAGATTGATTTAAAAACAGTTTGGCGCATGCGCATTTGACTGATGTAAGTGACAGATCTTCTTCACTCTAAATTCTTCGTTTTGTCATTATTCCAATTATTTTTGTACTTTGTACCACTACGCACTAAAACTAACACAACTATCAGTTTATTTGTAGGTTAGAAACACCAAGTAACACAGAGCGACAGAAACGTTAATCTATGTACGCATGCGTAATATCGAAACTGAATTTTAAGTGTTTACATGAGTAGTTTTGAAACTAGTTTTCAAGTCAAACCCATGTATTTTAGTTTTGGTTTGAGATAACTCACCGTTTTGATACTGTATACATGGAGTTTTCAAAACTAAAAACGTTTTGAAAACGGTTTTAAAACTGCATGTAAACTCAGTAATAATTTCTTTTAATAATTGTTCCACTAGATTAGTGTAATATTGTCCAGTTATTTGTAATCAATTATTAGGACACCCTCTGTATCCAAAAAAAAAAAAAAACAGTAGCCATGATTTTCCTAGCCGATTGCGAAACCTTGAACTCCTTAGACGGTGGTATGCCCTTTTTGTGTTACTACATGAACTTCGCTTCAACTCAATTCAAGTTTCATCTCCAGTGACAATCAGGGTTCAAACTAAATCTTTGTTGCCTCGCAGAAGCCCAAAACAGTCGAGAACATCGACACGATGTCATTTTTGAAGCGGCATGGGTATTCCCGACATCTATCTTGCACTTGTGAACATTCCTAGATGTTGATGAAGGATAAAATAGTAACTTTTTTTGATAATTTCTGTCGAAGTGACCTAAAAAATGATCTGAGAAGATTTTTCTTGTCTTGTCAAGAACTTAATCCAACCCGAAACTTATGGCTCTATTCTGAACAAATCTGTAAGTCATACAAATTTGTAAATCTGTAAATAATAAAAAAAATCGCAACGAAAGCGGCCACTTTTATGTATAATTTTATATTAATCAACAAAAATAGATGCGTTTTTGTCAGTTTTTCTTTACAGATTTATAAAACTTACAGATTTGTTCAGAATTGTCATATTAATTTTCTCCATTATTATTATTACTAACAGAGGGCTTTAAGCGCTAGTTACTTTTGTTACTGCTACCTGTAAGATCTATTATAAAAGCCCCTAACTTAGTTTTCTGTAAACAATTCCAGAGTTGTCATGAAGCCAGTTATAGTTCCTGGAGTCAGTTTCCCGGTCTCATTTGTCATGAGGTACCTTTTACCTAGTTGGTTAAGTCTACTTATTATCACAGCTGAACATTCACATATAATGTGTTCCGAAGTTTTTTCGTCCTCTTCGCGGAGTCGACAGATATTGTTTTCAGCTATACCAATCTTACATAGATGGTATTTCAGCGGACAATAGACAATAAAGGTACATTGTTCTAAGATCTATTTTGCTAAGAACTAATAGCACTTTAGCGTTTGTTGCTGACGGCGAAATGAATTTCTTTATCTGGCTAAGCCCCGGAATGTCTCTCCAATATGAAGCTAAATAGCTGCCTCCTCCCAGTTTTTGGTTTTCTTCTTTATATGGCTTTTAGATAGTCCACAAGAAGGTTCACGCCCGTAAAACGGTAATTTGGGTCTCTTTGTAGCGAGATCATATGCTTTTTCAGTAATGCAATTCTAAACTATCTTTGACACCTAGTGCTTTAAAGTAGCCTGGCTGTCTGTCATGATGTTGATTGTTGTTCCTTTCAGACCTTTGTTTAGGTTTATTTGAGCACAGAGACTTATTGCGTAGATCTCTTAGTGGAACTGGTGCCTATGGATTCTTTTATTTGGTAACATGCACGAAATACACTCACGCCAGTTTCTCCTGACCAGAGCCGGATCTAGATATTTTAGCACCTGAGGCAAAAAAGAAAAATTGCGCCCCCCCCCCCCTCCCCGAGTACCTATATAAACAAATACTTTGTTTTTTGTCATAAATCCATGGCTGCTTAGACAAAAAGCTCATAAAAACTGTAACTTTGTAATTAATTTTTACGTTTATATGAAGAGATAAAATAATCATTTCACATGATTTAGATGCTGCATTTAAATCTCTATAATTTTTATTTGAAGTATTTTTGCATAAAATAATTAGGTAACGTTTGCGCAAAGAAAAATTAATTTCCCATGTTAAACTCCTATGTTTCACTTTTCGATTTATTTGTGCTTTAGAAAATATATGTCGATCTTAGATAATTTTTAATCAACTTAAGTTTACTAAAAGATCTTTCGCACGAAGCAACCGTAACGGGAATCGATAAAAAAATTCTTAAAGCTACTTCGAGGTTGGGGTACGATTCTGTTAATCTATATACATGTATAATTTTTAAAAGTCTAAACTAGAAGCTATAGTTACATTGGGAAGAATGGATAAAGTGTACATCTTAAAACTCAAAATTGCACCTGCCATTTCTATACCATTTAATTCACTTATATTTTAGAGCTAAAATTAGCAGTTGATTGTTGCAAATCACACTCATAGCGGCTAGTTTCTCACCAGAAAGAAATCCAAAATATGTTGCTACGTTGTTAAGTTTTCCATATATCCAGTTTAAATGAAATATAAGAGCATTCAATGATTGTTTTATTTCAATTACAAAAAGTTTCACATTACCAGTTCTTTAATAAGTTGAGATGCCTTAAGCACAGTTATATTTTTTGACTGTACTACTTTATATAATTGAGTTAAAATGTTATCTCAGATTGATAGCGTACACAATAATTGTAGTTAATTTTCGATTTTATGTCAATTATTTCTGTAAGATCAACTAACAAAGGCGCGTGCGCAGCACGAATGCGCCCTGCTCTAAATGCTGATTGCATTATTTAAATTCATCTGCGCGGTCTGTGCTAAACATAAATCCATTTAATGTAATTTTTATTATTACATATTGCAAATAAATAATCTTCATTATTGAGTGAGGCGCTTTTATAAATAGGTAGTAAAAAATGTTCTTTGGGTCTTTTGGTTGGCGCCCCTTTAAACTTTAAACCTGAGGCAAGTGCCTCGCTCGCCACACCCTAGATCCGGCCCTGACTCCTGACTCTCTGGACCTCCTACTGTCCACTGAAATTCTCACCATTGTGATTTTCAAGAAAACGCTAACTAGCGGCGAATATTAGAATTATTATCAGTGGTACACATTTGACATTTACATTAAACTACAAAAACTCTATTATATATACTTGAATTATAAATAAAAAATACTAATAAATGAGAAAATAATACGAAAACTAAAGAAACACAATTGACAGCAATGTTACGCTTACAAACGTCAACAAAAAAGTACCATTGTTTAATGCGATCAGCGCCATTTCTTGATACTTGAAAATCCCAATAGTTTGTTGTAGATTTTTTAAACAATGATATACATTTTATGCGATATCTGGAAAACTAATGACGCAAATATGATAATATTTGGTACATAGCTTTATAATAACTGACATTTAAAAATGAACAATAAGTTTTTTATTCCGCGAAATTTTTGATTCACTCTCATATTTCCTAACGTATGCAGTGCACATTAACTGAAATTTTTGAAGGGCATGGATTGAGTTACGTTATTCAGTAGTATGGTAATAAATCTTACTGATATCGAGCGAATATTTTGAGTGGACCGTCTGTCGCACTACACTGGTCCATCTATACCGGAATTAACTGAATATAAACGAAAAAGAAACAGAAAATAAATTTTATATTGAAATGTCAATTACATACGAATTGTTAATTAGTAGAGGTTGTTACTCTGCTAACACGTCCCGCTTGTCGACGACACTGGCGAAAATAACAATATTCTTTTATTACTCCGCGCATCCAGATTCAGACAGATGACATAAAACAACTGTTTATACAAGCAGTTAAATATAAAGGAGAAGTAATTACGTTTGTATTAATTGTAGCATTTTACTGGTGGTATTTATATCACATAAATGTCACATCCAGATCTTTTCATAACCCACGTGTCTGTGGCTATGTGTTCGTGTCCGTAACACTGCGTGTTGCAAGGGAATAAACAACTCTTGTTCTATTCACCCAGGAAAATAAACCAAATCAAATCATTTGAAGCAAGCATAATACAAATACAACATTGTCTCAAACACTTTATTATTTACACATGAATGCTGATTAATTGAAATTAACGAACCATTCATCTGGAAACTTAACGCAAATGCCAGCATTATATAAGTAAATTGTCAATAATACATTTTCCGAATGATGCAGAACATCATCGGTTGAAGTTCTCACAGTTCAAATTCAGTTCAGACAAAACTAAATTATTTATCATCTAAATATAACCCCTCTGGACAAGAAAGAAAATGCGTCCCGTAAGACACAGTCAAGTGGGCGATATTCAACGAGGTTCTAATGCTGTTTCCGAACGGTGACACTTTTAACTAATTGCTGGCGGACGATTGACGACTACTTTATTGAGGAGGAACACACACACACTTGGATATAGATGAACAATTACATGGACACTAATACATAAAAACTTTATTTTTATTATTATTTACATTTAAACTAATTAACTGTATCTAATTATAAATAAATATATCATCACGGCATATTACCCATTGCTGGGTGTGCCAATCTGCTTTGTACGCAGATATCATTAATGATGATGACATATTTGTACCGTGCGGGCGTTTACTAGGCGTCACCTCACGGGCACTAATAAAATATAAAGATGCCGATGTCGCATCGTTAGGGCGTATTCTCGCGTCCGCGGAATGCGAACCAAAACTCAAACTCTTCATGTCTTTTCGACTTGAGAGTCAAACACAGACTCTACATGTCTTTTTTACTTGCGTATCAGACACATACTGACTAAAACTAAAAGGTTAATATGTTCATGAGAGAATATCTGAAGGGTGCAGGGTATCATAGCATCAATAACCAAATATTAACCCTACATGTAGGCTTGTAATAACTTATATACTTAATTGTCAACAGTCTAAATATCTCGTGGCTGCGTGCCTGAGTGTCTGGTCACGAATCTGAGGAACCCGGTTCGATCCTGACCAACGCCAAATATTTCAAATTTTAAAATGGCACAAAATTGACCCCTGTGGTGCACTCTCTACGCCAGCAATGACTGCCCGTGAGGTGACGCCTGGTAAACGCCCACACGGTACAAATATGTCATCATCATTACCGAATTCTGTGTACAAAGCAGATTGGCACACCCAGCAATGGGTGATACGCCGTGATCATATATTTATATTTATTTATTTTATTTCTAAATATCTGGACCGCTGACACCTAGATTAAACAGAGACAGTTGTCGCTACAGACAGGACAAAAGGTCATAAGTCGATTTTTTTTCCTATTATTGCGTTTGGATTCAATTTTGAGTTCCAACATACATAATTTTGTCTGAGAATAAGGCTATAAGTCTATTTATAGTTGTACGTTTTAGGTACCAAATTTAATACAAACGAAATAATAAAAAAAATTGACTTATGACCTCTCGGTAGTAGCGATTTATCAGTATTTAAGTATACATTTACTATATATATATATATATATATATATATATATATATATATATATATATATATATATATATATATATATATATATATTTTTGTTCTAAAATTAATAGGGCAAAAAATTTAAACATGCAAATTGTACCATTGTATTTTCTATGGTTTATATTTTTATATTTAAATTCGTGACATTTATTACGTATTATGATTGATTCTATTATTATAAAGATAAAATTCGTATGCATAAATGTAGTGTATAACATATTTTTGGCGATTGTACGTTGTGCAGTACTTCAATTTTAATCTATTAAAGTACCTACCACGCGCGGTTTTTGTAAAATGTGAAAAATGATTGGAACGAAATATCAATACGAAAATTGAAGTTATGTAATCACATATTACGTGAAATTTGGGTTAATAAAGTAAAAATACGGACACATAAAAAGGGTATAAAATGTTTTACAATAATGCTATAATTTTATGGGTAAATAAATCATTTTTTTGTTTCTAAAGTAGGATATTTTTTATATTTTGACTTTTATGTGTTCATTACTTTACTAGTTTTATAAGCAATAATAATTCATAGTCACTGTATACTGAACACTGAAATATTATTCCTAAAAATTAGTTGAAGCAAATAGACAGTTTCTTTAATATTTTAATGAAAATGGAAGGCTTTAATCCCAGTAAAAAAGGAATCAGTATTAAGTTATTTTGTTTCAAGAATTTAAGGCTATAGCCTTTACAATCATTTCAAGGGATAACATAATGATTTCTTGTTTTACTTTTGAACAGAAAGTTAAGATTATAGATAAAATAAACTCTTGCGTAAAAGATCGTATAAGATTTGTTAAAAAAGTTGTATAAAATTTGGAACCTGCATGTTATCAATACTTGGAGAGGTCTGTAATTTTTATAAGAAAAATATTCTCGCTAAAAAGTTTCGAGAAGAAGAGTCTCATTTTTAGCTTATGTTAACCAATGTTGAACGATCTAAGGAAGTAGAGCTTTTTTCAGTTTCTGAAAAGCATTAAGAATGATCCATTAACATTACAGTGTTATACAGTAAATTTGACACTATATAAGTTATTTTGCCTCATATCAGAATCAAAATTAGATATGTCGGATGCCCTCAATCTAGAACTTTGATCTGATCTTCAATTTAAAATTAATACAATTATGAGGATTATTAGTTTTCTAAAAATATCTGAGCATAACCTAAGTTAACGTACATGGTTTCATGTTGAGTAACCATAACCACTCTCTGAGAAAAGGGCGGCCAGGACATTTGGCATGGTTGACATGTTGAGTTATTTTTATTACCATATTAATACGGTTTCGAGTAAAATTTACTTCAGAATATGAGAACCTAGTTCTCGAAATACGTATACAGGCTGTTCGTTTTATATTGTCCACTTTTGCTTAAAATGAGCGAAATTGGAATCTACATAAAATTACAAATTCAACGATATGCTTAAAGTTTTATTGAAGAAATAAATTACAAGAGAAAATTATGAATAATTAATCTTCTAAGCCATATCAGGTAGGCTGTGATAACAAATTGATTATTTTTTTGTAACACAATATATAATTTTACAAAAATAACTTACTATTTAAACAATTAACTTTTAAGTATTACTCAATATTATGTAAACTGTTTTCACAGCCTGCCTGATATCATGGCTTAGCAGGTAAATTATTCACAATTTTCTCTTACGTTTTTGTAATTTATTCACTTTAAGCATATCGTTGTTATTTATAATTTTACGTATATAAAAATATATAGGCTGTCTCATTTAAAATAAGAAAGTTGTGTTCTGTATTTTGAGAACCACTGGTTTAAAAAACTTTTATTTCACTCATTTTAATAGTCTTATGATATAGAAATTGTTTGCTTTTTTAACCGACCTCGTAGCTCTTAAGGTGCATTCACAAATGAAAATTAGGTTTAGATTTATGGTTTATACTTTAGATTTAAAGACTTTGGTCGCATATTATGTAATGACTCCATTCACACTTCAGAATTTATGGTCTCTAAATCCAAATCATAAAGCTAAACATTGCAAGGTCCAAACTTTAGGTTTATGATTTAGTTTGACGTCACAAACTTCACCAATGAGAACGAGTCTGAAATGATATAGATATATATACCCATCTTTATTTAGTATCCACTTGGTGGATTCGGCTTTTTACACAAATGCCAGAAGAACATGGAGACTGTCATAACTTAATTGCTGAAATATAACCAGTAATGCCAAGCGAATGATAGTTTCACGGCGCACACGTGTCTTGTTGAGTACTGCTCTAGCAATATTTTAATCTTGTTTTTGAAGCATTTACATAGATGTCTGTACATATGAAAACTAATTTTCAGGTAATTTAAACTTACATTTATGAATGCCTTACTTAAACCTAAACAAAAACCATAAACCTATTTTTCATTTGTGTATGCACCAGTTTTTGATATAGCAATAGTGGACAAACTGAAATGTATAGTTTTTATTTGCACTTAATTTTAAGGCTAGGGATACATTTAATTTTATTATCAACACATAGACTCAGAGAATTTTAACGAACATTGCTGTCACTATTAAATGAATAGGTTAACTTTATCTTTTTAAATAAAAAGTTAGCAATAGTGAGTACAATCAATGTTCTATCTATTTCTATATACACTGAAATGGTCAGTAAAAAGATGAAAAATGCCCTCCTGTAAATAAATTAGAGTTTTCTTCATTCTAAAGAAGTATAGCTGTTGGTAAGATCAACATGATTTATAATTAAACTAATCCCAAAGTAAAATGTTTAGCAACATTATACGAAAGGAGAAAACTTCATCCCAATTCGGATGTATACTTTATCATTAAACTTTATATTAATTAGTTTGTGAACAGGTTAGATTCAACGTTTATACGACTTCATTTCCACAAACATTTTTTTTTGTTTGCAACTTTTTTGGAAAATAAAAACAGGAAAAGATCATATATTTAAAATATTTCTAAGCGATTTATGTGTTTTCATTTCATACTTGCTTTAAATATTCGAATAAATCTTTTTGACCTATTATTAGTAAATAATTTTGTTCAAGAAAATAATTTCAATACATACAACATGTATCACAACTTCGAATATAAACTTTGAGGGTATATACGAGTAGTGCTGACCAAAATGAGTAAAAAAGCTTAATCAACATGGGTCCGATCTTCAATAGTTTCCGAGATATAAGGCAGTGAAAAATGAGTTTTTATGAGATTTACCACTCTCGAAAACTATAAAAGAACGTTTAAATGAGACTTTTTGTTTTGCCTTTGAGAGGTTATATTAAATGTGCTACTATTTATTAAAAAACTCAAATAATAATAATTGTACTAAGTAAATTGTGGTGGGGACCTGGACCACTATTTAATTTTAAAATAACTTCTTAACTATCAGAAATTAAGAAAAATATTTCATATACAATTTTATTGTTTTTTATAGTCTTTCTGGCATAGACAACATTTTGTTCGATCAATATTTTTGACAGTTTTTCTTTGATTCTAATACAAAATAGCCTCTTTGTCGAAACAGTTGAAGATTAGACCTATGTTGATTAAGTTTTTTACGCATTTTGGTCAGTACTATATGTCCTTAAACTTTGTACCAGAAGTTGTGAAATACCCCGTATAAAACAAATTACTCAGAAATGCACTGTTTGAGTCATCATGATTGAAAATGGAGAATTATCCAGAATAAGAAAAGGTACAAATTATTATTTTGATACAAATTATATTTTGTAGTTTTTGACAGATAAATCGTTACATTTGTTTGTATATTGCTTCAATTCCTTAGGTAATACTATAAGAAAATATTTTTAAATTAAATTTTAAGTTCTATTTTCTCGATTACAATACGTGCAAAATAAAATATAATTATAGAATTGGGATGTATAATTTAATTCTCAGTAATAATATAACAAGAGAATGAGAATAAATTGAAAATAATATGACAGATTTTTCGAAAACTTGTTGCCAGTCACGAAAGCCCGTAGGACTTGAGCAGCTATTGCCGAATGGCAACAAGTGTGAGAAAAATCTGGAAAATTATTTTTTAATTTATCGAACTCTCGAAATATATTTAATTAGATTATTTTTTGATCCACAAGTTTCAAACAACGGAATCAGGCTGTCATGCTATAGACCAGAAAAGTTAGGTTAGAATTTGCCTTTGGCGCGAGTTCATAGTTTGAATTCCTTAGTATACGTTTCATATAGGAGTTTAATTTTACAGTCAAAAAAAGATATTTTTATAAAAGAAATTAAGCAGCTCTTGCTAAGAATTCGATAGTTTGTTTATTCAGTAATAGATTACAACAGTTTAAACCTGTAGAAAAGGTAAAGTAAGAAAATTATTAGAAATTAAAATGCTTGGTGCAAGCAAGGGTACCGTATGTCGTTGACCCATCAGTAAATAGGACAGCACAATAGAAGATGAAGCATGCACGATCAAACTAAGACATACGTTCAATGAATTTTGTAGTGTTGTATTATTATTTAAATAATTATAAACTGTGCAGAGTTCATGTGAATATTATTGTACGAATCTGGAGATAAAGGATCGATCTAGATGCTACATATAATGCTTTGCATAAGAAATTTACTTTTATGAGATTTTTCGGCCTTTAAAGTTGAGCAAACATTTCCTTGCTAAGAAATACACGGGGATTGAAATTATGTTCTCAGCGTTATGAACTGAGTTTGAATTTCGCGCCTAAGTTTGAACGTTACACTTATCTGGTCTATTGTAACGCTATCCACTGTCGTAATTAATTAGCTTCATTCATTTATATGGCTCAGTTGGTAAGTCTGTTTTGACAACTAGAACACCTTTTGACAATGAAAAATAAATAATCAAAAGATATAATTACTAATTATGGTATTTCTAGAAGTGGTTTCTATAATTTTTTGGTTTATTTCATGATCAGAAATGGCACAAAATTAACCTTTTTCGCTCGTTTTACTTATGTGTTGATTACCATCTGACATACCTATGTCAACAAAACAAAAGCTACAGAGATTATTCCCAGGAATAATCTCTAGACCTTTATTTACAGTATAATAATGACATTATTGCCTAAAATTAACAGGCCACTTTTGCGCAAGGAACAACTGTTTTACCATGTTAAACGCCTATGGCCCGCTTTCCTTATTACACCCGGTATCTGTTGTGAGATAACTTCAAAATCTTGGAATATTTAATAATGTGTCAAGACTGTGATGACGTATACATATTTATTATAATACTGTATTATTTATTGGGTGCATCAAAATAATAATTAATAAATCACAATTCCGAGATTATTAATTAAATACCTAATGCATTCAAGAGAGTGTATTAATTAATTCATTAATAAATAAATCCTATTACAAATAGTTAACAATGTATAATAGCTTTGTTCATATGTCACATAAAGATTAAATTTGCACGATTTCGCCATAGTTATGAACCGGATTAAAATACAGTTTGATGGGGTTAGTTTGACATACCTACACATAAAATGTAAGCATTGCTTTGATCGGGAGAGAGATTTGAAATTAGATTATTATATGTAATGAAATTGTACATTAATATTCAACAATAATTCAAATAGATTATTTGTTAGTAATACGATTTTCGTGGAAGAGCTGAAAGCTGATAAACAGATCATACGTAAGAGTTGATAACAAATAAGATTACATAAGTTGAACCCACAAAGAAGATTTCCATGTGATATTATTAGTAATAACGTTTACGCCGCTTGATAAATGTAAAAACACAAAATATTGCAAATAATCATTTAAGAATTTTTTGGTATAAGCAACTATAATGCAAATACAGTAAATATGAGTGACACAACGAAATGCACTTTCAAGAATAGGAAACAGTTTGGTAAAACTGTTTCTCACAAAAAGTATTTTACTCACAGTTTATTACATTATAAAGTTTGAGCGTTACTACAAAAAACGTCCTATAAAAATTACTAATTAATAACCTTTTCAATTTAACAGCTATATATGATAACTATTCTCGGTGAAAATTTGTATCGTTAGACATTTTAGCTTCAATATAATCTATTGTAACTTCTTTCAAGACGTTTTCTAAAGTTTCCAGAGACATTTCTCAGATTTTTTCTGATTATTTCAAATGCGAAAAAAATGGACTGGTTGTTTTTACCAAAAGCTTCTCTTTTGAGATTTAACTACTACTTATACCTTTTCCAATTCAATTTCAGACAATGTAAATTCATTCAATAATAATACAATATTGTAACGTTTTTATTTATCTGGGTGAAGTGTAAATATTAGACAATTATTATTAATTAAAATTAAGTGTTTACTAAACTGTAATGAGAGGAACTGTTACTAATAATAGATAATTATTAAAAACTACTTAAGACTAGACCTATAATTAACTAGATAACACTAACACTATTTATTTAACCAATTAACACTACTATTTATTTCCACGATATTCCAAATTATTTATTTCACTTCGCGTTCCAATCTTAGACTGCCGGTCTGTTGCAGACTCTTGCAGACTGTTTACGCGATATTTATAACACTATATATTTATATCACTATATACTTATAACGTTCAACTGTCCGCCTACCGACCTCCACAGCGTCTATATACACAACTGACTCAACAGCGTTTGTATATTCAACTGCTCGGACAGAAGTCACCTCTTTCACAACACTATCTGTTGCCGTTACTGTCCCCATATACCTAGGTTCCCAATACTCTTCAACACTACCGAGTATTCTCTTTAACAGCTATTCCGGTATACCAGTTACTTCTCGACTCGCCGTTACTGTCCTTGCACACTATAGCTTCCCAATACTCGTCAACACTACCGAGTATTCAAATCCACAGCTATCCCAATATACCAGTAACTTCCCGAGTACCTACTCGACACCAACTGCATACGCTCACTACGATACTGCTGTGCTTTTCACTAACACTTTACTCTCTAACACTCCATGTGTATCTATGACTCTGTAAGTCACTAACTGTCTCTCGAGCATATCTACGTCCCTTAAATACAGCTGCCATTATTTTCTAGAACAGCTCTAGAATATTCGAACACATAATAACAATGAACACAAAAGGTTCAGGCGACCGCAAGTAATTAAACACTTCGAGACCAGTCTGTTTACATCGGCCGGCTACTAGCGCGATTACGTTACCGCTATAAATAGATACTCGCTTACAGCGGCGGCGACGGCGGGCGTTCCACGTTACAATATATTAAAAATAACACATTGAGAAGATTTAGATGGCATAGACAAATAGACCAGAAAAGTAAGGTTAGAATTTGCTTTTAGCGCGAGTTCATAGTTCCAAGTATTGAAGTGTGATTAAAAAAAAAGATATTTTGTAAAAGAAATTAAGCAGATCTTGTTAAGGATTTGATAGTTTATTCATTCAGTATTAGATTGCAACTGTTTAAAGTCCTTGAAAAGGTAAAGTAAGAAAATTATTAGAAAATAAAATGTTACGTGTAAGTTAAAATTCCATATGTCGTGGATAGTCTCTCACCCGCCCGTAAATAGGTCATGTGCAACACAAGCTATGCTGCGATTGGCTGCGTACCGAAGTTGTAGAACCAATCGAGATATGCGTTTATTGAATTTTGTAGTGCTATATTTTTATTTAAATAATTATAAACTGTGCACAGTTCATGTGAATATTATTGTACAAATCTGGAGATAAAGGATCATTCTTGGTGGTACATGTAATGTTTTGTATAAGAGATTTACTTTTATGAGATTTCTCGGCCTTTAAAGTTGAGGTAAGATTTCCTTGGTAAGAAATACACGGCGATTAAAATTATGTTCTCAGCGTTACTAACTGAGTTTGAATTTGGCGCCTAAATTTGACCGTTACACTTTTCTGGTCTATACTGAAGAACTGATAATATTATTTTTAAAAAATTATTAAAAAAAAATGTAAAATTAGTTGATTTTACATTTTATGATGGTTTTTTAAAACTATTAAATGTAAAGACGGCGGGTTGGGCAGTGGTAGAGTGCTAGCCTCTGGAGATCGTGGGTTCGAATCCGGGTCAGAGCCTCGATTTTCTAACTTTAAATTCTGCCTGATTTCAAATTCTGTCGGAATTGGGTTTTCTCCACTACGAATTCTACTGCTCCAGACCAGTAGAATTCGTAGCGTTGAAAACCCAATTCTGACAGAATTAGAAATTAGACAGAATTTAAAGTTACAAATTTAAGGCCCAGGTCGGAAATTTTTTCGACTGGCCTTGATCGGTACGTTACCGCCAGGAATACAATTAACTTGGCAATCAAAAAGTTATTTGGCACCGGCACTGAATACAATAATTATATATTATATATATTATTGTAATCAATGGCACCGGCTTCTGGTTGTAACAAGGGCTTGCATCGGGCGGGCCACAAACATGGCATCTAAGTAAGAAACGTCGTGGCAAAATGTGAAAAGTATAATTAATGGATGTTGTGTGTGTAAGCCACTCTATAGTACTGTACAATACAATACAACTATCAAATGTGATGTTTTAACACACGTCTTAGTTAGCTATAATATTTTTCCGTCGATACGAGAAAATTTATTTTATTCAATGAAATTTTTTTTTAGGTTACTAACGTATTTATACTAAAATCATTCATTAATAAAAAATCATGCATTAATAGGTATTTATAAACTATTTTGTATACAGTAATGGTATCCATCGATAGAAAACTCATATTTTAACTAAATATATCGTAAAATTAACGAAAAGATCATATTCAATAATAATATTAATAACTATTATAAATGTTCATTGAGCTTAAAGCAATGACAATGAACACACAAAATTGGATTAAACGATTAAACGAATATGGATCATTGTTTCATTATTTCTGTAAATAAATTTATATTGAAGTAATAAATATATACTCAAAGTTTTGTTAAAATAATAATAATATTGCGCTTTTATTATAAAAACAATTTCAACATAGCCCCCCCTCCCAATAATTAATAGTTATTTATGCAACATGAGTAGAAAGGTTAGTCTTATTAAATTCTATGATATGAAATGTGAAATTAGACACGTCTACAATAAAAGTGTGAAAAAAAGTACCATAACGTTTCATTTTTTCATCTGTCTGTGTTATTTCACGCTTTTATTGTACTTTATGAACTTATTTAATGAAAAAAAGTGCACTTTTTTAACGGACGTAAAATATTTATGAAAAATATATTCGCAGTTCATAATTTTAATATTAATTTATTTCTTATTATTTTTTTCATACCGTAAAACTTTTATGTTTTACAAACTTTTAAATTAATAAATGTTCTCTATAGAATAAAAAATTCTTTCATTTTCGAAACATTTTTTTATAAAATGAAATTTTATATTTCTATGTCTTCTAAGCTCAAAGTTTAGAAATATTGATACCTTAAAGAATATCGCAAATGTATTCGTTGTAAAACTTTATCAAAATCAAATTGTGTGGATTTTTTTATGTGAACTTTTAAATTTTCCCTATAATACTTTGCTAATATATAAATAAATAACTAACTAAATAAATAAATGATTTAATGATAATATTTATTTATTACATTTTTAACACAATGTAACAATAAAAATCCAATTCTTTTATCGTATTCTAATTTCAATATTTAGAAATATAAATACAAGTCCATATAACAAATAATAAATTGAGATTACAAGCTTTTTAATTTTCAATAAAAACAGTTTGCCAGCAGATCGATAAAAATTTGTATTTACATTTCCTTATTTGCAATTTATCGTTGTTTTCAATTTTAAAAATATTTGTATAACAACATAGACGTCTGTTTTGCTAACCCCATATATCTTTCTATTTACGAATATTTTTTCTAATAAAAATAAACTAAGATCTAATTTATTTTATGAACGTAGAATGCTAAAAACTTAAAGCAGATTATATTTTTAGAATATTCTCAGGTATTCAAACAGATAATCCAATAAGAAATATATGTTGCGTGGCAGAGTGCGTTACATAACTAGCTGTGGTTTTGATGGCCTGAATTCGAATCCGACCGACGTCAAAACTCAAAATTTAAACAGTTTTAACGTTTACTTTAAATACCCGGATTTTTTTTTTATCAGTGAACATGGGCATATGTCTTTACCATAGTTACATTTAAATGATTGACAGCAATGCAGGGCCGTAACTAGCTATTCTTGCGCCTGGGGCGGAATATAAAATTGCGCCCCTTCCCCTTTATTTTTAGCAAATTATTATTAAAAAAATATAACTACATAAAAGGTAATTTCGGCTCCAA
This sequence comes from Harpalus rubripes, assembly GCA_963082715.1. NCBI lineage: Eukaryota > Metazoa > Arthropoda > Insecta > Coleoptera > Carabidae > Harpalus > Harpalus rubripes. The sequence goes on along the minus strand of OY720458.1, from coordinate 44,703,912 downwards.
AATTATCCTCTTGTGACCAGCATAACGATTTGTGTCTGTTCAAGAATTAGTTCCATATTCTCTCGTCTTAGTGCCATATTCTCTCGTCTCGGCGAATGGACTATATAGTTTTAGTATTAATTAACAGTATTTAATGTATATTTCAATTACAATAATTATAAAAAACAAAATAAAGACAATATTATGTCTGACGCATATCAATTGGACCATAACTGGAACGCAGAATTATAATAAAATGTTTATATCTTGATAACACAAAAATGCGTTTTTTTTTCAAATATATTATTGATTTTGCATTAAGAAACTAATTAAAAGTTATTGTTAACATGTCAATGCAGTACGATTGTTAAAAAAGTAGGTTCGCGGAAATTCTATTATTATTGCGCATAAGCTGGGCTTTCTGGGCAAAAAAATGTAAAAAACTTAAGAATTCGTCAGGAACGACGAGAAACTTAATTTTGCAGTTTAAAAATACCGGAAATATTGAGACAAACGTTAAAACTGGGCGTTTTTCGATGATTGCGACAAGGGATGACCGTGCTCTACGGGCACTTATTATAGATGATCGCCGAGTGTATATCCCAGATTTGCCTGTCATATGGGCAAATGTGATTGGCAGATCGATCTTTAAAGACACTTATCTGAGAAGTATGAAAAAACTGAGATATGGGTTCTACAAGGTAAAATAAATCATCTTAATTCCAAACTTGTAATTTTTTCATCTAAGCGATGGAAAAATCTCTACTCGCACAAAAACAAAAGCAAGCCCGATCTTTAGTCCTGGGATTCAATCTCTGTGTTCTTTTGCCGATACATTCACTGAGTGGACTGCCACGCGCTGGGGGTGCCTTGCGCGCGAATTTTGAAAGTCACAGTGCACAGAAATACAGTATTAATTCGCAAAGTGTGCAATAAGAAATCCAAGATTGTGCTTGGCTTATATTTAAGAATTTTTCTGAGAATTATCAAATGAAGAACTTATTTCTGCGCCCTATGCAGCAATGTATTATCGCGTTTTTTTTTTAAATGGATATACGGAGTTGTCAAACTCATCAAATTATCATGTGCATATTTAATAAATTCTTTTTATATCAAACAGGTATTGCCATTTTCATTTAACTGTATAATTTAATGTTTAAATGAAATTTTGTAATGTTTCCAAAATTCTGAAGCGCCCCCTCGCGTTGCGGCGCCCCTAGGCTATTGCCTAGTTTGCCTAGTGTATAATCCGGCCCTGCTTATTTTCTTTTAATGCTGTCCGTTGACACACCCTGTGGTTTTATAATTGTTATATATTTTTCTAATAGATGCTTGACTGTGTATTAAAAGTAGCAACAAATAATTCGAAAACTTGTCAGACTCATATTGGACTTACACCATGTTATGATTTGCATTTATTTTTTCATACATCATTTTGGAAGATGACAGGTTGATGACTTTGACAACTCCCTATCTCTACTTAAAAAAAAACGCGTAATACATTGCTGTCAATCATTTTAAATGATATTATGGTAAAGACATGCGCCCATGTTCACTAATAAAAAAACTCTCGGTATAAACGTTCGATTTTCTAAATTGTTACTATGATGGAAGAATCCATTGCATATTCGAATTCGAAAGTAGGTAGCATTACTGTCTCTTCCCTATATCGAAAAAAACCAAATGTAACAAAATTTAAAACTGGTCAATTCAACACAAGTGTACTATAACCCTCTTTTCAATATGTAAATGAAATAAACCGATATCGATTTTATACAGAACCTTTTTTCTTGATAAAAAGAAAAACAATAATTTTGCACCTGCTGTACGTTTCCACCGCTATATTTTTTTTATAGCATAACATGACTACCATGAAAAGAAGTACGTACGGATAAAACAAAAAATCTAGAGATATAACAACGTATTTTATTAGTTTCGTAATTTCGTAAAGATAAAATAGATATTGACTTTTTTATTGGACAAGCAATTTAAAAACAAATAAATGAATTGAAGACTATTGCTCATAAGATTTTATAACGTACATCGCAAAATTAAAGTTCGATTATAGTATCTTCCAGTGGGTTTTAAATGCTATCGAAATAGTACACATTATTTTTATATCGCATGGAAACATTACAGTTATATTTATTTGCATTCCTACTCCCCAATTTTATGTAAATAAATGGTAAATTGAAAGGTAAAATTATTGTACATCAGATGCAAGTAATAATAACCGTTGTATAATGTTATGATGACATGTCGAACAGAAACAACTTGCGTTTGTATGAAAGTGAAAGAAATGTTGAATGATGTAGGCTACTAGAGGCAATAATAAAACTTGGACTATACTGGGTGTAAACGAAACTAGGAAACGCGATTTTTCTCGGAAGTTATTAGAGATACAAAAAAATACTATAAAATAAAGTTGTAGGAGACCAAAGGGGGCATCCCATTACAGAATAAAATATTTTTTTAAACCAGTGGTTCTCAAGTTACAACACAAAGTTATATTTGCTTAAACGGGATGGCATATATTTTTTAGGCCTATTCGATACAGTATTTTTTTTTGAATTCAACCATGTAATCATTTTATATCCTTACATAATAAATACATTGAGAAAAATTCAATTAAAATTTAAATAAATTTTATTTTTATAGTTATTTTGCAGTAGGCTATGTATGAAAAACAATTGAGCTTAAATTAAAGTAAAACAAATATTTGTTAATTACCATATAAATAGTGCTCTTTCCGCAACAATAGGAATTATTATGCACTAAATAATTCAAATTGACAAATATCAGGTTTCGTTTTTCATACATGGCCTACTGAAAAATATATATAAAAATAATATTTATTTAAATTTTAATTGAAATTTTTCTCAATATTTTTATTATGTAAGGATATAAAATGATTACATGGTTGAATTGATATTTATTTATATGTCTCAAAATATAATTAAATACTTAAACAATAAGTTTGTTTATTTATTTATTTATTTAAGCAATTAACACAACGTCCTATTTATTTACACGCTATTTATTTCACTACGCGTTCCAATCTTAGACTGCCGGTCAATTGTAAACTGTTGTAGACTGTCTACGCGATATTTATATTACTATATTTATATAACAATCACGGGACTCTACTCGCGTGCTCATTTCCATAGAGCTCTATATACTCAACTGACTTCCACAGCGTCTGTACACTCAACTGCCTTCCACAGCGTCTGTATACTCAACCGACTTACTGACCGACTCTACGCAGAGTGTTTATATATGGCACCGTATCGTTTCTAGAAATCCTCCCGAAACATTCGGGAAAATTCCCGTGTTGTTTACACGCTGCCAGCCGCCCTCTTAAGACGCCCGCATACAGCGAGCGGTAATTATGTTATCGCTTTCCGCTCATGCTTCCAGAGAATTCGACCAGTGGCGCCGATTGCGTCGGTCGAGTGCTCGCAGACTCAGTGGCGTAGATACTCTCAAGTTAGAATGCGTATTTTTTTAATTAATTATTTTATTAAAGTGCTTATTATCCACGCACATTTCCATTTATTGGCCACGAAAGTTATTGAAACGTATTTATTTAAATAATTTTATAAGTAATGAAATAGATCAATTTATGTGCTCCAATAATTAACGAACGCCACTGATTGCGAACAAAAAATGATCGTAACATGTACGTCATCGAATATAAACATTTACGATACTTCGAATCACAATATTTTAGTATATACTTGTACTTGTTTATCTATAAAAGCTTTTGTTCATAAAATTATTTCCATCTTTACATTTCTTTACATTTTAATCACGTTTTACAACACTTATCATAACTGACACAAAATTTTATGATATTTTTCTGGCATTTATGTAGATTTCTTTGAATTTAAATGTTTTATTTCTGTAGGGTACGAAATTAAACAAGCACAGCCATAATTTTGATGTAATGTATTAATTTGAAGATAGGGTACTACATTCTATATTAATGGAATAAGTAATACGATGGTTAGTTTAACAACACGGAGTGAAATATTTCATGTTCATATGAATTTTAATAGAATGGAAGAGTTCGGTTTATACAAATTCATAATTCATGCGATATTTACTGATAAATACTGCCGTAAAAATAATATAGCGATATTAAGTTTTTAAATATATCCCTGTCTTGATGACTCTCCAAATATTTATAGTATGACTAGCAAATGAAAGTTGACGCTTAGATTATTTAATAGATGTGGTTTCTTTTTGATTTGAAAGGAAACTGACCTTTATGTATTCTGTTACAGAAGATTAGAATTGTACTCAATACCAGGAGGCATTTAAAATGACCTCAGCAACAGGATTCAGGGATGTATTTAAAAAATTTAATACCGCAAATTCTAGTTCGTTCGTCTCAGGTGTAAGGAACCCTCGAGTCGGAATTACAGGTAGAGGAAATTAAAAATAATCCTATTTCATAGAATTAGAAACTAAATATTTAAAGATCAAAATATTTTGCTGTAATCAACATAATCGAAAAATGTTTAAAATATTTTAAACGCACCCCTTTTTTCATATTCAGTTACCCTGGTCGGTCATCTATTTTTAGCCAGACACAGTAATGTATTTCTGTACTTTCGTAGTCCAGTATTTACATGGGTTCATGCAAAAATTTCATACTTGAATATTTCGTACAATTCAATTCTTCTCTGGGGTTTCAAAAAAAACCACATCTATAAAATAATTTAAACGTCAACTTTCATTCGCTAGTCATACCATACTTGTATTCTAGTATTATACTTAAATATAATATTAATAAGTATAGGTACTAGTTAACGTTCATTTTTTTGAAGGAGTTAGCTGTTGTAGTTGTTTGTTCATAAGGTTTTTCCTTTTGTTTATGGCTTTTAATTTCATATGCTTCTAGGAGGGTTAATCTCTGACCATTCCTTTGAAAATGAAAAATTTCCAAATTAGATTTTGTGCAGATGTAATTGTTGTCAAGTAAATGTTTAGCTAGATTGTAATAATTTTTATTATTTCTGAAACAGAATTATTCTTATTACTCGCATCCAGCTTAAGGTGCATTCACAAATGAAAATTAGATTTATGGTTTTTGTTTAGGTTTAAGTAAGTCATTCATAAATTAGTTTTGATATGTACAGACATATGTGTAAATGCTTCAAAAATAAGATTAAAATATCGGTAGAGCAGTACTCAACAAAACACCTGTGCGCCGTGAAACTGTCATTCGCTTGACATTATTGATTATATTTCAGTAATTAAGTTATGACAGTCTCCATGTTCTTCTCGGATTTGTTTACAAAGCCGAATCCTCCAAGTGGATACTAAATAAAAATGGGTGTATATATTTATATCATTTCAGACTCGTTCTCATTGGTGAAGTTTGTGACGTCAAACTAAATCATAAACCTAAAGTTTGGACCTTGCAATGTTTAGCTTTATAATTTGGATTTAGACACCCTAAATTCTGAAGTGTGAATGGAGTCATTACATAATATGCGGCTAAAGTCTTTAATCTAAAATATAAACTATAAATCTAAACCTAATTTTTATTTGTGAATGCACCTTTAGTATACACATAAATTACAAAATATAACCATAAATAAAATACAAGAATACAGTAAAAGTTACAAAATATAAAATACTGAATAGAACATAATAAGATATTATATAGAAAGTATCCAGTGACGGGCACAATCAACTACAATAGAATTCCTTTCTGCAAGGTCCTTGAAGGTGCATCTACTTGGAAGGTTTGGGCAAATGAGGATATGGTTCATTGTTTGGTCTCCCCTCACTCACAACTCGTTGATCCATCAATATAACCCCATTTCTTCATATTGGTCTTGCATCTTCCGACCTGTGTTCGAAGGCGGTTGAGGCTTTTCCAGACTGGCTCTATTCCAGGTAAAGTGTATGGTGTTTCAATAGTCCGCCATTGTTCTAATCTTTTGGCGGATATTAAACCTGTAAGCGGCTGGACTGTTGAAAGGAAACTCCTTCTGGACTTTAACTAAAGTCATTCCTAATATTTTTGGTCTTGGGTCTTGTGGGCCGCGATGTGTCTCTTGGAGACAAAGAACATGACACCGTAGTTTCCTACATATATATCTGCTATTAGAACTTGTTTTGACGATGATAGTCCTTCCACATTTAAAGAAATTATTGTATATTTTGGTCCCAATAAAGGTGCATTCACAAAAGAAAATTAGGTTTAGATTTATGGTTTATACTTTAGATTTAAAGACTTTGGCCGCATATTCTTCATTCATACTTCAGAATGTAGGGTCTATAAATCCAAATCATAAAGCTAAACATGGCAAGCTCCAAATTTTAGATTTATGATTTAGGTTGACGTCACAAACTTCACCAATGAGAACGAGTCTGAAATGATATAGATATATATATATATATATATATATATATATATATATATATATATACACCCATCTTTATTTAGTATCCACTTGGTGTATTCGGCTTTTTAAACAAATGCGAGAAGAAAATGGATACTGTCATAACTTAATTGCTGAAATATAACCAATAATGCCAAGCGAATGATAGTTTCACGGCGCACGGGTGTTTTGTCGAGTACTGCTCTACCGATATTTTAATATTGTTTTTTGTAGAATTTACACAGATGTCTGTACATATCAAAACTAATTTTCAGTTAATTTTAACTTACATTTATGAATGACTTAAGGTGCATTCACAAATGAAAATTGGGTTTAGATTTATGGGTTATACTTTAGATTTAAAGACTTTGGCCGCATATTATGTAATGATTCCATTCACACTTCAGAATTTAGGGTCTCTAAATCCAAATCATAAAGCTAAACATTGCAAGGTCCAAACTTTAGGTTTATGATTTAGTTTGACGTCACAAACTTCACCAATGAGAACGAGTCTGAAATGATATAGATATATACACCCATCTTTATTTAGTATCCACTTGGTGGATTCGGCTTTTTAAACAAATGTGAGAAGAACATGGATACTGTCATAACTTATAATTGCTGAAATATAACCAATAATGCCAAGCGAATGACAGTTTCACGGCGCACAGGTGTCTTGTTGAGTACTGCTCTACTGATATTTTAATCTTGTTTTTGAAGCATTTACTCAGATGTCTGTACATATCAAACCGTAAACCTAATTTTCATTTGTAAATGCATCTTAAGGGATTATAATTGCTTATCTTCTTTTTGACTGTAGCACTAAGTTGGTTGTAGCAGGATTAGTTACTGAATAAAATCAGTATCCGGGTCGCGACGAGGACGTTTCTGCATGACCCACCCCAGTTATTTGTAAGGATTAAATATTATATTATAATAATGTTCCGGAGTACTGTAACTTAATATAGTGTAAAACTATAATAAAAGTATATAATTATAGTAAGACATAAAATATATCAGAATATAAAATATAAAAAATATTCTTTAATTCTAACTTTGAAATTACGTTTTGTGTTCATTTCTTTGATTACTGTTGACTTTTTTTTTGCTATACGTTTTCCGTGTATGGTTTTCTATAATTGTTATCCTAATATTACTCATTAAAAAGTTGTATAATTGAACGTAAACTGTACTATCTGTAATGTTTTTGCGCGATTTAGAAATTCACTGTTTGAATAAGTATCCGGAGAATGTTTGCTACCTTAACATTTCTTACAATTTTATTTCCCCATAAAAGAAAACATAAAGGTTATATTTCCTTCAAATTCATACAAATGCGCAAATATATGAAAAGAAACCACTACTATAAACTAATATAAAAGTCAACTTTCATTCTCTGGACGAATTATAATTCATAAAATCTTTAAGACTTCTGGTCGAGCAATACTGCACGCAAATTTCATATAAATTATTATAAAATCTTAGAAATAATTTAATTAACGTCTAGATAAGCAAGAAATATAGCTAGTATTAATACACTTGTTCTATATTTTAGAGTCTTGAAATATTGATACAATGACAATGGAGTCCTCCACCATACTATCAAATTTGAACATGGGTCATTTTAAATATAAATGACTCTTATTAAAACTAAAGCTTAAGACTGTATATTAGGAAATATGCAGTTAAAAAAAGTTATTTGTTTTTAAAATATTCGGGTTTTTGAAATTTAGAATCCATTTTAAACTAAATGCGTGCAGAAAATAACAAAACAACGAAAGTAAACCAAATAGGTAATACTTTATGATGTTACCGAAGTAGAAACCATATACGTTTGTATAGAATTAAATGAAATGTTGAATGACGTAAGCTGCCAGTGGCAATGAAAATATTTGCTATAATATACGTGTTTCTTTTTTTTATTAAATTGATTATTATCCATGAAAATTTCCAATTATACCGGGTGTAAATTTTAAAACGGGCCATAGAGCTATAACATAGAAAAACAATTTTCAGCTGCTAAAAGTTTCTGTATTAAATTATAGAAAAAAAATTGGTGCATATAAAACTAATTTAAATTTTTTCGTAATTTAGTCATGAAATTGACAGTAACATAACATTTGTTGATTTAGGGCAGCTCATTAATAACCGTTAATTTGCATTCATTTGGCATTTAAATACTGTTTTTCTATGTTATAGCCCTATGACCCGTTTTAACACGTTAACTGCGGAATAAAAATAAGGTAGTATTGCGTTACAGACGATACATATCGCCGGCGATATGTAACTTGCTTTCACTGTGGTGCGATACATATCTCCGGGGATATGTACTAGATGTTGACTTTAGTTCCATCTTGTGTACAGATAAGTAACTTTTTGGCTGTATTTCAATATGTATCATTTAGGTTGGTATCCGAACTTATTTAGACTCAAACCGTACATACCTTCGGATACTAAAACTGCACATATTCAAATGAAATTGAATACATGAGAGATAAAGTTAAATATAAGTGTTTTAATGATTTAATTTCACAAAAATATAACAAAAATAACATATTGAATATTTTGGTAATAACAATAACTAAAAACAAAGTAAATTTACATTAATTTTCCACTTTATTTCATTGACGTGTTTTTTTGCAATTTCAAAAATTGGTCTGATATTCTTGTAAAAAATAAACTACGAGGTTTATGCCCGGTTTCATAAACGTTTGCTAAATTTTAACACTTTGTTAAACGATTTAGCCGATTCCAAATGTTGTTTCACCAAAGAGTGTTAACTTTAACAACATGTTAAATTTTATGTTAATTTAATAGTAGCTTCGAGGTGCTCTTAAATTTTTAACACATTGTTAAATTTGACATATGATAAATTTGTTACAAATGTTATTACGAATATTTGGTTAGATGAAAGTTTATAAGTTCATTTGTGTAATATTGATAATTACATTGTGAGTATAATAATTTCCATATTATGTTAGATGAAATTTATAATACATATTCAACTGTAAATAATATTTGTAGAATAAATATTTAAAAATGTTATTCGGACTCAGAAGAAGAATTTTTTGAAAATGCTATTGTCTGGATTAGGCCAAGGCATTTTAGAAATAATACAAATTCGTTTGAAATTTATAATGATACGGTATTTAAAATTAGATACAGATTTATCAAGGAAACTGTTAGAATAATATTAGACCATATTAGCGACAATTTGATTAGTTTTACTAACAGAAATCATCCTATCAGTCCAATGAATATGCTTCTAATCACACTTCTTCAAATGGCCAGGCAGAAAGAACGGTACAAACCGCCAAGAATGCAATTAAGAAGATGAATAATCGAAATCTCGGTTTAGAAATTATGCGATATCTTCTTACACAACATGTTTCTCCCAACTGCACTACTAAAGAGTCCTGCTAAACTTTTGATGAAGCACAAGAAAACTATTCTAGATCGTCTCCGACCAGATTTGACAGATGAAAATCGTGAAATAATACAAATGTACGAAGAAAAGATCGTTCTTTTATTACATGTGATACAGTTTTAGCAGGGAATTACAATTGAAGTTCCAAGTGGGTTAAAGCTCGCATAACCGACATCACTGGTCCACTATCTTACAAGATCGTCATCGACGATGGCATCGAGTTATGAAGACACATCGATCAACTTCGAGCGTTGATAACCCTTAAAATTTTTTGTTGGTCTTGGCCGTTCTATTCTACAGTTGTACTCTTCTGTAATTTTTCTCCAGCATTCTTGTTTTTCTCTTCCCGTATAATTATGTTCTCTACTTTTCGGCATATTTTCTTCAATGTCACTATTTTAAAGTAATTTCTGAATCAAATGCATAGTATATGCTATATTAATCACACATTATATCATTGAAATACTTACATATCTGTAATATGTAAATTCACAATTTAAAATAATTTTCTTAATACTTTCTTGCATCTGTATTCTTCTGTACCACTGCGTATCACGATCGATTTTGACGTTTCACTGAGTAGTTTTTATACCAACAAAAGAATATATACCTGTTATATTAGTTTAATAATACCAACATAAATCATAATTTCCTATGAATAATTTAACACTTATGTTAACTAATAAATTGTTAAAAATAGAATGTTAATTTTGTGAAACACTGTCAAAACTTAACAATTTGCTATTTTTAAACATGTGTTAACTAACATGAGATTTAGCAAGTGTTTATGAAACCGGGCATTAAGTAACAATGAAAAGAAATAAAACGCATGTTATTATAACAAGTTCATACAAACCCTGGCGATGTGTTCCGCACAGAAATAATAAAGAATTAATTGTGTGCGTTACATATCGCCCGAGATCCGTACTATATTATTTTAATCTAATAATCTTATAAAAATGCTACAAGAATGGTTAAAATCGGTCCACAAATAAAAATTGTACACTCACCGCGCCTGAAGAATGAAAAGGCAAAATTCGCTTATGCATGATGTCACCATCTGGTTACATATCGCGGGCGATATGTATCGCAGTTAACGTGTTAAATATTACACCCGGTATATTATGCAGCGAGTTTATACTAATTTATATCTCTTATCAGTTCTGTGCGAAAATTTTCCTTGAATTTGTTATTCTCCTTAGTTTGTGTCAATTTTTCTCATTATATAAAGTTTGTAATGTTTGAAAATGTTGGTTGAGTGTTATGTGATGATCTGCGGAATGTTTAGCTGGCAGTTTTTGCAGGGTTAATTAGGGAAAATGCGTGATAAACTTGCTCCGTGGCCTTTTTATCGCCCGGGAAAAAGTAAGAATTTTATCTACCTCATTTTGCGGAAACTGCTACTACTCAACTGCTTCAAATCAACAACATCCAACAGTTTCTTTACTGCTTTTAATTTACACAATATTATGAGAAATGCTTAAATACTTAAAAAAACATGGCACGCTGCGTGAAAAATCGCGAATTAAAGAAAGAAGTAGTTATTTTTCACTATATTATAAACGGGTTCGGTTTATTTGAACATTAATAGTTATTTATGCAACAAGAGTGTAACACAAGCTTTATGATATGAGGTCAAAATTATTGACCGAATGGCATAAAGCTTGTGTTTACACTTGACTTGCATACAAGAAAAGGTTTTTTATACGATCTTAAATAACATTCCTGAAACAAATTAGAAATTTGACAGACGAGCAAACGACAATTTAAATCCACCAAATACCGAGTTCACATTTGACAGGTAACAGATCTGAAGTTGAATACTGCAGTACTCAGTCAGTATGCAAACATGTACAAAAAAAACTAGGTTTAGGGAGGGCAATTTAATGCCACATGTGTATTGATGGCGGTAGCTCTGTAATGTGTAAAGTAAATAAAATACGAAAATCGTATACTTTACACACTGTTTGCATATATATATATATACACAGGGTGGTTTTGAACTGAATGTCATAAATTTAAGGGTAAGTAGATGTAGTAGTAGTATTTATTTTTTATACCCCGGTATATATATATATATACCGGGTGTCTTAGGCCGACCGACACATGGGCGATTAAAATGTAAAATTAGTTAATTGTGAATAGTATCTCCCCAGTGCAAGATATTAAGATGAAATTTTGCACGCTTATCCGGGGATACTATTTCTATGGATTTCAATTCAAATCAGTCAATTTACAAGTGTAATATTAGAATAAATTAAGAAAAATTGTAGAAGTACCATGAATGTTATTCATATCTTGAAAATAATAGTATCTAAGCAACAGCTGTGATAGAGTAGGGGTAACGTGCGCGCTTCACAATTTAGAGAGTCGGGTTCGAAACCAACCGACAGCAATATTTATTTTTTAATTTTTTCTTTTCAAAATAATTTTTATTATTAATATGTTTTTAATCTTTTATTAATATTTAATTTAATAAAGTGGATACATTGTAGGTAACAAGATTTATTTATTTAAAAAATATTTTATTATTTGCTTTATTGGTTTATTATAAATTAAATTTCTTCAAATTATAGTTAGCCCTGACGAAAACAAAAAAACGAGAACATTTGATTTGAATAATCAAACGTCAAATGCAGATTTGTATTGTACTATCTTTATTTGTTGCTAGTGTTATTTAAATAATATGGATTTAACTACAAAAGATAAATTTCGTATTGTGAAATTATTTCACATTGGTAATAGCCTACAGCAAACTGCTGATGTATTTTCTGCCGAAAATCCAGAAAAAGTAGTTAATAAATCCCGTGTAAGGCGTATTATTAACAGATTTGAAGAAACTGGGTGTGTTGCTAATCACACAAAGCAGGAAATACAACCAATTGAAAATGAATTTGAAGAAATAATAATTGCGCGGGTTGAAGTGGAGCCTACTATTAGTTTAAGAAGTTTACAAATGGAATGTGGAATAAGTAGAACAAAAATTGCTAGAATACTTAAGAAAAATGGATTTAGAAGTTACAAAGTAGGTAACCATCAAGAATTGCGAGACGGCGACGAAGAAAGAAGAGCAACTTATTGTGAAACAATTATGGATAAAGCCAATGAAAACAGAAACTTTTTGTACTCCCTCTGTTATACCGATGAATGCACATTTACTCTTCATAACGAACCGAATGTGCAAAACTTTCGCCACTGGTCAAAAGATAAACCAACTCTTCAAAATTTATCAAGAACCCAATATCCCCAGAAGGTTAATGTTTGGGCGGGAATTTTGGGATCACACATTATTGGACCATATTTTATTGAAGGGACATTGAACGGTCCAAAATATTTAGATTTATTGGAAACAGTAGTTGGGCCTAGACTTACAGAATTAAATATGGAGAGGATATGGTTTCAACAGGATGGGTGTCCAGCGCATAACGTGCAAATTCTCAAAGAATATTTGGACAATTCATTTCCAGATTCTTGGATTGGTTTAAATGGACCAATTAATTGGCTGGCAAGGTCTCCTGATCTAAGCCCCTTAGATTTTTTTCTTTGGGGTCATTTAAAATCAAAAATTTACGGCCATTATGAATTGACCACTTTAGAAGACCTGAAAGCGGCAATAAGGAATGAATGTAGGCTTATTTCTAATCGACAGCTAAGCAACGTGAGACAGCAATGTTACGATCGTCTCGGATTTTGCTTAGCGCAAAACGGCGGCCATTTTGAATATTTATTATAATTTTAAATTTTAATGTTGTAATTAGTAGGTACGATTTAATATTTTTTAAATAAATAAATCTTGTTACGTACAATGTATCCACTTTATTAAATTAAATATTAATAAAAGATTAAAAACATATTAATAATAAAAATTATTTTGAAAAGAAAAAATTAAAAAATAAATATTGCTGTCGGTTGGTTTCGAACTCGACTCTCTAAATTGTGAAGCGCGCACGTTACCCCTACTCTATCACAGCTGTTGCTTAGATACTATTATTTTCAAGATATGAATAACATTCATGGTACTTCTACAATTTTTCTTAATTTATTCTAATATTACACTTGTAAATTGACTGATTTGAATTGAAATCCATAGAAATAGTATCCCCGGATAAGCGTGCAAAATTTCATCTTAATATCTTGCACTGGGGAGATACTATTCACAATTAACTAATTTTACATGTTAATCGCCCATGTGTCGGTCGGCCTAAGACACCCGGTATATATATATATATATATATATATATATATATATATATATATATATATATATATATATATATATATATATATATATATATATATAGGTTGTTTCCATTAAAACAATCAACGCTTTTTTGGGTGAACTAACAACTTTAGAGAAAAATGTTTAATACGAAAAATGATCAAGAATAAGGGCATAATGTATCAATAGTAACAAAAAGAACATTTAACCAGTGGTTCTCAAACGGTACAACAAAATTATATTTTTTTAAATGGTATCCTATATCCCATTAGATAGAGAATTTTTTTCTGATTTCAACGATATAAATATGGTATAGGGTTGTATAACAATTATTTCGAGAAAAATGGTATTAAAAATTAGAAATAATGTAATAAAAAATGGGTTTACTACTATCGTAACTAGGCAACAGACGTGTGTATTGCATAGCCTATTGTAATATTATAACATTATTTTTAATATCATTTTTCTCGAAATAATTGTTATACAACCCTATAACATATTAATATCGCTGAAATCAGAAAAAAATTCTCTATCTAATGGGCTACAAAAATATATAGGATACCATTTAAAAAAATATAATTTTGTTCTGCCGTTTGAGAACCACTGGTCGCATTTTCGTTTTGTTATTATTAATAAATTAGCCCCTTATTCTTGATCATTTCTTGTATATAACATTTTTTTCTACAGTCATTAGTTCGCCCAAAAAAGCGCTGGTTGTTTTAAAGGAAACACCTGTATATATATATATATATATATATATATATATATATATATATATATATATATATATATATATATATATATATATATATATATATATATACCGGGTGTCTACTTTATTTCCCGAACATAGAAAATTGAATGTTAAAGTTTTGATTTGGCGATATCTCTTTACCTATTAATTTTAGAAAAAAAGTGTAATAAAGAAAAATGTTCAGAATGAAAACGTGCATCGATAATTTATGTTTGATGTTTTTCACATATCTGCCAGATTTGACGTGTCATTTGATTTTATTATTATTATAAGAATTTGTGATTATTTTTTTACTACTAGATTGTCTTCCTATTATTCTAATAATAATAAAAAAATCAAAAGAAATGTCAAATCTGTCAGATATGTCAGAAACAACAAACATAAATTATTGTCTTATTTTTCACGGCACTCTGTTAATTGCGTTAATTCGTGTATTTTCTTTTGCTTCTAACTCGTACATAAGGAACAATTGAACAACAAACTTGGCACTTTTTCCTTCTAAATATTTTTCTTCATTACACTTTTTTTCTACAATTAATAGGTAAAGAGATATCGCCAATTTAAAATTTTAACATTGAACTTCCTATGTTCGGGACATAAAGTAGATATCCTGTATATATCGGAGTATAAAAAATTACATTGCCAATAGGACTAAATAATAATAATAATAATAATAATAATTCGAACATTAAAGTCTACGAATTTTTGACAAAAATCTTTCTTCGCTATTTATACGTGAAACATTTTTCACTTTCTAAATAAAAGAGTTATATACTTAACTATAATCATACTATGTATAAAAGCTATAATATTTGATAATACTAAATGATTGATCATGCCATTAAATATTGAAATTTGGTTAACCGTTGCAAATATTTTCGTGTATTTTGGGTCACAACGATCGATAAAGAATGTTTTATAAAATTTCCAATCCGTATTTTCTCTGAATATTTTTACATAGTGAAAATTCCTTTTGTAAAATTGTTGGTTGTTACAAAATTAATTTCTTTATTTATTATATGTATTTTAGTCCTTTTCATTTGAGAAAAGTATTGCTATATTGTAGTTTATTTTTTTAATGTTTGCACAACTTTCAAACAATGTTTTTTTTATTACAAACTTTATATGAACTTGTCTAGCAAGATAATTCTTTGAATTTTCTTTATTATGTTCACTACGATATTTAGTGAATACTGGGAAAGCATAGCAGAAGAATGCTGTCGAAAAAGGATACATAGTACATTAAAACAAGTTTTATAAGGCGATGAAAGGCTTTATGAAACATGTTTTTATACTATTTTTTCTATTGAGGTAATTTTATTGATTTTTAAAACATACGACTTGTAAAAATATAGGTTGGTGTTTTTTTATCAGTTTTGTTGATAGCGCGTTCCCCTAAAACAATTAACTTCACAAATGAAAATTCATTGTTGACTGACAACAATTTGAGGATGTCATTTGGATGTCATTTATATATCAGTTATAAAAGCAGTCATACCACCTCTAGAAAACGAAAAGCGCCAACAACAGTGCATTTAAAGATATTCTTAACGACGAGTTTTCAGTGTGTCTATAAACTCATAAAGCCACCAAAATAGAAAAATAGTACATTAAAAAATAAGTATCATAAGGCAATCTGTTAACGTACGAGTCCAAGTTTTACAAAGGACATAAGAACACCGAAATAGAAAAAGTATATTAGAAGACATGGTTCAGCGTTTTAGAATTTTATTTTAAATATGGTCAAAGTAGTTCCTTTCAATATTAATATACTTCGCCATTCTTTCCTTCATTCCTTCCATTTTTTAAAAGCCCAACCAATCTTCTTTCGGAATGTTTTCAAACTAATTTCTGGGAGACTTAAAAACTATTAAAACAGTCAAATTAATTTCTCGGGCCATGAAAATTTTCGAAGCTGTCATCAAACTAATTACTGCAGGACTTAAAAATTAAAAATTGTGAGAAATGTAAAATTCATTTATGGTTGTCATTTGAAGCATTTTCCATTATACAGGGTGTTATGTAAGTAATGTGCCATACGATAAAGAGAACTGAAAGAAGTATAATCTGAAATTTATTTTGCACAATGAGACTGTAAAGTCGACCAATTGTGAACCGGTTTCTTAATTAGTTAAAATCTAAAAATCATGTTGTTCCTCAAAACAATATATGGTGGTTGTCATAAATGACATTGAATTTGCAATAAGTGCCGTAATAATTAGATATTCATAAATGCCTGTTACTTTCAGTAATCAAGAATACACCGACATGTATTTGGTTTACGGAGAAGTGCGTCAAAGCATTCGCCATTAATAAAGAGTGTCTTATCATGAAATTATTGCAGATTACGATACATTGCAGCCTTGTTTATTAAGTGGTAAATTATGGCGCATTACTTACATAACAGCCTGTATATTTCGTTTGAACTTTTTTGCACTGAATACATAACTCGTTTACCATTTATATAATCAGTGCTCACTAGCTGAGTTTTTGTTTTTTATACTTTTCGAATGAACTGAACTGAGTGCACTTACTACGATCGTCAGTTCTTGCCAGTGGAGTCTGTCATATTCATATATTTTGAGTTGTAAAAAATGTCCGTATAAGTAAAATTAATGTAAAAAATTAAGTTTGTAAATAATAAAATAATTTCTGGAAACGTACATTTATAAATATATAAAATAAACAGTTGCGGTTGTACATAACCTCTTTATTTGACAATGACATCTAATAAACTTGCACTGGCCTTTATTTAAAATACACTACGCATGTGTTGTAACAAAAACTAGTGCCGGGCATGACGTCATTAGCTGCACTAAGTGCAAAACTAAATATACAGGATGTAAATGAAATAAGTACATTAAATTCAACCAGTAATGTAACACGTCGAATGCAACAATATTTCTTAATATTTTTTTTCTAAATCTTTGAGTTTTTGAGTTAAAATTCTTTAAAGATTTGTTTAAAATTTAGTTACCCGCCTGTGGTAAACATCTCTACTACCCTCTGCAGTCTGAATCAAAGTTCGATGTACACAGCACAAAAATTGTCGGGTGGTGGTTGTATTCTTGCAGACATAGTAATTATTAAACGATCAACGGAAAACATTTATTATTAATAAATTTGTAATAGTACAATTTTTAAAATAAAGAAATTTAAATTTTAGATAACAAAATTATAAATTGTGTATTAAAACAGGCTTCTGAACTTATGTGAATAGAAGAAGACATAGTTAGTTATGAGGTTATTATGAGATGAGTTTTCGTGTGTCAACACGGCAAATCATAATACTCGTAGTTTAAATACATTATTCAAAAAATGTAAGTACATACTCTTGTCCATTTAAACGAGGTGGGGTGGGATTATATGAGAATCAATGACTCATAAATTTGTTCCTGCCCTAACAATTAATGATATTTTTGGTTGAAAATTGTGTTTCCTTCTTACAGTATGAGGATTTTTGTGCCCAGATAAGTGTATTGTGCATTATTAAAGACACTTTCTCTAATAAATTTAGCCCTAAAATTGAACAATACAAGTTCTGGAAACAATGAAATTTTTGCACATGGTATGGATGTAACTGTTCCTCTTTTAAAATATTCCAAATTTTCTTATGTGGCACCTCATACTATGAAAATATCGAAGATATTGCATATTCTACAACATAAATGTCCGAATATTAGGAAGAGGATGATTTTTGTGTAAATTAAGAACTTCACCATAGGCAATTACAATGTCTGTGTATCCACTATTTGTAAACATAAGCATTTTGCCAGAAAATAAGGTTATACTAATGTCAAAGTTTAAATAAAAAGTTCTTTACAAAAAAAATTCTGTTTAATTCCAGTTTAAAATATTATAAGATTTGTACATCGATTCTATAATTTTTTTACGTGTTTATCATATAAAATGTCCAACAAGAACTGAAATATTAATGAAAAGTGTTTTAGAAGATATTTGGAAATGACACTTGTCAAATTGTCAAGAGTGAGACAGAATTAGTAATAAAGTGGAACTACAGTATGGAGAAACTGGTCAAGGCAGAAGCGTTTCGTCACGACCCCGGTTACTGGTTTTTACCAATAATTAATTCTGCTACTAATTTATAAATAAATAATATTTAAATGCAACAACTGACAAGACTGTCAATTGCTAAAACAAAAGTTTTCATAGCTACTGCTACTGCATTAAATTATTAGAAAAGTACGTGGAACGACTCATAAATTTACGGGGTTGAAAAAATGCTAAAAAAATATGCGATTAAGAAATATTGTTGCTCTCGACGAGATATATTATTGTTAAATTTAATGTACTTATTTCATTTACACCCTGTATAAATGGAACAGGCTATGAGCTAGGTCGATTTGGCCAATGGAATATATTTTTATTTCAATGGAATATAAATATGTTTGAATATTGATATTGATGAAAATTTCGAACTAATGTGATAGACAAATATTGTAAAATAACTATGTATATGATATAGAAACCACACAATGTTTATTTAATAATTATTAAATGGCGTATAATTATTGAATTAATAATATGGAACGAGCAAAATAAATATAATGTGTAATTTTATTCGTTATATTAGAATTTAATATATTTGAATCATATATTTCCATTGTCTGTCATACAAATATTAGAAATGAATATACATTTTCATTTCAATATTGTTTTCATACAAAATTTTTTTTCAATGACAGATATTTCAATATAAATTTATATATAAAATGAAATTCATACCTCTTTCGTTATACTCTGCGATTTGATTAAATTTAAACCATTCTATACAATTCGTAAACTGAATTCGTTTTGTAGTCTTTCTCTTTGAATACAGTTTTGTATAAAACAAGTTCCAAACATTTCATAATAAGACAATTTTTAAATTCTTTGTGACAAAGGGCGAATGAATGCTGTGAATAGAGAAGTTTTGAGGAATATAACTTAACTTTTCCTCTTGTAAATGACAGCAAGGGAGGGCGGGAGGAATTTAGGAGTGGGAAAATTGAGGGGTTATTTGCAATATTTTATATATAATTATTATTCTCATAATTAAGATTTCTTGCAGAATACCTTATATTTCCAATAATATCTTCTGAAGTCAGTGAATTTTTACCGGGATAGTCGAAAAAATATAATTCGATAGAGATCGATAATTTTAGTTCTCAATTTTTTTTTTCGTGATCAGCTAAAGGCAGAAATAAATATGAATTTTGATAAAGAATTTTTATTTGCAGATAATGACTATGTTTACACGTATAGCAAAAAAGTACTTTGACTTTACTTTGACTTTCAAAAGGCGACTTTTGCCGTTGTGTAAACACTCTCGCCTATTACTTTTCTTCCTAAAGTCAAGTCCAAAATAAAATAGACTTTACTCATATAAATGACTTTTACAAAGTGGTGTGAACCAACGAACGAAATATACTTTACTTTACTAACAGTGACATCTAGTTTTCATCCACAAATTCTTAGCAATTGGATATTTATTTACACAATTTTGTGTTTTATATCTGAATTTAAAATATTATCGAATTTGAAAATATCTTATGCGATTATTTTTTATCTATTTCCCATCCAATATTGTTGCTGCATAGTTATATTATTTAAAAATATCGCTCTTAAATTTAGTAATTGTAGTTTATTATCCATTTTTTCTATAAATAATTTATTCTTAATTATTATTATATGATAATAGTTAAATAGGTAACTTACGAGTACATAATAAATAAATAAAATAAATATATCATCACGGCATATTACCCATTGCTGGGTGTGCCAATCCGCTTTGTTTGCAGATATCGGTAATGATGATGATGATGATGATGATGATGACATATTTGTACCGTGCGGGCGTTTACATCACACGTATTATAACCAAACTTTACTTTGCTGTCAAAGTCAAAGATGAGTGAAGGACAAGTAACAAACGTAAAGTGAAGTAGATTTGACCTTACGTGTTAACGCACCTTTAAATTGACTTTTCATAAGTCGCCTGTTGAAAGTCAATGAAAGTAAATTTTTCTCATACATGTAAACGCAGTCAATATAAATATATAAGTAGATTCTGTTTATTGTGGTCTTTCTATTGTGAGAGAAGTAAGTTCTGTTCCAGTTAATAAGTGGGCGGCATTCTGTGAGCACTCTAGTCAAGTTATATCTAATTTTTCTGGTGGTTTTATTTGCCGCATCCCTGTCAAAAATCCAATACTATTCTTGCAATTTTGATTTATTACTTCAGCTCATTTTGAAAAACATTCAATAATACGAGGTAGCGTCAAAATGTTCCCGGAATTGGTCAATAAAATTTTATTGAAAAAGGGTACATTTTTACATTAATTCCCTTGAAAGTACACCCCTTCTGCATTTACACACTTGTTCCACCTTTTGTACAACAGCGAAAACACTTCTGGAAACCATTTTATGAAAGTGCCTTTAGCTGCCTCGTTGCACTATCCATCATCTCTGCTGGATTAGAAAAACATTTTCCTTATTTTATTTTTAGCTGTGGAAACAAGTAAAAATCGGCTGGTGCAAGGTTGGGAGAATAGGAGGGTTATTCCAGAGTGGTGACATTGCTCTTAGCAAGGTAATTTTTCACCATCAGGAGAGATGTATCGGAGCGTCGTTCATTAAAGTTATAACATTGAGAAATGTTGCGAAATATAGAGAGACGCAATTCAACTTAGGCGAGACGTAAAGTGATGAGTTTCAGTAAAGTCAGCATTAATCGCTTAGGAACTCTCTCGCCGAAGTCTGATTCTTTAGTAGGCAGATATGCGGCTCCAAGTGAGGTTGCACTCGCTTGTACAGATAACAAATATTCGTACAAACTTAGCTAATGAGCTAAAGTTTAACGCTGTACGAATATGTCGAAATTGTACGCTAAATGACACTGTACGTTGTCATAATCGCTTATTAGTTATTTACAAATGTTTAACCAAAGTGTATTTGTAATTGTATTTCAACATGATTAGTTATTTTAATATATTTAACCTTAAATTTCATGATGTTGATATTAATTGAAATGAACCCTAAATAACAGTGGAAACTAGTGGAGTCCAATGTAGTGACTAAGAGGGTTCCAGTTATTATAAATGACGATTAAATGTTAGCGCTAAAATAAAAATATTAAAACACATTTATCACCCAAACCAGTATATACAGTATTAATACAAAAAATAACAAATCTAGATGACCGTCGCCTGGCAGAACCCGGTCACGCGGAATCTTTCTCCACGCCGTGATTATTTCTGCAAAAGAATTAATACATGAGAAATACTCAGTGAGGAGTTAATTATTCATAAAACATACGCGTATCTGCCACAAAGGAATGTATTGAGAAATCACACGAGAAATGACACACGTATGCAACAAAGTCCAATAGAACAGGGTAAATGGAATAAGTCACCTTATGCGAAACGCATACCTGCTACTCAATAGCAGTGTGGCCCCAGACTTACGCGTACATATACTCAACTGTACCTGCCATTACCACCCTTGAGCGGTGTGGTTTATACCGGCACCGAGATATGGTTGCACAACCAACCCTGCCATTACCACCCTGGGAATAGGGAGCTACCCTAACCCGAATTCCGCTCAGGTGCTGATCATCCCTAGTGACTTTACTTAGGCCTTAGGGGCATAGTTACAAAACCAGGATAAAACCATCCCTGCCGTTACCACGCGGTCATTCAGCGAAAACCCACGAGGCTAGCAATCGTGGGCACATAGATCGCATTCCTGGTTACCCTTATAGCTCTCTCATCACGTACCAGAGGCTCTACCGACCACGACCGATCAACAAGGATTAGGATAAAGGACAACGCAGTAAAGTAAGAGAATAATCATACAAATCCGTATCTACATTACTCTTTCTATCGTGGACTAAAAGTGTGTGTAACTCAACTCACCTGAATCACTACACAAATCAATCACTACGATATCGGTATTCTCACACTGAAATCTAGAAATAAACTGAAATGAAATACGTAAATACCATTATCATTAAATGTAACTCTTATCCAACAGTATCGGTTACGTACCTAAATAGCTAATTAGAGACAAAACATAATAAATTTAATAAAAATAATCTTACGCAAAATAATTACTGTGATACAGTCAACAAGCTTAGCAGTTAGTGATTTCAACTGGCAAGACTAGTAAGTACCCATATTTCTATGTAAAACCGTTCCCATCATATTGGCCACATATGTCCTGTATATACGTGATTAGGGGTATGTAAACATCTGCCTGTTTACATACCCCCGGAAAAAAAAAATCATTTGGAACTTTCGATTAAAGGTTATATATCGATTGACATACTCGTTATATTGTGATAAGGCGGACCCCTCGTGTTACAATATATAGACAAAGGGCTATTTGTATCGTCATCGATGTTATATTCGAAAGTTCATAAGTTACAGTTGGCAGAAACTGTAAAAATACCGGTTGTCAGTAGAAATTGTGCGATTTGTCGCAAGTTGTATATAAATAAACGATTAGTAGCCTGCCGAGAGGTATTGAGAGTCGGTAGAAATCGGTGATAATAAAAATATGTTTAGCACAACTCTAAACGTAAACGAAAAGTATAATTTTATTCCTGTACGTGTTACAAAGTTTCTTGTTTACAGTTTGGGCTTAAGGAATTAATTCGTGGTGAATAACGCCCTGGTAATCAAAAAACACCTCTTAATCACTTTCCCCATGCTCTTGTCCAAGGGAAATTTGTGCTGCTTGTACACAGTCGATTTTTTCCATCGCCTCATTTGCGTTTGCTTTCTTTAACATCTAAAGGGTCTCAGATGGTGATTTATCCAGCGCAACGCAGAATTTGATGTTTGCACGACATTTCAAATTCCGACGAACGAAAACAGCGCATTGCAAGAAACAATCTGCAGCTTTCGCTAACCCAAGAAAAAGTAATATCCCTCCATCGACCACCTGCTTGGCTCTAAGCAACGATTCCGGCTACTTTTTGGCGCTACCTTGTATAGACTATAATTGCATATTATAATTGAATATTTGGAAATATTTCGGTAATATTATACCTCTGACTTTATAATGTGAAAATATGTTTCCTGCATTTTGAATCACCTATATTAATAATGAAACAAATATTATAGAGCGGTTGAAATGTTATATACAATAACAATTACGTTTTAATTGTTATTGTAACTTTATACACTGTTTGTTTTGTTGCAAATATTTGTAATATAAATAATTTGAGCATGGTTAATGAATAAATCACTATCCAAAACAACTACTAAAATACAATCATATTACTCATATTACTTGATTCGTAAATTAATATACTGATGCCCGTATTCATTAAAGTCAATATAACGCTTCGTAACAAAACGAACCGTAATAATTGAACAGTCATTAAACATAACACAGTATTCACAAAAAATAAAAACAAAATATAACACTTCTTTTTGTTACGACGGACTTCAAAAATTCCTATACTCTATTTTTTGTAAGAATATAGTGGTGGGAAGATAGGCGCAGTTTGATACAGTTTTTTGACTGTATAATACCCCGATAGTATGCAATCAAACAACAAGATCAAACTGTTTCTATCTCCTCACCACTATATTGTTACAAAAAATAAAGTATAGTGAGATTTTGACACTGATATTTGTTTAAATGCACTGGTTTGACAATATTTTGTACATTTTACTGTTATAAAGATGAATCTGGTGAAGAAAAGGACAAAGGGAAAATATATTTGTGATGTAGAAATTGAAATTCCACCAGATTTAATATAAGAAAATTTTGATAGACAATGTGAAAACTGACACAGAAAATATGAAATAGTAAAATCATGCATGGGAAAATATCACACAAAAATTCAATGCTGTAAAATTTAAAGTCAAGGTGATGTTAATTAATATTGAAGAAGCAGATGATTATGATGATATCGATAAGAAAGATGACATTTTCCAATACTTGTATTATGTAATTTGGTAATATCCTTAAATAATATAAATAAACGTATCTTATGACAATTATAACAAAGTAAAATGTACGCTTGACATGTCAATGTCAAAATTACATGCTTTGAATTTCAACAAATGAATATATTCTTATTTAACGCGCCGTTATACGTATTATGGCTGAAATTCGTGTCGTAAAATATTACGATGGATTTTACGATTGTTATACGTATAATGAATGTTTATGAATAAAAACTTTGTTATAGTACGAGCGTTTTGAATATAACGAAGCGTTACCCATGTTACAAACTGTTATGAATACGGGCGTGACTCTATTATACCTGACGAAACCGACAAATATTGTATTCTAGGGGTCATTCTAAGTGAAAAAGTTCATGTAAACTATCTTTAATAGTTAAAAAGACCATTCTAATAAGAATGCTAGCTAAGTACCTATTGTTTTATTTGACGGATCAGTATCACGAAATATCAAAATATCTAATCATTTAACAACTATGCCTAGAACTTTCACTAATGTGGAATATGATGACATGATATTTTTGTATGGTTATTGTAGTAGAAGCGGTCGAGCTGCATTAGTGAAATACCGTCGACGATATCCAAATCGCGTAGTTTCACATCATACAACATTTTCAAGAGTTTTTCAACGTTTGAGAGAAACAGGATTTTGTCCACGTCTACATTTAGAAAGGGAGCGCGATTATCATCAACAAGCTGATATTGTGTTAAATGCAGTTGAACAAAGTTCATCTACAAGTATACGCAGAATATCTAGTAGGACCGATGTTCGTTGAAGCCAAGTTTGAATAATTTTGACAGTTCGTGCTACTGATACGTCAAATAATACAATAGGTGAATAATAGCTACTTACCTAGCATTTTCATTACAGTACACTTTTCAATTATTAAAGATTTTGCGTGTTTCTTTCGATATCTTTAAAACGGAGAAGAGTTGACCTATAGTTTATATGAACTTTTTTTACTTAGAATGCCCTAGAATACACGAAAAAAGTTTATAGGTTTCGTCAGGAGATACCTGTATGTATAGTATATTTATTTGACTCATAGGATCGCCATAAAACGTAGAAACGCCTTTAAATATACATTTGTATCATAATATACTATCATTTAAAAAGTATTATTTTGGAAATTGTAGTTTGCAAAAGTTTAATTAATATGAACTATATTATTACTATTATTGTGTGTTGTGAAAGCAGAGAGGTATTAAGTTTAAATTCGCAACGAGTATTCGAGCCTCGAGTTGCTTATTAAAGGAACATTTCTACTAGCTGTCGGCATCGCAAAACGGTAAAACCGTTATAATTCATTTACACGTTCATGTATTTATCATCGTTTGATATTCTGCCTCTAAATTACACTTTGTGTATGCTTTCATTTACAAATATAATCAAAATTGTATATATTTATTATAGTTGTACTCTGCTTCCATATGTGAATGCCCCTGAGATATCCAATAGGAATAAAATTTATCATTTACTGCTATACGAGGGATACCAGAAATGTTATAGCCTTTAACAATTTTGATACGTTTATGTTGAGAGTTTTCACATAATTTCAAATCAGATAACATGAACGTTAAAACTCCAGATAAGGGAGTTATTGCAACTTCTAAGAACGTAAACATTAACGTTACGTAGAATACGCCTTTTTTTTTTAAAAAAAAATAAAGGACTTTCAATTTCAATATTTATCGCATTTAGTTAGTGTGTTAACGTTAACGTTAAAAGCAACACAAACGAAGTTACTACCACACTTTTCACCGAAATATAACCTTAACACATACAGAACGTGACGTTAAAAGCTCGCTATTCCATTGCACACAACGTGTCTCCTTATTTCTTAGATCATATAGCTTACAAAATATGTAAGTAGTTGGGAACGCATAAGAGTGATATATATATATATATATATATATATATATATATATATATATATATATATATACAGGGTGTTTCCTTTAAAACAACCAGCGGACGGGCGAACTAACAACTTTAGAGACAAATGTTTTATACCAAAAATGATCAAGGATAAGGGGATAATGTATCAATAGTAACAAACCGAATATTTAACCATTGTTTGTCAAACGGCAGAACAATATTATATTTTTAAATAGCACCCTAGATAATTTTTAGCCCTTTAAATAATATTATTTTCTGATTTCAACGATATAAATATAGCATAGGGTTGTATAACAATTATTTTGAGAAAAATGGTATTAAAAACTAGAAATAATGTACCATTAAAAAAAATATAATTTTGTTCTACCGTTTGAGAACCACTGGTCGAATTTTAGGTTTGTTATTATTAATAAATTAGCCCCTTATTCTTGATCATTTCTTATTTATAACATTTTTTTCTAAAGTCATTAGTTCGCCAAGAAACAACCTGTATATATATATATATATATATATATATATATATATATATATATATATATATATATATATATATATATATATATATATATAGCGTGAGCGTTGTGCGCAAACTCAGTACATGCTGATGAATGTAATGTAAGTAATTATTGACGTACCTACGCTATTTCTGGACCAATAAAGTAAAACGCTTTATAAATACGTTAAAAAATTTACGTACTCATGCGCACTGAAACCAAAATGAGCTTTAACGGTCACGCTATTTATTTTGACGTTATGTGAAAACTATTAACGAGAAAAGCAGTAAATTAAAAATGAACAATATATAAAGTAAAAAAAGTAATTGTCTTAATTTCCATCTTTTACTTCATAGTCTTGTTATTATTAGTATGTTCAAATATGTCCTCAACAGTATTTTTTTCCCATAAAAATAGTGTTATTATTGTACCCAAATTTGTACACACAGTTGCTTCGATTTCAAAAAGATATACATATCTCTAAGCCCGTTTAACACGATCATAATTTTGTTAATAAATTTCTTACCAAATTTATAATGATATTTGTGATGGAATGGCACATCCTATTTGTCCATAAACATTCGTTTCCTATGAAACCAATTTGTTACCCAATTTATTACCGATTTGTTAATAAATTTGATAACATGACTGTGTGAAACAGGCTTAAATGTACATAGAAACAATTACGTGACACGAACGTGACCCATCGGGCGTGATCGGACGTGAGTACCAAAATAAAATCGTGAGCGTGAGTGATAGTGAATCAAACATGAAATGTCGTGCGTGATTGGTCGTGATTACATATTTAGTTACGTGCACTCTAAAAATTTACGGTGTAAAGTTAAATTGTGTAATTGTTAACACTCTTCAGTTTGGTAAATGAAAAATGTGTTAAATTTTGAACGGAGTAAAAGACTTTTATACAGTATTGCAATTTGTGCATATTACGTAGATTCATAATATTTATTTTATGTTAGTTTTATTTTTGTTTCATTTCGTTTGGTTTATTAAATTTGTAATTTTCAAATTGACCATCTATTTAATATTAACTCTAATTTACATAGTAAAATAATGATATTTTACTTATATTTTTGCAACACTGTAAAACTTACTCCTAAACGTGTCATTAGACAGGATAAAATATACTCCATAGATATTTTATTTTGCTCTATTAGTGAGTTAGTATTACGTTTCACTCCGTTGGTATTATATTTTACTCTATTTATTGGTAACTTCTAACTCGGACTAGGGGAACTTATTTAGTTTGTAATACGTAGTTCAAAACAAGGTTTGTAGTTAGTGTGTGGAAGAAAGATAGTAATAATCTGGAAGGATACTTTTAAATTAAATTTATTCGTAGAAACTCCATCCCATACTGGATCGTGAGACTACAGATACCTACAGTAATAATAAATTCTGAATATCTTTTAGAGTTTAGATATGTGTCAACCTCAACCAGCGCATCAACTTTATTAAATACGTCAAATTTCGGAAGTCTTTTCTGAATTTGGATTAATGGAAACTGTACTTACATGCACCACCCCAGGAAAAAAGTTGATAATTATGTTGTTTAGATAGATAATTATTAGATTAATTATTACTAATAAACATACTTATGTTAAAATTACTCTATTGGTGGTGTTTAATTTACTTCATTTTGTTTAAAATTATTAATCTAATTTCTGTTACTTTCCTGTGTGAAAATGTTAAAGGTACACAGTTGATGGTATTTAATTTACACCATTTCGAATAAAATATTAATCCATTGGTGTTACATTCCTGTATAAATGGGGTAAAGTTACTTCTGTAGATAGTGTTGGATATATTCTTACTGTTGAGTTAATAAAAACACCACAAAAGGTGTAAGCCATTACTCAAAATTAGTTCTACATCTGTGTTGATTTTTTGTACTCCAGAAAAAGTGTTCTACTTAACACCAAAATATGTGTGGACCTATGTAGAATTCTCAGGGTATTAAAATTGAGTAAAAATTAATACCGAATTTCTTAGAGTGTGAGTGTGCGTGATCGTTACTCACGCGCCCATCTCTACGACATATAGCACTCATTTTTGGGAATAATCGCATACTAAATCCTCTTGTATCGCATCTTTAAATTAAGTTTATTGAGACATCAGAAGCACAAATTTAATATATTTTACCACAAAAAAATTCAGAATTTTATTCTTTAAATCTTTATGTATAAATCACCGAATAAAGTTTTACGGAACAGATAGTAAATCAAAAATAACTTACTTCTCATGTGTGTCATTGATTTTAATGTTCAACTGTATACATACAAAAAAATACTCAACCATATTGCTTATTTCATATTTTGCATTATAGTTTGAATATATTTCCTGGAAACCGTACCTGTTTTAATTAACAAATTTTGTAATTTCAACGAAATGTATGTGTATGACAGGTGCAATTGATAATAATTATCTGTTATATAAACTACAAATGAATGCTTAATTCTAAGTTTCCATTATTTTCCTCAATTTTAAATGTCAAGCTCGTTATTTATGGGTTTATAATGCTGTAGCATTGTTTTAATAGAGATAAAGTAGAAGACTTTTTTTAATGTGCATATAAATTGTACCCGTATTAAAATAAAAATTTGTTGGTGAATTGGTAAAAATTAGTTATGATTTCAGAATTTAGGAATAGAGCATAGGACGTTGATAAAGTGTGTTAGCATGTAAAGCACATCGAGTTTCGTATTCATGTCTTTGCGAGGACAACAGAGCCTTGCCTGTCTGTGTAAGAAACTTTACAAATGCGCTGAGTTTGCAGTTTTCGCGATTTTCAATTCACTCTACTGCCCGCATTCTACATTACAGGCAACCCTATATCCTTCTTTCTTCACTCAAAGGACGAAACAAGAAAAGAGAATGGCTCATGGACCAATTGTAAATAAAGACAAATTATCTCTTCTCACTTTTTTAACACTATTAAATAAGGGTCGAGGTCACTATAGAGTTTTCATATAATTTCAAAATAGATAGCTTAAACGTTAAAATTCTAGATAATAGAGAGTTATAAACCAGAAAAGTGAGGTTAGAATTTGCCTTTGGCGCGAGTTCCTAGTTTGAATTCCCTATGTTTCATATGGTGATTTTACAAACAAAAAAAGGTATTGTGTAAAAGAAATTAAGCAGCTCTTGTTGTCTTGTTAAAATTCGATAGTTTGTTTATTTAGTAATAGATTGCAACAGTTTAAAAGGTAAATTAAGAAAATTATTAGAAATTAATATGCGAAGTGCAAGCCAAGATAACGTATGTCTGTGGTAGTCTCTCATCCGCCAGTAAATAGGTCACCGAGTTGTAGGATAAAATCGAGATTTTGTAGTGTTGTATTTTTGTTTAGATAATTATAAACTATGCACAGTTCATGTGAATATTATTGTACGAATCTGGAGATTTCTCGGTCTTTAAAGTTGTGCAAACATTTTTCACGTAAGAAATACGCGGGGATCAAAGAACATAAACATTAACGTAGAGAAAAACCTATTTTAAAAATAAGGGACGCTAAAAGCAACACAAAGGGTGTTACAGCTGCACATACATAACCTCAACATATACAGAACATATGACGTTAAACGCTCGCTATTCCATCGCTTGCAAGGTGTCTCCTTATTCATTTAACGTGAACCCTATTAGTAGGCGTGCGCGTTCGATCTGTCACGTGACTTTAACGTGCACGTTATTTTTGCGTTGAAGCTGCAATATGTGAATGTTATTTTGTACACCAAAATATGTTTTCACATATCGTACACATTATTTAATCTGTCAAACAAGGAAAATGGAAGGCGAATTAAAAAGTCTTTTTTTATTTTTGATTGCTGAGTTAGCAAATTTAAGTGAGATAGATTTCAACGATGCCTTAATAAATTGTAACACAAATAACAGTTAAAATAAAAATATTACATATAGCCTTGCACATATCTTTCTCTAAAAGTTAGGTTACGTTTATTTTAACGTCAAATATAAAGTAATTTACGACGGACATTAGAGAGTTTTCACATAACGTTAAAAATCCAGGTAACGTGAACGTTATTCTGTACATCAAAATTTGTTTTCACATACCGTACACGTTATTTTATTTGTCACACAAGGAAAATGGAAGCCGAAGTCTTACTTTGATTGCTGAGTTAGCAAATTTAAGTGAGAAAGATTTCAACGATGCCTTAATAACTTGTCACACATCCTAATTTAATTAGAAATATTACTTACAGTCTGCAACCTCGACATACACTTGCGCAGAATCAAATGTAACTAAAACGTTGCAGCTGTCTTCCTCTAAAAGATTGGTTATGTCGGCTTTAACGTCAAATATAAAGTAGTTTGCGACGGACATTACAGAGTTTTCACATATCGTCAAAGTAGGCAGCGTGAACGTTAAAAATCCAGGTAATGTGAACGTTATTCTGTACATCAAAATTTGTTTTCACATACCGTACACGTTATTTTATCTGTCACACAAGTAAAATGGAAGTCTTACTCTGATTGCTGAATTAGCAAACTTAAGTGAGAAAGATTTCAACTATGCCTTAATAACTTGTCACACAAACATTTTAAATAGAATATTACTTACAGTTTTGCAACCTCCACATACAGCTGCGCAGAATGAAATGTAACTAAAACGTTGCAGCTATCTTCCTCTAAAAGTTTGGTTATGTCGGCTTTCACGTCAAATATAAAGTAGTTTTCGACGGACGCTATATTTCTGCACAAATAAGGTTAAACGCTATATACATACCGTAAAAAATTACGTAGGTACGCATGCGCATTGAAGTCAAAATGAGCTATAGCGTTCACGCTATTTATTTTGACGTTATCTGAAAACTCTCTGCTATCTATGGAAAAATATGGTTGAACGCTGTATGGACCTTTTACATTTTTATTGCACCCTGACGTCATTTTATAATGCGCCACGTAGTGAAACTCTTAAGAACTAGAGATGAGGAGGCACCATGTTGTCAAGTAAAATGATTAAAAGGATATTCATTTATTTTCGATAAAAAATTATTTAAATATCACAAAAACTTAAATAATTTTGTCTTTGATTATAAAGAAATAATTAATAATGAAAAAAATATATTTAAAGGAATAAACAATTTTATTCTTGTTTATTACTTTCCTAATATCAAACTGGCAACTACGCAATTATCTGTCACTTTATGTGGTGTTTATTTCGCATCTTATAGAACAAAAAACCACTCTTTCTGATTCCTATCTCCTCTTCCTCTTGTTTTAAAATATTCATCACAAACACATTCTGTGAATTTATTTAATAAAGTTAAGTTTTGCCAGAGTTTTTTCTTTCCGCCATTTGCAATTTTATTTGAAATGTAACTAGCCTTCTTAATGCGCAAATAACTTACTGCGCACTACATATATGTCATTTTTGTCTTTCTCTCTCTTTTGATGTAAAACGTATGTACATACCATGAAAAATACACGTACGACGTACGCATGTAAGTCAAATTGAGCTTTAAAGGTTGACCCTATTTATTTTGACTCTAATATCTATTTCGAGAACTAAGTTCAGGAAACAATACTACAAAATTATATTTATATTGTAATATCAATAGTCGATTTTATTGCAATTAAATCATAACAAATGAGATTTAAAAAACGAAAGTATACGGTAATAATCACATAGTTATATAAATTTGTCTACCCCCGTTAACATTTTTTTGTCAATTATTTTAGTGAAAGAAGTAGTTCCTTTTAATAACGTTAAAAAAAGTGTAAAAGTTTCTCTTCCTTTTAGAACCGGTTTAAGGTCAAAACGCACGAAAATGAATACGATGCAAAAGCTTTCTATAGGTTCACAAGAAACTGTTTAAATTTCCAGCTGGTTGCAGATAAATATCATTTTCTGTAGAAAATATAGCAAATTTTAATATTATAAATGTATTTTAACAAAAAACTTATATTTTCTCTTTTTATGTAAGTGGAAATTTATTTCTTATAGTTCAGATGTTCGCTACTTTAACACGAAAAATTAAATGATGCGGAACGTAGATAAAAGAAAAGCTTTATAAATAAAACGTCTCACATTTCTTTATATTTCTTTTTCTTCAATTGTAGTTATTATTAATTTTATTTTACTCATTTCTAAGTTCTACTGGGAATTTATTTTTTGAAATATGCACATTTTTTGCAAGAATACCAACGCAATTTCGTTGTAGCAAAAATGAAAAAGCCATTAAAGCATTGGAGTATGGAAGTGACAGTTGGTAAAACTGATAATTTTAAAACTTCAGTTAGTTTTATTTTAAAAATAGATGGTTGTTTTTACTGCAATCTTTTGTCACTTCATGATATCGCAATGAAAATCGACATTTTTTATCCTATGAAAAAAGAAAACTACTGAGTGAGTATCACATATTCTCTTAAATGTTTTTTAGAAACTGAGTCAATTAAAAAAAGTATATTCATTCATAAGTACTTTTAACAGATAAATATCAAGAAAAATAATTTAATCATAATTTAGTATAATTATGATACAAATATACCGGGTGGTGACGATTAGGGATGAACATAGGGATTTAACATGGGATTTAAGTTTTATGCAATTTCCTTCTCATGTTTAATTTACAGCAAAAATTGTAGAGTGCAAATTTGTACAGAATTAAAAGTTGTATATAAAAAAAAGAAACACAAAAATAGACTTTGTAAACCCCTAAACTTTATTAAAAAATTAGATATCTTAAGGGCCCCACACACTTTGTTCTTTTTGTACAGTTTAGAACGTACGGTTTAAACCGTGCGAATAAAGTACGCTCGACCGCCAGCTCCACTGCGATGTATCGCAGTTCTGTTTTGTATGACGTCACAACTGCTGTTAACTGCTTGCAGTTTTGCGAGGAATAAACAAATAATACTCTGCGGTAGCAACTGCAATTATAACAAGGTTATGATATCTGTCAATTCATCAGACATTATTAAATGATATTTAAAATGTTTACTATTTCTACAAATGCGACTAAAGTAGTTAATGAAGATTAATATCTTTGGTTATGTTGATTTTCGTTTAGTGATAACTTACTGTCTGCGCATGCGTACATCCAATGCAACCTTTCCAAAGCTGTATGCATAAGTGCGCGCAGTCAACGAGTAGAATTTCCTTGCAGTTAAATAAAAAAAAAACACTGTCCAGCTGCATAACAGATGCATCTATGTAATAAAAAAACGACTATCTGCAAGTTAATATTGCAGGGATACATATCTGCGAAATAAAAAAAATGCGCCCATACTATCAGTTTTGAAGTAGCAATTCCGAACAGAAGACGAGTTTGTTTGCTAGCGATACTGTACTGGATGAAAAAACCTTGGAACGTTTCTGCCACACACGTACGGAATGGAACGTGCAGGCCAAATCATGCGGATAAATTAAAGTTGAGTTTGTTATTTTAAAACGCGGTTAAGAAGGACCGTTTTCGACCACACTTCGATTTTTGCACGGTTTGGTACGTACAGTTATAACCGTACGTTCCAAACCGTGCAAAAAGAACGAAGTGTGTGGGGCCCTTTAAGCAGTCAGAGGAAGTGGTTGATGTTAAGTAAAATTAGTTGCTGTTATAACTAGATATCACAAGAGTTACTTACTTCCATAACAAGCTATCTCATGTAGTATAAATAGATATCTCAAGTAGTCAACTAACAGCAATTTTTTTCTGTAAAATCTTATATTTATCTATTTGTTGCTATTGAATTTCTACGCTTTTAGAATCACATAGAACTTACTTAGTTATAGCATTAAAAAGAGCGGAAAAACAAGACAAGGCGTCGTAGATAACTCAAAAACCCCGAAATAAAGGTACATTCACAAATGAAAATTAGGTTCAGATTTATACTTTATACTTTAGATTTAAAGACTTTGGCCGCATATTATGTAATGACTGCATTCACACTTCAGAATTTAGTGTCTCTAAATCCAAATCTTAAAGCCAAACATTGTAAGGTCCAAACTTTAGGTTTATGATTTAGTTTGACGTCCAAACTTCACCAATGAAAACGACGCTGAAACGATATAGATATATACACCCATCTTTATTTAGTATTCACTTGGTGGAATCAGCTTTTTAAACAAATGCGAGAAGAATGTAGATCTGTCAAAATTTAATTGCTGAAGTATAGCTAATAATGGCAAGCGAATGACAGTTTCACGGCCCACGGGTATCTATTAAGTATTGCTCTACCGACATTTTAATCTTGTTTTTGAAGCATTTCCACAGATGTTAGTATAATCAAAACTTAATTAGAGTTAAATTAAGCTTGCATTTATGAATGACTTGCTTAAATCTAAACAAAATTTTCATTTTTGAATGCACCTTTAGAGTTATCTAGTTTTAGTATTTAGGGGACGAATTGTCTTGATCTGTTTATTTAATGAAGTTATTAATATTAACAATGAGTTAACAGTTTGTATATTTGAAATAAATTGTGAAAAATTGTCAGCCATCGGGATTCGAACCCGAGACCCCTATCTTGCCGGGACAGTGCTCTTACCAACTAAGCTATTGGCTGCTCTCCTCTCGATGGCTGAACAATCTTTCACTTATAATATCCTCAGCAGTTATACGACTTTAAAAGTGAAAGATTGTTCAGCCATCGAGAGGAGAGCAGCCAATAGCTTAGTTGGTAAGAGCACTGTCCCGGCAAGATAGGGGTCTCGGGTTCGAATCCCGATGGCTGACAATTTTTCACAATTTATTTCTAATGAAGTTATTATTTAACTAAAACTATTGTAATTACCCCTTAACCTTAAAAATTAATTTTAACAAAAACTATATACGTATTTCGAGAACTAAGTTCTCATCATCCGTAATACAACAAGTGAAAGTTAAACAGAGTAGTCAAGATTACTCAACATGTCAACCATGCCAGAGGTCCTAACAACTCTGAAAAACAAGAGAGAGAACTGGGATTATATAGGGATGGGAGTCACAGGTGAATGATTACCTATAAACTAAGATAATTTTCGTCCAATAATGAGTCATTAAATTTTAAATCGTCCAATAAAATTTAACTTTGTAATAAATTGAAAAGTTTTGAGTTTGGTATGGGACCGAGATCTGCGTTCATCAAATTATTTTTATATTTATTTATTATTAAACTCTCGTATGCATCTAAATATCTATCATTATTAATATGTTTTAAAAGTTTAATATTAGAATTGTTAACTGTGTGATTATTAATGAACATATGTTGAGCTACGCTAGATTTTTCTGGATTACCGCTTTTTAGATGATAAAAATGTTCTTTAAACCGAGTGTCAATTTGTCTTTTAGATTGACCGATGTAAACTTTATTACAATCATTGCAACTAATTTTTAAGTTATTATTTGTATATTTTGATTACGATAGCCCTTTTCTGTTTTAGTGGAAACCTCGTTGGTAAGAATTTTCTCGCGTTGAAATACAGGCGTAGGATAGTCTACTAAGAGCATTGTAGCACTTTCCTTGAAGTTTTTATAGCTGGAAGGTGCGGAAAAATTACAAAAAAGTTTTTACAAGATTCTGTTAGAGTTTTTGCCGAGCATAACTTTGTTTCAGACTTTTTCTCGTAAATAGATTCGGACTAGTGTGATGCTATGTATTCTAATTTGTGTTGACGCGTTCCTCACACAATAACAAATAAGATTTTATATTCTGCACTTTCTCAAGCGAATTAAATTTGTGAACTGAGAGTTTTGTTTTTATATTTAAAGAATTTTTAAGCTAAATATTCTTTAAATAAATAGAGATTGCTCAATAATTGCAATTTAATAGTTCATAGGTTTATGTTGTATTTTGGCGTCCTTGGGGGTTCGAATTCAATTGCAAACAAAAAATATTTCATATTTTCAAAAATGTCCTCTTTATGAAGACCATAAATATAAATAAAAAACTTATTGTGCAAAATAAGTAATTAAAAATAATTTTGGTATAAAGTAAATAATATTTCTCTATTTCGGTGTCTTTATGAGTCCATAAACGCAACTGAAAATACGTCATTAAAAAGATATATAAACGCACTGTATTTGGCGTTTTTCGTTTTCTGGAGGTGGTATGACTGCTTTCAATACTAACAGATTAATGACATATAACCTCAAATTGCTGTCAGTCAACAATGAATTTTCATCTGTCAAGTTAAAAACTTTAACGGGAAAGCTACCAACATAACTGATAAAAACACCAAATCATATTTTTGACATATCGCATTTTATAAAAATCTAATAATCCATAAAACTACCTCAATATAACAAATAGTATAAAAAACATGTTTCATAAGGCCTGTTATCGCACTCGTCCTTTGTAAAACATGGACTCGTACGTTAACAGATTACCTTATGAAACTTATTTTTTTAATGTTGAGTTGAGTCGAGAAGGATCAGCTGGGAATTCGTTGAAAGGGCTTGGTGATCCAGAATTTGTTTTTATTCAAAAAACGGACGTTCTGCAAAGGTTTAAGATGGGTTTTCATCAAGTTGCATTGCAGATTAAATATTTTTAACTGAAAATCCTTTTTTTTGACAAATTATTATTAAACAATGACTACTTTTTTATATTATATTTTGTAATATGCTGATGATGAACCACTAGTGTTCGAAACGTTCGTTTTTTGAATAAAAAAACAAATTCTGGATCACTAAGTTCTTGTTCATTGTTTCAACTTATTTTTTAATGTAATATAATAATTAGTTTCCCTTAAAACCACTGTTTCTTTACGGTAAACAAAGTTTGGTGCATAATTTATTATGTAATCTTTTTAAATGTAGATCCCTGTTAAAATCTTTTATAATTAAGCTTTTATTTGGTCGTTATTGAAAAAGCCACAAAGTTATGAAATGCTAAGCTTGAATTCCCTTAATAATGAAAATGAAGAAGTTTGGTAATTTAATAAATTTTATATCTCCGTAACAAAGAGTCGCAGTCCCCAGGGTAGTGTAAACCGTCTCACCCTGTATAACTTTCCATACTTTTATAGAATTATGATATTGATATTTTCCGCAAAGAAACTTAGCTTTAAATCCCGGTTAAATATTTGTCCATTCAAAAGATTTAACAAACTTCTTTTATGTTCTATTTCTTTTACCACACATTATTTCAGGACTTCGCTTACTTTTGGTTGTATTTAATTAATTGAATATTTTTTTTTTTTTGGTCTTATTTAACTTGAAATCTCTTTCTTTAATATACATATTGTAAACTTTGATATAAGAGCCCACTGAGCCCAAACTCATAGTATAGTTCGGCAGGTTCACATTATAAAGCCTGCGCAAATGATGAGAAATTTCTTTCGACTAATTTAAGATTTGAAACGTACAAAAACTGAATATATTATTCAATTAAACCGCCATTTAATATTGGATTACACATTCTTCTGTTATAGAAGTTAGAGCAGTGTTTCTTAACATTTTCAAACTGCGACCCAAATTTATCTATTGCATTGGTTTTGCGACACACTATACAGGTGATTCATCGGTCTGTTCTGTTTTAATAACTCGATTATATTAAATATTATGGAAAAAAGTTTCAAACAAAGTTTATTTTAAATTAAAATGTCTATTAATTTGTTGTATAAGTATTCCTACAGGATGTTCCATTTTTATGCAATGATATGTAACTTTATATTTTCAAATGGAACACCCTACATATTTTTTCAAATTTGAAAAGTACATCAAATATGCTATCCATACATATAATCATATGTTATATTATTAAAAATACAATGGCGAATGATTTAAATATTACATTTTTTAAAATACAGAAGGCTTTGCAATGCATTATTTTTACATTACACCGTTCAAATTTAAATATTGAATCTATTTCAAATCCATATTTTATTATTATACATTTTATTTAATATTAGATGTCTAACTCAAAAAAAAAAATATTGCAAAGCCTCCTGTATTTAATAAAAATCTAATATTTTATTCATTCGCCATTGTATTTTTTGATAATAAAACACGATTGTTTTTATACTATTATATAGCAAATTTTACGTACTTTTCAAATTTATATAAATATATAGAGTGCTCTATTTGAAAATATAAAGTTACATACTATTGCGTGAAAATGGGACATATCCCATAGAAAAACATATACTGTAGGTTTGTAGACATTTTAATTTAAAACAAACTTCGTTTGAAACATTTTCCCATAATATTTAAAATAGTCGAATTATTAAGAGAGAACAGATCGATGAATCACCCTGTATAGAAAATTATTTAAAATATAAAAACGTCTTATTGTAATCAATAATCTTTTTATGAAAATAAGAAAATGAATATGTACGAATATATCACATACCTATTTATAAACAAAATTATTTAAATTTAACACCATAAGAAGATCAAAAATTTCAAATAAAACGAAATTTGTTACAATTTGGTACATGAATTTGATATAATTTTAATCTTATCTGATAGTTAAATATCCGAAAGATAAATATTTCCTTCCCATATTTGTCCAAATTTCGAACACGATTAAAAATGCATTTCTTTAAAATTTAAAATCAATAATACCAGAGTAGCTTACAAAAATTAATATTAATTAATGTGAACCTTAAATTTATATATATATATATATATATATATATATATATATATATATATATATATATATAATAATAATAATAATAATAATAATAATAATAATAATAATAATAATAATAATAATAAAATAAATAAATATATCATCACGGCATATTACCCATTGCTGGGTGTGCCAATCTGCTTTATATGCACATATCGGTAATAATGATGACATATTTGTACCGTGCGGGCGTTTACCAGGCGTCACCTCACGGGCACTCATTGCTGGCGTGGAGAGTGCACCACAGGAGTCAATTTTGTGCCATTTAAAATTGGAAATATTTGGCGTCGGTCGGGATCGAATCCGGATTCCCAGATTCGCGACTAGACACTCAGACACGCGGCCACAAGACCCCATATATATATATTGATAAAGTCCATAGTTAATGCTATTAAACTAAAATTTTCAAAATTTTCGTACTTAATTTCTAGAGTTACTAAACATACGAAATGAATTTTGTTTACTAATTTATAAGTAGAATCGACAACTTTTATTTGAAGAATTGTTTTGTAAAATAATTTGGGGGGCAACGCGCTCGGTTTTTCCATCGTCACGCGGTATATATATATATATATATATATATATATATATATATATATATATATATATATATATATATATATAGTTTCTATTTATTGGCTATTTATCCAAAGTTTATACAATGTTTATAGCAAGTCATACATTACACATTATAACTTAAATAATAAGTGAATATAGATAGGTAATAGCAAAATTTAATAATATTTTCAATTAATTATTTCCCAAGATTGATTTTTCTTTTTATTTATCAGCAGTTATTAACAGTTACAATTCTACATTGTATTGCTAACATTAGTATCATTTTAGTGAAATTTTATATACATTTTAGAAAAATATTATTGGCCTTTAGAAAACAAAATTATAAAATTTTGAATAGTTTACGTGATTCACTCAAACTCTATTGCAACCTAAATTTGGGTCGCTACTCATAGGTTAAGAAACGCTGAGTTAGAGTATTGTCCCATATGTCTTACAAGGTGGATTCTACTATACGCACTGGATTTTTACGAAGTTATTTATAATGTACCAAAAGTAAAGGGTGTCGGTAAAAGATAAATTTGTGATTTTTGTAAATGCCGGTCGAACTATTATCAGCTGTCATTTGATCCACAGTTTTTGTAAGTAAAAGAACACGCCCCATATTCGTCTATTTTGGCAAAGTAAAACTTTTGGCTACTTTTAATTTTAAAAAAATTCACGGGGTAGGTTCCCGTTTCACGAAAAAAATGATGCTTAAATTTATGATTATTTTGAAAACATTAAGCATTCGAAAAGAAGACTGGTTGGGAGCAGGGCCTGTCCAAGCTACAGGCAAGCCAGGCGACCGCCTGGGGCGAAAGTGGTTTTAGGGCGACATTTTTTGAGACTATTTTTTTGCAAAATAAATTAAGAATCCAATTATAAGATTATTGACTCCTCCAGTGTGTAGCTTTAATCACAATGCTGACAATTCCAATTGCAGCAAACTTATATAATTAAATCCTATTTATATTTTTTTACGTTATACTAAGAAAGAAGAAAGGTTAAATTCGTTGGCGATTATATCAATTAAAAACATTGTCATATCAAATACTGAAGAAGTAATTGTTTTTCAGGAAATCTACTGAAAAATACCCCAACATCAAAAAAAATGCAACGAAAGCTTTTATACGGAATCCTGTACAGAAAAATACACTGATGCAACAGCTCCTCGCCAATTTGGAAAAAGGCGTCATATTTTGGTTTTTGACATTTTTCTTGAAAACGGTGATCTGTATCGAAATTTTATACAAAACAAGATTCTTATATTTTTTACCTAGGATGAACCGTTAAAGAGTTAATTAGATTTTCCGAATTGCAAAATAACGAAAAGTTTTTATACAGAGACTTATACCTACAATGAGAAATATTTTTTATTTCCCTATATACAGGGTTAGTCACCGAAGAGTTATTTTGAAAGTCCGTTTGTTTGCAACCCAAAATACTAATGACAACAGACCATATTTAATTGTTTAATGTCAAAAAGACAGAACTATCACTAGACAGGCAAAGCAATCGTGAATTAAATATTCTATTTTTTAAGAGAGGAAGCTAGACCCTGTTGTAAATTGTATTTCGGGTTGCACACAAACTACTTTGAAAGTAACTCTCCCGTGACTAATCCTGTATATGGTATTAGATAAAAATAAAGCGACTCTGTAGAACCAACAAGAAAAAAATCTCTGTATCTTAAATATCCAAAATATTTTCAAAAAAAATTCATTCAGATTAAGATTCTGTGATTGTTCACGAGTTATGTACACAAATCGCCTCTTTTATTTATTTATTAATTACAACTGCTCAACAGGATTATTCCCAGTGAAAGAGCAGGAAACACACTTAAAAATATACAATATAATAGAGAATAATATTTAACAGATTAAAATGTATGAAGGATATTATTATTTATACATTTGAAAATTTGACTAGGCTTTAGAAGAAAAACGTCAAAATTAGAGAATTTAATATTGTAGTACGAACACATGCGATAAATGGGGGAAACATGTAGGACATTAGTTCGGGGAGTAGGAAGATAGAAAGTACATGAGTAGCGGGTGGAAATACGAGGAATGTGGAAGTTAAGACAACTAGTGGATATGGGGTTAACAATGTCGCCATTAACTAATTTAGATAAATAAAAAATTTAGTAAGCCTCACGTCTTTCCAAAAGACTAGACATATTAAACATCTCGAGTAATTCGCAATATGATGTATTATAATCAGGGTAAATATTATATATTTTAAAAAATATAAATTTTAGAATTTTTTCTGAACTTTTTCTAATAAATCCTGATGACATTCGTAAGTGGGGTTCCATACAATAGAGCAGTACTCAATTTTAGAGCGCACCAATGAATAATAAAGAGTAAATATGGAAGAAATATTTTTGAATGATCGGGTATTACGTATTATAAAACCAAGCAATTTAATGGATTCCTTGTAAATATTGTTAATATGATGAATAAATGACAATCTAGTGTCGAAAACTACTCCCAGATCTTTAATAACGTTAACCCGAAGTAAACTTGCATTATCAATTTTATAGTCAAACAAAAGAGGATGAGAATTTCTCGTGAATGATAAAATATTACATTTATTAATATTAAGAGATAACGAGTTGATGGAGCACCATTCATTTTTAGAATTAAGATCATGTTGGAGTTGTAAACAATCGTCAATAGTTTTTACAGAATAAAATATTTTGACATCGTCAGCAAATAAAAGTTTCTCGCAATTTAATTTGGCGGGTAGGTCATAAAAGAAATAAAAGTGGACCAAGGTTAGATCCCTGGGGTACTCCAGATGTTGAGGTGTATGTATGAGATTTAACGCCACGTATTTGGACATATAACTTGCGGTCTGAAAGATAAGAGGCTAGAAGATTAGTTAAAGCAGGAGAAAAAGAGTAAGACAGAAGTTTACTAACTAGAACACTATGGTCTATCCTATCGAAGGTTTTAGCAAAATCTGTATATAAACAATCTACCTGGCCTCTATTATCCTTTATAGAAATTAAATCTTTGACTTGATAATAAATTTTGGAATATATAATACTTTCAAATACTTTGCTAAAGTTCGACAGGATAGCTATGGGTCTATAATTGGATACATCAGAGACAGAACCAGGACAGGCGTGATTTTATTCAATTTCCATTTTTTTTCAAATTTTTGTACCTATATAATCTTAACAAAATTGTAATAAATGAGGGGCGCAATTTACAATTTTCACCTGGGGCGCTCAAAAGTCTCGGGCCGGCACTGGTTGGCAGCTTTTAAGAAGTGGAAGGAAGGAATGGTGAAGTGTATATATGGTTGAAGGGAACTACTTTGCATATAAAATTCTGAAAAATATTAACCATGTGTCTTATTCTCAATCATTTTAGCGTGACCCTTGCATGAATGATATTATGTGCACGTGCACTTTACATAAATTGTATTACACGCAATACTTTCTCTATAGATTACAATGTTTTAATTGTGACAAACTATATTATCTTCTAAGTTAAAATTTACGAGCAATAAAAGTTATGCACATAAAAAGAATATAAATTTCGTTAGCTAATCTATATCAATATTTATAGACCGGGTGCTAGTGCTACGGGAAAAATGTATCATGGTATTCCAAATACTGACCCTTGCTGTTCACTTTAAATACTCTGGAGAATGATTTGCTGTCTACCCAGCTGTGGGCCATGACCCAAATTTGTTTTAAAAAATGATATTTAGAATCTAGGTATTCTATATCGGACCTGAATTTTTTTGTGTCATTTAGGGTAAAAATTGTTAGTTGATTAAAGCCCAGATAGAATGGCATGGGCGAGGGTAGTGACGTGCAAATTTCGGAAACTTATTTTTTTGTAAGATTCACAGAAAATTTTAATGAAAGTTTCACAAAATATTTCACTATTAATTTCAACGAAAGTTTCATATAAAAACTTCATTAAAACTTTCAATGAAAGTTTCATTTAAATTTCAAGAAACTTAACATTTGTCAGTTGAAGTTGAAATATTTGGATCTTAAATTAAGCAATTTGAAAATAAATAAGAAAAACAAAAGCTTCAAAACAAAATAAAATTTATTATTCTAAATGTAAAAAAATAAGTATTAAAATATTGAAAATAGAAAGTATCTTATTGTCTCTTTCATTGAAATATCGCCAAATTCTACCTTTAATTTTTACCATACTTCAACAATACATAATCCTGAATTTTATATTCGACAAATATACAAGTTCCAGCATGTAGATTAAGTAAACATAACTTGCACGTAGAGAAGTGCATGCCCATGCATATCAACTGCGCAAGTCTATTGTAGAGAAATGGGTGGCGCATGCGCAGTGTAGCTTATTAAAGTTT
Source organism: Harpalus rubripes (assembly GCA_963082715.1). Taxonomy (NCBI): domain Eukaryota; kingdom Metazoa; phylum Arthropoda; class Insecta; order Coleoptera; family Carabidae; genus Harpalus; species Harpalus rubripes. Next base: position 44,659,255 of record OY720458.1, on the reverse strand, counting down.
CATGAAATTTAAGGCTTGAAACTTTCATTTTTGAAATTTTGCAATTGAAACTTTCAATATGAAACTTCCAAATGCCACATCACTAGACGAGGGCATGGACATTTTATGCAGGTCCCATATAGAGAATACCTAAATTTTTTAAAACAGTTTGGGGCCTCGTGGCCGCGTGCCTGAGTGTCTGGTCGCGAATCTGGGGAACCGGGTTCGATTCTGACCGACGCCAAATATTTCAAATTTTAAAATGGCACAAAATTGACCTCTGTGGTGCACTCTCCACGCCAGCAATGAGTGCCCGTGAGGTGACGCCTGGTAAATGCCCGCACGGTACAAATATGTCATCAGCATTACCGAATTCTGTGTACAAAGCAGATTGGCACACCCAGCAATGGGTAATATGTCGTGATGGTATATTTATTTATTTAAAACAGTTTTCGGTCATGACCTACAGCTAGGTATCGGCTTTTTTTCCGGGGAAGATAGCAAATCTTTCGCCAGGATATTTAAAATGAGTATCAAGTACCTATTTGGAATACCATGATACATTTCTCACGTAGCACTAGTCCCGTCCATTAAATGCTCAAAAAAGATCTCTACCTAATATATAATTTAATCTAGTTCACTATTTTTCTAATTTTGTAAAAACAAAGAAAACAGAGTGTCACCTAGGGTTCATTCCCGCGAATTTTCGAGCCGAGAATTCCCGGGAAATCGTTAAGCTTTGTTCCCGGGAAATGAAGCTCGAGAAAAGTCGAGAACTCGAGAAATTATATTTGAGTCTAATTGATTTTAAAAGAAGACTATTTTGCCTTTGCCGTTTGGTGCTGTGATTATAATTATATAATATAAGTCAGCTTAGCTCTGAATTTCGTAGAAGGTTTGATGTTTAAATTTTTAATTTGTTTTTTAAGGGAAGATACTTTTGGTTTATGTGAAAGAGATTTCGTTATTTTTATTTTTTAAGAGAAGCTAATTTTGGTTACTAATGTTTCTTTGAAAGAGATTTTGTTATGTGTTTAGATTTTGTTTTTAAGAGAATATAATTTTAGTTCCTAATGTTCCTAAGGAAGAGATTTTGTTACCTTTTGTTTAGAATTTGTTTTCAAGAGAAGATAATTTAGTTAGTTCCTATGAAAGTTAAAACTGTCAATAAAGGTTTTATGATTATTTTGATACTTTTATTTGAGAAAGAAAACCATTTAATTTGTTGATTTATAAGAAGATATTTTTATGATGCATATTTTTAATTTTGTCACGACATTTTTCATTATTTGAACAGAAAAGATATGCAAAAAATACGTAAATGTAAATTTCTCGACAACTCGAGAAATTACCCTCGAGAATTCTCGAGACCCGAGAAATTGATAAGCTCGAGAAATCATGAACCCTAGTGTCACTCGAGCAGCATCCAAACAGGTCCGATGTACTCAAATAAATATATTCTTAGTTAAGGCGGGGCTTCACAAAGTAGAGGTTCATATTTGCTTAAACACGCGCACACATGGTCTTTGTCATCAAAAGCCAAACACCCTGTATTTTTTAGATGGAGTAATTTATAATAAAAAAATGATATTTTCCGCATCGTTTAATTGTTTTTATATTTTCAATAAATGTATACTATTTTTGATTACTGGAGAATAGCCTATTGCCTAGGGTCTAGGGAGGGACACATTATTGTGTACCTACCTAATATAAAATGTAGGAACACTAGGGTGGACCCTAAAAGGGGTCAAGTCGAATTGTAACTGGGCCGCACCATAAAGTGATTCCAAATAAATAAATAAAAAATATACTGGCAATGATTCCGCTTAACATTAAAATGCGATTGATTTTTCTAATTTAAATAACATTGGGTTTTGACACATTTTTTTTTTCGAGGTAATAAGAGCTTTAAAAAATTACTCAATATTGACTAGAATGATCCGAGGATATGTGGACAGGGCCGGATTGGGAAGATTCAGCGGCCCGGGAAAATTCTAGCATGATCGGCCTCATCTCCAGTTTTTTAAAAATTTATAATTATATTGCCACAAAGTAATAAATTAATTTTGGTGTTGGATAATATGAATTTTTTGCCTACATAGAAATTGAACAGTTATAAAAGATGTTGAAATATAAAAAAAACGCTCTTAAAAATAGTATTTAAAATATAGAACATTCTGTAGTTAAAAATATAACATAAGGTTCGTTTAAAAGTTGTAGACAATATTATAGCGTTTTCAGCTTACACAGTGCAAGTGCGCACTGCGTGCAACATATCACGTGACCACACTGAACGAGTTCTGCCCTCATCCGGTGGCAGTGCAGTTTAAGCTGAAAACGATTTTGTTTAGCCGCCATATTTGCACTGATACTATTGCACTTGCCTAGGGAGTCAGTGCAGAATAGTCGCTCTGAGCCAATGCACGGTGCATCTTTTTCTTAAGCTGAAAACGCATCAGCTGACTAAATTTTTCACTCAATGACAAGCTGAAAACGCTCAGTGCAAAAAAGTGCGCACTAGTGCGCACTCGACTTGTATGCTGAAAACGCTATTAAATTATTAATAAACGGAGAGTGAGGAAAATTCTGAAGCAAAAAATTATTTGATCAAACGTAATCTTGAAAACGAAGAAAATAAAGCATTGAAAGATAACACAACCAAGATTCTACCCGCTGATAATGGAAGTGTTACAGTAATATTGGATACCAATTTATATGATCAGAAAATAGAAGAGCTTTTGAATTAAGTAAATTATAAGAAAGTTCTACTACGTCTATAGAAAATAAAGTGTACCGTGCTTTTAAGAAATATAAAGAATTATATTCTGTTTAGAACAAGAACAGATCTCACTCCATATTTTAGCAAGCTTCCACACCTGTACGGGGGGCTTCCAAAAATCCATAAGAAAGATTTAAGCATCTCAGAAACCCGTCAAAAATTCCGTAAATTCTCCTACTTACAAACTATCACAATTTCTATTATCAATCATTCAGCCACTTCAAAGAAAAAGAACATCATATGTGAAGAATTCAAAACAGTTTGTAGAACTTTTCAGCTAAATACAATTACAACCACAAAATCTTTTGTCAGCTTTGATGACGAGAAATTTTTAGAAATCATCAAAACAAGGCTTGAAAAAGATATCAACTTAAACGATAGAACCGACTTGCCTCTTGATGGTATTATGGAACTTTTGCAGTGCTGCCTACAGAACTCATATTTCCAAGAAAAAGATTAGATATTTTGTACAAGAAGACGGTTTGCTGATGGGTTCTTCTCAGTTATAGCCAATTTATACATGGAATTTTTTGAAGAATTAGCACTAGATACAGCCAATATAAGACCTAAACTTTGGCTTAGATATGTCGATGATACTTTATATTAGGTTCACAATGGAGAAAAAGTCTCATGGAGTCTCTCCGTTCTTGGATGTTTTAACAGAGAAAACGAACCATGGACTAATAACATCAGTCTAACCTACCGTAAACCAACACACCAACACCAGACAATACCTTAACTATAATTCCAATCATTCAAAATCTACAAAGTAGGAAATTATGAAAACCTCATATATTCGAGCTCGGACTATATCTGCAACACCGAAAGAAATTTTGTCAAGAATTAGAAAATACTGAAAACGATCTAAATAATAATAATTAGATGATGCTACGTACTCAAATTTTAGTTTGTAATCACTGATCGGCGGCCTCAAAAAACCGCGGCCTCTTGGGAAATTCCCGATTATCCCGACTGGCCAATCCGATCCTGTATGTGGACAAAATTTGAAGTCTCAATCATTATTTTTAATACGAATGGAGTATAGCTTTTTGGCATTTTGATTGATAATTTAACCATCTATCGTCTACAATTATCTTAAGATAATATTGAGGGAATTTTTAAAATCTCTTATTGCTTCGGAGAAAAATAAAGCTCCAATACGTGTCGAAACTCAATGTTATTTAAATGGGAAAAAATCAAGTGCATTGAACACGGTCAAATATTAATATTAAGCAGAATCATTGCCAGCACATTTTTTAAAAATTTATTTGGAACCACTTTAGGGGCGGTCCGGTTAAAATTTGACTTGACCCCTGTTAAGGTCCTTCCTACGGTAAACTCTAAACTCTCATCATTGGTTATGATGTAGACAGTGAAAAAATAATAATACATAAGTTACTAGATATAGGCGAAAATGTAAATTTTGCAGTTTTTTATTTTTGCAACTATCTTCCAAATATGAAAGAATACTGGATTTTAATTTGCACATCTTTAAGGTACTTTTTTATGTTCTTTCGACTAGCGATGCTCAAATTTTATGTCAAAATTTAAATTGAAAATAGAATTTTTTTAGCTTCCAACCATTTGTCTATTTTCTTTGTTTTAACCAACAAAACTACAAGAATTTCTAAATTTATATATTAAAAACAATGCTTGTTGCAATGCAACAAATGAAATTATCAGTCAGGTATAATCATTGGTTTAATTTTAAGTTTATAATATTTATATTTATTAATATTTTTGACATACATAGCATTGAAACATTTAAATTTCGTTATAAATACTACTATGACGTCCAAATCAAAATATTAAGACTATAGAATTTTAAGAACTAATTAAAGAAATTATCTATGAAAAATTGTTATTTCTTTTCAATGGTGCAACTTTCGAATACGGCGTCCATATAAAAATTAAAACTTTGACATCATAACTCGAAAACAAATAGTGATAAAAAAATTTGAGCATCGCCCGATAGAACATAAAAAAGTGCCTTAAAGATGTACAAATTAAAATCCAGTATTATTTCACATTTGGAAGATATTTGCAAAGATAAAAAACTTTGCATTGTCGCCTATATGTATCTAGTGATCTATGTATTCTTTCTCAAATAACTAAACACCATTAAAATGGTCACCAAATGGGCCAACTTTTGTCTAATTTAATCGACTTCGTATCTTTTATAGTTCTCGAGATCCCTATGTTGGAAAAGTTATCCTGGATAGCCTGTATACTAAATTTACAGAGAACAAAATAGTAATTAACTTGTGTGGAACACCGCAATGCAGTTACATTACAGCAAAGATTACATTAAAATAATTATATTACGTTCATTATAAAGTTAAGCATATCCACACGTAATAATTTATGTAGGTACTCCGTTAACGAAAAGCAGGAAAATAAAATTTAAGATCTTAAAATTAAAATGTACATTACCGTATATTAGACGTCTTTTAATTTTGGTTTACACGTCGGGTAACCTTGTAAACTGAGTCTCCCCCTCTTGTTGCTTAAACTCGGCCTCTAGCGTGGTGACACGTCGGGTAACCTTGTTTAAGACAGTACTATCCCCCTTGCTCTTGAAGATACCCCATACGACTGCGGGCGAAACGTTGAGTTCTGACTCAAAATATGACACAGTCCATTCCCGGAAAACGAATATTTCTCAGGTAAATATCTTTTTATAAACTTTTCTAAATTTTAGTTTCAATAATCATTAACAATGTTTATTTATTTAAGTTATAAATGTCAAAATTGTGTTTACAAACGTTATAAATGATGATTAAATGTTAGCGCTGAAAATTAGAATATTAAAACGCATTTATCACCCAAACCGGTATATACAGTATTAATACAAAAATAATAACAAAACTAGATGACCGTCGCCTGGCCGAACCCGGTCACGCGGAATCCTCCTTCACGCCGTGATTATTTCTGTAAAAGAATTAACACATGAGAAATACTCAGTGAGGAGGCAATCATTTACAAAAGGTTCAGGCATTCACACACCGTACACACATGTTGGCAACTACGGGCAGTACCGCAAGTTACTACGGACCCTCTGCCGCTTCGGTGGTGATCCGGAGACAATCCTCTTAACCAACTGGATCAGATCACTACAGCCCAAACTGCTGCTACGCTTGCGACCACAGAATGTGGGTCACTACAGCCTTCCCTGCTATAGTCTGTCTAGAATTCTACCGTTATTACCCTCTCAGCAGGTCTATTGTTAGGGATTTAAGCTTGATTTATAGCGGAGAAAGGACAGGTACGTATTAAATGTTTTCCTGTTTTATTTTACTTTATTTTGTAATAATGAAACAAATCTTTTTATTTTTTTAAATAATAATGGAACAAACAATACATAAAAAACAAAATTAAATACATAATATAGTAAAAAAAAAAACGAAAATTCTTACTTAAAATTATACACTGCGGAGCAGTTTGTCATTTAATAATGAAACAAATCTTTTTAATTTTTTTAAATAATAATGGAACAAACAATACGTAAAAAACAAAATTGAATACATAATATAGTAAAAAAAAAAACGAAAATTCTTACTTAAAATTATACACTGCGGAGCAGTTTGTCATTTAATAATGAAACAAATCTTTTTATTTTTTTTAAATAATAATGGAACAAAGAATACATAAAAAACAAAATTGAATACATAATATAGTAAAAAAAAACGAAAATTCTTACTTAAAATTATACACTGCGGAGCAGTTTGTCATTTAATAATGAAACAAATCTTTTTATTTTTTTTAAATAATAATGGAACAAACAATACATAAAAAACAAAATTAAATACATAATATAGTAAAAAAAAAAAAAAACGAAAATTGTTAGTTAAAATTATACACTGCGGAGCAGTTTGTCATTTAATAAAATATTGCACGTAACAATAAATAATATACACATACATAATTAATCGATAATAATATCTTCTTCACTGTAGCTGTCCATATCACTGTTGTCACTTGAGTCCTGAATATTTATAATAAAATCTTTTGTAACATTATTAACATTAATATATTCATCTTCTATATTAATCACATGACGCACACTATCAGCCCAATTTTCCGGTGTTATATTGTCCATTTCACTTTTTATTAACTCAATAACACTATCACTTACTGTCGGTGATGCATTGTTCCTTCTTACATTACTTTTTAATTGCCCCCAAATCAATTCTATAGGATTAAAAATATAATAATAAGGGGGCAATCGAAGTACATCATGTCCAAATTGTGTTGCCAAGTTGTCACACACGTATTGTTTTACAGGAAGCTTAATTTTTACAACATCCAATAATTGTATTTTGCTGTACGATTCCTCGAAGTAGAGATCGTTTTTAATTAAATATTCTTGAATCTCGGCCTTCGTAGAAGAATTTGTCGGTATTTTTACACTTTGCCGCGAATGGTAACTAGCATTATCCATAACAATAACACTATAACACGTACGTTTAAGTTTTGCACAGCGATCTTCTTCAACGGGTAAACTATCATTATCATCTTCAAATGGTCGCCACATAGTAAGTGTCTATATAATTGCTCTCAGTACGAAAAGTAAAGTAATACTGATTTTAAAATTTTGAAAACTCATTTATTGCTAATCTTATTTTCCCTAATTTTAATCTATGGTCACAGCATGTTTCAACAAATCTTATTTGTTCCTAACTTGTAACAATGGTCAAATACGTAATTTGATTCTGTGAATTCATTAGCTAACAATTTTGAAATTTCGTAATGCATAACAAAGATTAGCAAATGTAAATTTTTCGGAGTCCGACCCTTACGCCAGGTAGTGCTACATCCCGCTGTGCCTGGTCTACCACAGGCTTAGTAAGTCAAAGCAATAACGGTAGAATTCTAGACAGACTATACTACGCTTGCGACCCTCGGGCTCACACGAGCGGCCACTACGGAACCACTGCCGCTTCGGTGGTGATCCGGAGATATTCCTCTTAACCAACTGGATCAGATCACTACAGCCCTAACTGCTGCTACCGTTGGCGACACCAGATGCGGGTCACTACAGCCTTCCCTGCTGCTACCGTTGGCGACCCTCGGGTTCACACGATGCGGCTACTACAGAACACCGTACTGCTTGCACACACACCCACAATCATACACACGCTAGATTAACTCCCTCACCTGAATCACTATAATATCGATGTTCTCACACTGAAATCTAGAAATAAACTGAAATAAAATACGTGAATACCAGTATCATTAAATGTAGCTCTTATCCAACAGCATCGGTTACGTACCTAAATAGCTAATTAGAGACAAAACATAATAAATTTAATAAAAATAATCTTACGCAAAATAATATCTGTGACACAAATTCTTATCATATTATGATAGTCGCCTCTGGGTTCACCCATGTCATACTATATTAGTGCTAATTGGTATCCATCGTTGTCTCTGTATCTCACGACATTTATTTGTTGATCATTAAGTATAGAAATTAGTATGCATACGTGCGTGACTTTGAATGCCCTAGCCTATGCACCCTGCACCCCGAAAATAATCCTATCCTGAAGATAGCGCTTTGTTTTAAGGGAGTATTAGTTTGTCACGTCGAGAAGACGTCTGTACTCAGATAGTAAACATGTAAGGGTTTTAAGTTTTGACTCGCGTTATGCGTAACGCGAATATTTGAGCCTAAGGATGCACCGGCATCTTTAGTATTTAGTTATCCTGGTTTTAATTATTAAAGTTAATTAAGTTAGTGCAAGTTGTAGTGTAACTATAATAATCATGTAAATAAAACTTTAGTTAGTCAGTAAATATCAAGTAATGTCCATGTCCGTAAATTCTGTGTTCATTAAGTGTAAAGTGAAAGAAAGTGTAAGTGAATGTGTGTGTCCTTTCTTTCCACTAGTCAGTCAGAATAAAGTGTGTCATCGTTGGGGAAAACAGTATTAGTATCATCATCCTTTTCCGCACTCCTCGTGTTACACATTATAGGATGCCAAACAGTATGGTAAAACTGTTTCTCGCAAAAAAATATCTTAGTCACAAGTTATTACATTTTAAAAGTACAAAAATATCTCATGTAATTGCTCATCAATATTTATTGTTGTAGTATTTAACATCCAATAAATAATTTATTAATATTTAAACATGATCCAGAGTTAAATTAAGTTAAAGAAATATTTAACAGTAAAACTAGAAACGTTTTTTTAAAATTATTTATTGCTTTTGTCTTCAAATAGCAGGTGATTTTTGGAATCCTAATTGCAGGCTATGGTGAATAATGATTTTTTTGAGTTGCGGATCCATGAAAGATAAATTACTCTCGTTAAATGTACTGGGTCTTCCCTTCTTTTTTTTCCACAGAAACTCTCTCCTTGAACTAGGGTAGCCAACTTTTTTTTTTTTTGAAATATAGTACTTCAGAGATCAAAACAAAAAAAATATAGTATGGAAGAAAAATATAGTACGTCAATGAAAAGTGGTTGAAAATATAAATCGTTTTAAAAAAATTAAAGATTATTTTATAAATGTGTATTGCATTTTGCTTCATATTCGTTATTTTGATCTTTGGTTAATCGCTGACTGGAATGATTTTTCCCAATCCTGCAACCTTTCTCCATTTTTGCGTTTTATACTCTTAAGTCATAATATTATAGGTACTTCATTCCACGTAAGGAAATAGCGTTGGTTTAGATGGGGACATAAATTCTACCCTTTGATGGGTCAGAATGCAAACCTAGTTCACAAAAACGAAAAAAATATCACTGTCAGTTGATAGTTCGGTAGATAAATAAAGTCTACAGAATTAAGTGATGTTTAACTATGTTTTGTTGTAATTTTTAATATTCAGGCCTTGTACATTTTTAGAGATAATGATATTTATTAATGACAAGGTTTGGTTCTGCGGAATTAAATTATATCTTTAATGCATCTAAAAACGGGCTGCGCTCAACCACCATCCATTATTTTTGTATGTGAAATGAAGTATAACTAGATTAATTAGTAAACAAACATAAGCTTTTGGTTTTGACATAAGTTTAGGGAATATCACGAATACGAAGAGCTCTCAGAGAAGCCGTGACGCGTCTTAGGGTGTGTTCAGATCAGAAGTTCATATTTTCATCAGAACTCAGATTGGCGATATAGATTTTAGATTTCAGCGCGTTCTCGCCTTTACTCGTTTAAAAATAACAATAAAAGTTTTGACTTTATCGATGTTTAAAAAATATAGTATTTTTGTGTACTATATTATTTTTCAACAATATGTAGTACATCAAATCAAAATATAGTATAATATTGTATATTATAGTACGGTTGGCAACCCTGCCTTGAACTGTGCTACTCTAATCTAAACTTCTTTTTTACCTTAATCTTAATATTTCGTTTCGGTTAACTATAAAACGCATGCGATATTTTTTCGGGCAGTTATCATTGTTAGACAAAAATTCAATGTAGTGTAACTTTAAACCATTGAGTGAGAAGTATATAAGAAGTATGACGTTTAATTTAAGATCGTAATCAAACTTGAAGATTAAAAATTAAACAAATCTCAAACAACCTTGCTTGGAAATCCTATATTATTCGTGTCTAAATTAGGGAAGTTAAAAAGACGAGAAAATAAAATTAAATGTATACAGTTGAAAAGGAACTGTAACTATAAACTAATTTAAACTTGAGTTTTCATTCATTTGACAAACTCTGCCGTAGCTATGATCGATTTGTATTAGTGTAATTAGAACCGTAATCCTCGCGACATTTGATTACCATTAGCTACGAGAAGATTCCAGTGCATCTGACCATATATAGAATTATCTCGGGTATAACACGTACTTTCTACCACAAATAAATAAATAAATATATAACCACGGCTTATTATGCATTTCTGTACGTGCCAATTTGTTTATAATCGCAGATATCGATAATAAAAAGTTTTCACGTAACGTCAAAATAAATGCGGACGTAATTTTTTTACGCTATGTATATGCATAGTGTTTAACCTTATTTGTCCCGAAATAGCGTCCATCGAAAACTCTTTATATTTGACGTTAAAGCAGACATAACCCAAATTTTAAAGAAAGATAGCTGCAATGTACGCAAGACAGGAGTTGCTTACATGGTATTCGAAAATGAGAATAAATTGAACACAATATTAAAAATTTAAATGCTATATGTATAGGCACGTAATAAAATCGATTAGTTATATAAAAAATGGTATACAGAAAAAATAAACATTGTATATAGGGATGATAAATTTTGGTGCTCAATCACTATTGTCATCTCGATTATCATTATGTGAAAAAGAGTATAACGGCTCGAGTTTCTTGAAATCGAGATCCACAGACATATAGGGTTTGTTTTGAAATGTCGCGCACTTAATTAAAAAATGAGTATAACCACCCGAGTTTTCTAGGCGTGAATTTTATGCGTTAGGTTATGTTAGGTAAGTTATGTTTAGAAGAGTTGAAACCGAAAAATGTCCACATACGAGAACGGACGAAAGGTCAATGAAAACATATTATAGTTTCCAACATGCAAAGTCATTTTTCTATATACCAAAATCAAATTTTAATATAGCAAAAATGCATTATTTATATACAGGCAAATACATATACCTATAGTAAAACCGTTATGATTGTATGGTTGTAATATATATATATATATATATATATATATACACACAAAAGGGGAACAAATTTGAGTTCCTTATACAAAAAAACTTTATTATTACGCACGCTATAGAAAATTGATGTAGGTCTTTATGACCCAACTTTTTGAGATAACATTAATAGGTACTACAGGAATTTTCTGTCGTCTTTTGTTTTTGAGCTACAGGCTAAAACTTGATATACGCTTATTTTGAAAATACCCCATATCTCGCTTATTATAAAAGATAAAGAAATATTTTTTTATTAAGAAACAAATGAAAAATAAATTACAGATCATCATTTGTTTATTTTTAATGTTATTTTCTTTATTTTTACTCATTTTACGAATTTATATACTTCGGAAAGCTTATTAAACCACAATTTTTAAATGGGGTCCTGCACCATAACAAAAAATAATAAAATGTACACTTTATACTTAAAGTATTACTCAATAAATAGCGATTAAGGTGAAAAAAACAATTTTTTAATAATTACTTTGCGCGATATTTGGGGCTTGTTGTCAATATCACTGTTACGTCACATTAGTGTTACCTTTCTTTCCCTACTTGCTATGGAGCTTATGCGAGAGAAAGATATAGCAATAGGTGTAGCTATGGCTACTAGATAAGTTACAACTGACTATTCCGTCATTACGGAGTCACTTCAATAATTCAATATCAGTGTTACAGTATTATTAATCATAGAAATTATCTACAATGATGGGTTTTCTGCTCCAAATTGTGCAAATCATTTGAGAAATAGTTATAATTTTTACAGATACTTATGCAATACATATATTTTTCTCTAACCTCAAAAATCTTAACAAACCGTATATTTTCCTGTTTTATTATTTTAAATAAATATAATAGGCAAATATGGAAGTTATATTTAATAATGAAAAATAGGTACTACATAAACTTATAAAAAATATACTTTTATTTTATAATTTACTGCGTTCATCTTGACTCCAGTATGGCGGACGAGTCAGCTATAAAAATCAAATGCAGTCACACTAAAAACAAATAAGACTTTTTAATATTATGAATTTCTTCAAAATTAAAAGAACTTTCATTTAAAATACCGCACGGTACAAATATGTCATCATCATTACCGATATCTGCGTACAAAGCAGATTGGCACACCCAGCAATGGTAAAATGCCGTGATGATATATTTATTTATTCATTTACTTATTTATTTATTTAAAAAAATCAAAGTGCAGGACTCTATTGTGTCAACGCTAACTCTAACGCCGATAAAAAGTTAATTAAATAATCCGAAAAGAAATGACTAAAAACAATTTTGAGATTTTAATTAATAGATATAAAATTAAAATAAACAAATGATGATCTGTAATTAAATTTTTCATTTGTTTCTTTATAAATTTCATTTTTCTCACCCCAAAAATTAATAATTCATGTTTTATTCATGTTTAAAACAAAAGAATGTAGACTTGTTATACATCATTGAAAAGGCTTTTAAATAATGAAAACGATGAGGCTATTTTCAATATATGTTTATTTTAAAAAAATATTATGCTTGTTATATTTCGAGAATTATTCTATTTTGCAAAAATCTAATTACACCACAATATTTCACATTAAAAACCGTATAAAAATTATGTAAACAAAAACATTTTTTCTTTATCTTTTATAATAAGCGAGATATGAGTGTTTTCAATATATGGCCCTATTCTGTATCTCAGTGGTTAATTTTTAACCACTGGTTAACATTTTTATCCAATCGTTATTGATTTGACAACTAAAAATCCCCTTGTTTGTTATATGCCAACATAGTTGATTGGTTAAAAAAATTAACCAGTGGTTAAAAATTAACCACTGAGATACAAAATAGGCCCAATAAGCGAAAATCGAGTTTTAACCTGCAGCTCAAAAACAAAAGACGATAGAAAATTCTTGTGGTGTCTATTAATGTTGTCTCAAAAATTTGGGCCATAAAGACGTACATTAATATTTTGTTGCATGCGTGATAAGAAAGTTTTTCATATAAGGAACTCGAATTAGCAAATTTAATAATTTCATAAAGTAGTTTTAATTTTCTTCTACAGCATTAATGATTTTCATAAAGCATTTTATTCGCATCTCTAAAAATTGGAAATAATTTGCAAGTGTCAAGTTTGACGCACGTAGCCACGCCAACGAATTGCTATTACGAGTGCAGTTTACAAAGAAATGTACCTAGCCATGGACCAAAAGACGAACGATAACAATTTTTTGTTGTCAGATTTGTGTGACATTTTTAAGTGTATACAGTAAGTTGCATTCAAATTGTATTATTTACTACAGTTTAGCGTAGTATTTTGGGTTAAAAATGAGTGAAACTAAATTGGAGCATCGGAGTGTGATAAAATTCTTAACAAAAGAAGGTAATAACCCTAAAATTATTCATCAGCGAATGGCGTTATTTTAAAATTTTGGTGTAAACAATTTTGATGATTACAGGATGATCTTGTCGACCACTTGAAGAAAATGTTCAAGTTGAAAAATTGATGCTTACATATCGACGGTTGAAGGTTTCTGTTATTACCAAGGAATAGTCTTTATCTGAAACCAGTTGGAAAATTTTGTATGATGATTTGGGCATGAGGAAGGTGTCTTCACGGTGGATACCCAGACTGGTTCAGAAAGCGCGTAAAGTTGCACACATTATCAGGGACTGCGGTTTTACAGAACTAGGCCATCCACCTTATAGCCCCGATTTAGCACTTGATTTCTTTTTATTTAAACATATGAAAAAAAATTCTTTGGGGGAGAAGATTTGGATCAGACGAGGAGTTAATATATGCTGTTGACAGTTGTTTTGCAGATCTTCCAAAATTTTTTTTTACGGAATGGCACAGTTGAAGAAACTTTGGGAAAAGTGTGTTAGTGTTGAAGGAAGTTATGTTGTAAAATAAAGTATTGTTCAAGTTCAATGTGTTTTTTTCTTCATATCTAGGTAGATTTCTTTATAAATAGGCTTCGTACATCTAAAATATCTATTGAAACATATAAATGTCATTTCAATACAAATTTGTGCATTTATCTCGACGTAATCAAGCGTAAACGCAATATTTCATTTTGACATGCTTTGTTAGTTTCTTGGAAAAATACATTATAAAACCATGAATAACACGCTTGACATTTAGAATTGTTGAAAATAACTTAAAATTAAATTTTCATCTGCAATGTCTGTAAATGATACCTATTGATTTTAAATTGCACCTGTCAAACACAAACAGTAATAATTAGAGAGCATATGAATTAAATCAGATACAATTTCCAGGAAAGACATTTAAACTATACTGCAAAACTATGTACACGTGGAACAATATGAGTACCTTATAGAGGATGAATACTTGTAAGCCAAACATAGCTCGTTAACACAGGAAAATGGGTTTTCGCAGACTGTTGCCCTCCGTTTCAACTGACAACAATTGTTGTAGTATCAATAGAAAGATAACAAATTTCTGCATCAAATGACACCAAATAGATACGTAATATTTTAGTCTCATAAATTAATTATAAAATTTATTCAATTTCTTATTAATATCGATAGCCAACGCATTTTAACAAAAATGCAAACAAATGTTTGACATTTTATCTGCTAGAATTAGTCAGCTATATTTTTACCTTCCGTCACGGTGAGGAAGGTATTGTCTTTGGTCAAAAAATAAATGTTTTTAATGAATAAGCACGTTTTAGGGTCCCTAGAGTACGATTTTACTGTTTTTATGATGATGTCTATATGTGTATACGGGCGGATGTATGGATGGATGTGTGGATGGGTGGATGGATGTATTTATGTATGTGTGTGTGTGTGACGATTCTTTCGGATCGCATAATTCCAGTACCACCTTTCCAAAAATTATAATTTAGGGTATTCCTCTTCTTTACATCCATATGAAGAACTGATTAGATTTTGGTTATAATTGGTCGACCGGAATTACCCTAATTTGAAGATTTAAACAGTTTTTCTTGAAAAAACACTGTTAGATAGTTAGATATAATTTTTTCATATGTAATGTTACTATAAATATTAAAAAATATTTTATTCTCTATACGATTTGATTAAATTTTACACTTTATATTCAATGGATATAGAGTTAAAAAATTATAAAGAAATTAAATTTCATAAAGCAGCCAGCTGTGCTATAACCACGGAAACTGGAAATATCTACTATATTAAAAAAATTCTGATTGACACATGTCAGTGTCAAGTGCAATTTACATAGTACGTTTGTGTTATAATTTTACTGGAAATATAGAAACTTTCTGTATGGAATTTGTGGAAAATACATAGAACTGACTTGCGGTAATATACTGGAAATATGGAATCTTTTGCAAGAAACTTTTTGTGTGGAATTATATACAATACATAGAACTGGCACGGAAGGTAATGAATTGGTCACATCAGATTTTTTGTTTTAATTTCTTTTTAATATTTTATAAGAGATTAGAAATTATTTGAAACAATTAAAATAATAAAATTTGCACAATTTATAGGTTATAACGAATTCTGACAGATAAAATGTCAAAAATTTGTTTGTCGTTTTGTTCAAATGCCATGGCTTAGAGCTACTATCTGACCTAAATATTCCTGTAGCTGTTAAGCTATTTTAAATAAATTTTAGCTGTAGTTTTTTTTTCCTCTAAAATAGCTGTAAATTGTAGCTTTTTTGCCTAAGCTAATTTAAGTAGCTTGATTCAGTAGCTATTCACTACTTTTTCCATTTTAAGCTACTTTAACACGCATGTTTCTACCTGAAAAAATAAAGCATTGACAGCGCAGTATAACATTTTAATTCAGTTTATTTATAGCAGATGCACTAGGCGCTAGCATACGCAACATGAGTGATAGCGAATTTAATAGGGTATTATGTTTTATCATCATTACGTACCTTCAGAACTGTCACGAAAAAAATCAAAATGACGGGTCTCGTGAACACATCTACTTCCCATGGACATTGCTTGACTCACCCTCGATTGAGGGGTGATAGCCATAGCATGCAACGAAAGCGACCAATGCAATTTTAAAAACTATATCCTGATTCTAAAATCAAGTATTTCGTGACGAAGCTTGCTGAGTCATGAAAATTATTGACCGAATATCATCCGTATCTATATATTTTTGTCAATTTTTTTGATTAAATCAATTATTATATGAAAAGGTGTATCAGGTATGATATTATTTATAATTTGATAAAAGTTATTTGGATCTAAATAAAATACATCCTTATATAAATGATCATTTCATGTGTATGATGTTGGTAATACAAAAAATAGGTATGTATTGCAAATTTAACAATCGGTTGTCAAAAAGAAAAATAGCTATAAATATTGGCGCACATTCAAGAGTAATAGGGAATTATTTCAAAATCAAGAATTTATGTTATTTTTGTATCGATTTATTTATTTTTTCAACTTTAAATTTTTATAATTTATTTTTTAAGTTCGTCAGGCCACGAGCCGTCACAGGCCACCGGGAAATTCCCGGTATCCCGCCGGGCCAGTCCAGCCCTGGATTTATGAAATTACTACCTATGTAACGAATGCGGAAATTTTAAATATTCGATAAAACACAGTACAGTTCAACTCAGAATATGGGTAGAGACTAGATCTTCTTCAGCTACTAGTTTAATTTTTTGAAATGAATTTACAGTCACAATCTGATATAGCGTTGATTTCAGCATTATGGTAAGTTTGTTATAGCAGTTTGACACGGCAGAGTTTTCAGTACAAAATTTCATTAAAAAAACTTTTCTTAAATTATTTTTCAAATATTGTGTCGTAGCACATATAATCATTGTCTAATTTTATATTTAAAAAATGGTTGAAATAAAATAATCTTTAAAAAGTAGCTATAAATCACAGAGCTAGTAGCAATATCACAGCTACTTTCAATTTAAAATAGCTGTAGCTGTAGCTTAGCTACATTTTATGAGTAGCTTGCTTAGCTTTGCACGGCTATCGGTATTAATAAGCAGAGATGGGCTTCTACGCGTCGACTTTAATTGTTTACGTCTACGTGTCGACAATGCGTAGACAAAAAATGTATATGTAAACAATGTCGAGAATGTAATAAAAGATTATAATTGGACAATGGACAGTGAAGTAAAGTTATGTTCGATTCAGTTTTTCAATATTAGGGATTTTATCCCTAAACTTAAGGATATTTACACCATTTTAGGGATAACGTATTTTAGGTTGGACTATACTTTTGTGTTTTTTGATACTAATTGTAGGTTTGTATGAATAACCTAGGGATCGTGTGTTATATTCCCTGGTACATAGCTATCTTTTTTTTCAAATTAATGTAATATTTCGCAGTAAATAAATACAAATGTCTACGTCTACGTCATTGTCGACACGTAAACTATTAGATTGTTGACGTGAAGTTATCTACACGCCCATATCTGTTAATAAGATATTGAATAAATTTCATAATTAATCTATGGGTCTAAAATATTACGTAATTTACATATATTTAGTTGCATTTGATGCAGAATCTTTTTATTGATACCACAATCATTGTTGTCAGTTGAAACGATTTTAACGTGTTAACGGGCCATGTTCGGGTTTCAAGTATTCACTATGTATCTATGAAAAAAGTTCTTACTACGCACGCTATAAAAAATTGTACGCCTTACGGGACAACATTTTGAGAAAACCTTTAATAGCCAGCAAAGGATTTCAGCCGCCATTTAATTTGTTGAACTCATTTTTGATTTTTATATTAATTGATTACAAATATTTTTTCTTAATCATTGTTGGTGACCTCAATGAGTTTTCTGTGACTACTTTTTGTTTCGTATGTTATTGATTTGAGTAAAAAATGTCAGTATACCTGTTTATAGCATTGACATTTAAAAAAAATACGATATGTTCAAGTATTAGTCTAAATATAAAAGCGTTTTCATATTCAAAGTATTCTTTGTTTTGTTCTTAGTATTTTCATTTATTGTAGAATATTTGGCGTTCTTCCATATTCAAGAAAAATGGAGACTTTTGTTCTGATTCTTTATAACACTTCTCATAAAGACATTGATTAATGTATGTATACAGAATGGTCCTTAAAGATGCACAGGTCACTGGACAAAAACAAAAATGTAAATTTTGCAGTGTTTTTCAGTAATAATTTAAGAAATTAGATGAAATTATTTCTTTTTTTTCTACCGTATAATATACGATATAGTATTTCACATAAAAGTAATGGCAATATATTCTTACCTCTGTAGCAGTTTAGTAAACTATTTCTTTCGTACTCGGGTTAGTAAAATCGTAACCAATCGCTTGATGCATTGGACCACGAACCCTAAAAAGTAAAAAAATGTAGTTTTATACGATTCATGTGTACAATATGTACATTATACAGGCTGTTATTTAAGTTAGCGTACAACGTTTAATCAATGATAGGACTAACCAAATAGATAGTGTAACATGTGAGCCCCGCTGCTGCGCACATAGAGTGTTAGTGAAGCACGGCAGTATCGTGGTGAGCGTATGCAGTATAGTGTCGAGTGGAGGACTCGGGAAGTTACTGGTTAACTGGGATAGTTGTGGATGTGAATACTCGGTAATGTCCGCACAATTTAACTTGGCGAGGTAAAAGAATGTAATTCAGTTTACTATTCGTAAGTTGCGTTTTGTCAAATATTTACTTTTACTTCGATGCCGCACAGCTATAGAAGTGAAATAGTGATTTTATTGCCTTACACAAAGCAAATTCCACCCTAATCCACTCAAACTCGGGGTGCCAGGTACATTTCATCCCAAGAAGTTATATTCATACATAAGCGTAGGTGCATAATTTGAGACAGAAGAGAAATGGAAGAATTTTATAAAACACACTACATCTTTAGAAGAACATTATTGGAAAATTGATGGACAAATAGAGGAAGTTATAGATTCCTTTGTAATAAATGTTGGAGACGATTCTACTACGGAATCAGACTCTAGTAGTTAGAGTGAGGATGATGTAGATGAACTTAATTAAATTAAAAAATAATTAATTATAATATGATTTATATATTATACACTGTTCCATTTAAGCCATTCAGTAGATGGAGCTGGCAACAGCGCAAACTTGAAGTAGCCGAAATCATATTGGGTAAACTTGTCTCTTGTCTCCAATTTCAGCCAATCAGAGAGGTCAAAACTATTCCCTATGCTCTGCAATACTGAATGGCTTAAATGGAACAAGGTATAAATAATCCATTCCAATATTTGTACTTATAGTAATACGTTTTTTTTATATAAATAAATATAAATTTTTGTAATATTCGTAATTTTATTGAACTTCATTTTTCTTTGGTACGCCTATGGATTTTATAACTTTTCCTTTACCGCAGTGATAATGTGAATTACCTCCACTCGCCAAGTTACACTGTTCGGACTATAGTGTTGACGAGTATTGGGAAGCTATAGCGTACGAGGACAGTAACAGCGAGTCTGGAAGTTACTGGTATATTGGCATAGCTGTGGAAGTGAATACTCCGTAGTCTTGACGAGTATTGTGAAGCTAGATACACAAGGACAGTAACAGCGAGTTGGAGTGGATATTCGGCATTGGTGTTGAAGAATTGTGGTATACGGATATTTGGTGATACTGAGGCTGTGGAAAGAAAAAGTTAGTTACATAAATAGACAGACAGTGAGGTGAAAGGTGTGACTTCTGTCCAAGTAGTTGAATATACAGACGCTGTTGAGTCAGTTGAATTATAGACGCTGTGGAGGTCGGTAGGCGGACAGTTGAACGTGATATAAATAAAGAAGTGTTATAAATAGTTGAAATAAATAATTACTAATATCGTGGAAATAAATAGTAGTATTAATTGGTTAAATAAATAGTGTTAGTGTTATCTAGTTAATTATAGTTTTAGTCTTAATTAGTTTTTAATAAATGTTTAATATTAGTAATTGTCATTATTTAATACCTTTTTAATATTTAGTTATAGTAATAAACTTTTATTTTAATTAATAATAATTGTCTAATATTTACACTTCACACAAATAAATAAAAACGTTACAGTAGTAAATCTAAATCTGGCAAACTGACTAATTACATAATGGTTAATAATTTTGCAAGAAAATAAAAATCAATGTGCTCTCTGAAAAAAAAGATTGTCAAAACTGACTGATCAAAATGCCAATTACCTTAATGAAAAACATGTACTTTTTCATTGTAAAAACCGCGATGCCAATGATCTTATATGTCAATTGAATTATGACAGACCTGTGTTTTTAGTCATTCAATCATTTTCAATGATATCGAAATTATTTCTCATTGTTCAACACAAGTTTCTTCTACTACTATATGAAAAGAGCTAACCAACGAATTATTGCAGATTTGGGTTTCAGGACGTCATCTCAACATTTTATTAAGCTATGAGAAACTACCACCAGGTAATGATTAGAAATGGCCTATTTGGAAATCGTTAAATCACCTACGAAGTCAAGTAGGAAAATGTGCAGTAAACATGTTCAACTGGGGGTACCAAGCAGAACCCACTTTATGTCATTGTGGTCAAGAACAAACAATGGCCCGCCTGCTCACGTGCACCAACTTAGAAGAGGAATGCACGAGAGAAGATCTGAGTAAGGCAATCAATACTATTTAGATAGGCCACTTATTTGACAATTTTTGCGGACGATTTTTCCTCTGGCATGAAGAAGAGAATCTTCGGAGAAGATACATCCTCTCCGTCCTAGTTAATGCCGCGCGATGCATAAGGCCTATTTCCATAATTTCCAAATTTGACTATTTATATGGTTATAACAACAAGCTCAGCTAACTCACTCCATGTAGTTCGGATGTGGTATTTCGTTACCGAAAATCAGTCACTTCAGTATCTAAGTAGTGAGAAATTGTAACACGATGGGGGTCTTTGATGCTGGCTGATAATACTGCTGATTACTAATGATGATGATTCCCAACGATGATACACTAACTGACTGGTGGACGCTTTGATGGCTGGCGTCCACGGCTTGTGAGAAGGAAGAACACACAGACACTTCACTTTTTACTTTTTACACTAATGACCACTACGGACATGAACTCAACTTGTTGATTTAAAAACTAATACTTTGTTTACACGGTTACATTATTATTAATTAATACTAAGCCTAACATACACAACTAACAAGTGTTACATTCCGTAACCCAGCGGACGAGCGTCGCCCCAAAACTAAAGGACACTACATGTCCAAACCAAAACACGTCTTTCCGACGCCACTAATTTCGACTCTCCCATGTTTATCCCATGGCTAACTAATACCGACTATCTTAAAACAAAAACGCTATCTCCAGGACAGGATTATCTTAGGGGTATGGGGTGCATAGGCGAGGTCATTCTAAAGTCACGCACATATATATAATAATTTCCAGACTTAAGATCAACAAATAAATGTCGTGACTATCATAATATGATAAGAATTTCTAAACTGAATTTTGACATTTATAACTTAAACAGATAAACAGAGTTAAAATATGAATATTGAAACTATAATTTAGAAGAGTTTATAAAAAGTTATTTATCTGTTATTGCGCTTACCCTCGCCTTGTCACAAAATATTTGTTGCAATGTTTTATATATTTATTGTGTATTAATTATTTATATTATGTATATGGTTTGAACACGAATAATATTAATAATTAAGCTATGTACGTTTACTTATCTAACACCCGGTATTTGAAATATTCGAAACTTAGTATTTTATAATTTTTTTACTTTGAGTTTATAATATAAATTTTATTACATTTAAACTTGATTAACCAGAGATATTCAGCAGGAACACTCAGTAGTAATAATTTTACAGGAATGACCCGTATTTGATTAGTTAATCTATTTATAAAATACTATACATGACTTATCTCTTGTACGTGTCTTAGGATTAAAAACATGTTTCTATTCTAGATGCTACGAATTCTACGAACAAATCGTATTAAACAATTTTAATCAGTGTATTGGCAAGTATGTACTAAGCCGATGACATGGTTCTAGTAGACACCGATGTTAGAACCATTTTCGTGCTATAGTATGACTAGCGAATGAAATTTGACGTTTAAATTTTATAGATGTGGTTTCCTTTATTAATTTCATTAGAGAAGATTAGAATTGAACGAAACATTCAGGTATAGTTTGTTTCAAGATATTTGCAAACGTACCTGCCTCGAATTACGCAGCAAGTGGATTCTTAAATGGGCTTGATGGGTAAAATAACAGGGTTGTAATAAAATATTTGAAATCCAGCACATGAAATATTTGTGTGGAATGTAATATTTCACCTGAATTTTAAGAAATACAGAACAAAGAGCAAACATCAAATTTTCACAAATTATAAATGAAACCAGGTATATTAATTAGCGGGATTTTGAGAAAGTACCGCTACATCGTTTTCCCAATATTTGCTAATCCGCCCCTGACGAATAGGATCGTAAATACCATGCTGTTTTGCGGTGTACCGCGTCATTACGAAGGAAGGTAGATTTGCAAATATCTTGAAACACACCATACCTTTATATAATGTTTGCAAGTAATTCCAATACTGGATTAGCAAATTCCAGAAATACATTACCATGTATTGCTCAAAATAGATGGATGACTACGGTACCTTCACGATAGAAGAATAAGAAGACAAGGGTGCATTTAAAATATTTCATCCACCTATATTGAATAAGACATGCTCATGCATTTCAGGGATTTCCTAGCCCAGTATTTTATTGAGTACTTTCTAAATTTTCATAGCTACAAATGTTTTGTACAATCTAATCTTCTCTAATGGAATACATAAAGAACATTTTCCTTTTAAATTTAAATAATAGGGCAAAGTTAAAGTTATGAAAAGAAACCACATCTATAAAACAATGTACACGTGAACTTTTATTCGTAAATCGTACTGTACCAGCCAATATGAATATTTATGCCTGTATTTTTTTGTGTGTGGAAGTTCTATTAGATTGTCATTATAATTGTGAAATTTTAAAATGATAAGTTGT
Organism: Harpalus rubripes; assembly: GCA_963082715.1. Taxonomy (NCBI): domain Eukaryota; kingdom Metazoa; phylum Arthropoda; class Insecta; order Coleoptera; family Carabidae; genus Harpalus; species Harpalus rubripes. Next base: position 44,635,871 of record OY720458.1, on the reverse strand, counting down.
TCTCGCTGACGTGATCATGAGGCGCAATGGGAATTTCCACTACTTTTTGATTTTTTTATACAGGTGTTTCCTTTAAAAAGCGCTTTTTTGGGTGAACTAATGACTTTAGAAAAAAATGTTATATACAAGAAATGATCAGGAATAAGGGGCTAATTTATTAATAATAACAAACCGAAAATTCGACCAGTGGTTCTCAAACGTCAGAACAAAATTATATTTTTTTAAATGGTATCCTATATAATTTTTTAGTCCATTAGATAGAGAATTTTTTTCTGATTTCAATATAAATATAGTACCTTTAGGGTTGTATAACAATTTTTTGGAGAAAAATGGTATTAAAAATAATGTTATATCATTACAATAGGCTATGCAAATACACAGGTATTGATACGTCTGTTGCCTAGTTACGCTAGTAGTAAACTCACTTTTTATTACATTATTTCTAGTTTTAATACCATTTTTCTCGAAATAATTGATATACACCTCTATGCTATGAGTATATTTATATCGTTGTAAACAGAAAATAATATTCTATTTAAAAGGCTAAAAAATTATATAGGGTGCCAATTAAAAAAATATAATTTTGTTCTACAGTTTGAGAACCACTGGTTAAATATTCGGTTTGTTACTATTGATATATTATCCCCTTATTCTTGATCATTTTTGGTATAAAACATTTTTCTCTAAAGTTGTTAGTTCGCCCAAAAAAGCGCTGGTTGTTTTAAAGGAAACACCCTGTATGTTATTCCTCATGAATAGTTATATCTATTAGAATAAATTAAACATTTTTATTATGCTTTTCTGTAAAAAAATATTGAAAATAGTATTTTTTGTAGCTCGTTTAAACGACCAATTTTTACCGCCACAGCAGCGCGTTTCAGGCCGGCTATGTAGCAAATGCTTAATAGATGATGCAGGATGGCGGTCTCTAGTGGTGTCATCTATCAATTGGTGGTGTGCTTACATTCTTCTATTACAGTTTTCTTGAACATAAATAAGAGTTACAAATTATTTGGAAAGCTAAAGCGTATTTTTATAAATTTTGTTTTTATATAAGTATATTATTAATTATTATTATTATATCATGCAAAGAATGTTTCATACTTTGAACTTTGAACCTTAAAAGAACAAAAATAAAGGCACTTGCAATTAATCTGATTAAAAAATTGTAAATACCGAATACCACCACATAACAATAAAAAGATCTATTTGTGTTAAACAAGATTACTCTAGTGAAAATTATGCCACTTGACATGTCTTTGAGGCTTAAACATATGACTGGTAGTATTTGCTCCAAATTTTAGACACCCTAACTAACTAATTACCATGGCTATTACTTAAAAATATATTGGTATGACTAAAAAAACAAGTGAAGTTTATAATAACTACTAACCTTCAATATTTTTTAAATATTTTATGTTGCAATTTGAATGTGCTGCCATCTATTATCACATAGTAAGATATTTGATGTACAGAAACTGTAAAATCGAGCCGGCATGTGACGTCATTCGCCAGCAGCGTTTCAAACTCAGTAAAATATTTTCATGCATTTAACCAAAATTGGAAACATATTTAACCATTTAGTTATAATAATAATATTTATTCCAGAGACCAAAATAAGTACATGGCATAGGAAAAGTCAATATTTAGAAAAAATTAAGGCTTATCGTTAAGAAACTCGTCTATGTTATAGTAACATTTATTAAGAAGATAGGTTTTTAAACATTGCTTAAACTGTAATTTCGATTTAATTTTTGCAGCAGATTATTGTAAAATTTTAATCCGAAGTAATTGGGATTATTTATTGTTTTGTTTAATTTTATATTAGGAACAGTGAAGTTTGTTTTACCGTGAGTATCATGATTGTGTACATCACTGTGTATCGTGAAATTATTTTTATTATTGTATATATATATATATATATATATATATATATATATATATATATATATATATATATATATATATAAGATAACAGTGTAAATATAAAAGCAAGGGATGTTTATAATATTTTCATTTTTAAAAATATCTTTACAAGATGCTTTTCAGTCAAGTTGATATATGTTACGTACTGCAGTTTTTTGTAGTTTAAAAATTATACCGTAACTTACTATGGAATGAAATTTACCATAATAAAAAGTTTTTACAGTAAATACATCAGAAAGTAGCCTTAGTCTCTTAATAAGACAACATAAGGTGGCAAGAGTATTACATATGATATCAATATGCTGATCCCATACTAAATTTTCGTAGATATTAAGGCCCAACATTTTAGTACTTGGTACTTGAGGTAACGGTTGACCATTACAAAAAATTGACATTTGTTCATCTCTTTTTCTGTTTGAGAAGCTCATAACAGAAGATTTACTAATATTTAACGATAAATTTAAAGAAGCAAACCAAGACGACAAACTTGTGGCTATTTTTGATATTTCATTAGCATCCGATAATAAAATAGTTACGTTATCTGCATAGGCAACGAAGTTATGCGATTCCAAAACTTTTTTTATGCCATTAATATATAATATGAACAATATAGGGCCAAGTATAGAGCCTTGAGGTACTCCACATGTAACCGTCTGAGAATCTGAAATTTGATTATCGTAAAACACAACTTGTTAGTGTTTTCATAATGTTTTATAATATATTTTAGTGTAATAGTGTTATTATTCACTATTTTGATTACGGTGGAAACCCCCATTACAAAGAACACAGACCGTTTCATAACGATGCAGACTTTAAGTTTCAACTAATATAACCAAAATTGTAAAATCTGATTTATATGAAATACCTTATTATAAACTAATTTTGTACGTGAAATTGGTTCTACAGACGAAGTATAAGTATCGGTTTTAGTGTCTTTTTGTTTCTGCGGTCAGTGTACGATGATTGCATTGGTTGGGGATAAGCGAACAAGTGAATCTGCGGTGGAAGACACAGTCTCCACGTCTATCATCCGAAAGAACGGCCAGATAATCGAGTTTTCCGAACAATTCCCTCTGGAAATCATACAGCATTCCACTACACACAAACCCATTCATAAAATTGTTTTATTATTTAAAGTACACTGTATATGGTTCACTGCTTACGAATCTCACCAGCGGACATTTCCAAATAGAAATTTAATAAAAAAACAGTTTAAGATACTATGAAGATTGAAGAGTTTTACACTCTTTTTTGTCTAGATTAAAAGAAAACGTTGTAACTTTAGTTATTGTTTCTTATAGAACAGTTTTGGTTGAAAAAAAATATGGCACTGAAATCTCTTGAATTTAAACACTTCAGTTACTATTATACACGGCGTAAGAAAAATAAGGACCTACATTAGATTTAACCAGTGATTGAACTCGTCGAAAGCAACAATATTTTTAGTACCGGTAACTTTTTTTGTAAACCTTTTAGATATTGTGTTAAAATTCTTCAAAAAATTATCACATATTTCAGTACCTGCCTATGGAATTCATGGTCGACTAATAAACGCCTAATTTCTATTTTGTTAATTTTGTTTTATTATTCAAAGTTGCTAACGCAAATTGACACTATCAGCAAAGGAGCATTGAAATTAGCTTTCAATTAATATTGGTAGCAGTTCGTTGCTACTCCCTTTAGACCAAAAAAGTCTCAATCAATAATTATTAATCGATTTATTTGTCAAAGTCAAAATTTATTTGAAAAAGTTGACAACTGATATTTGTCAAAAACAGTTGAGGAGGCGGCGTACAGCAAAAACTACCATAACCATATTCCAAATATTGTAAATATAATTTACACACAGCGATATGTACTGTCAAGGATGTCCAACAGTAAAACTGTTTGCTGCAAGTCACAAGTTGTCTAATTATTATGTAATTGCTCATTAATGTTTATTTTTCTATATCTTTAGATGCAGTAAATAATATTCTAATATTTAAACATAATCATGAGTTAAATTAAGTTACAGAAATCTTTAACAGTAAGGAAGCTAGACAGTTTTTTTTGTTTATCTCAAATAAAAAAATGGACATGTTGTTTTTGCTGACACCTCCTCAGTTGTTTTATTGCTATTGTTAATGGATGAGAAAATACCTAAACGATTTGTTAATTAATGAAGGTAAAAATTCTAAAAAAAAAATTCGGAAAAAATTTGCTAAGTATTATTGTTGCTCTCGTCTTGTTCTGTGATTGGTTAAACTGAATGTACTGATTTCTGTTCCACTCTGTTATATTTAGCCAGTGGTGTAACTATAAATTGGAGGCCCCGACGCAAAGTTAATTTGTGGCCCCAATTTATCGACACTTCAATACAGGATATATAGTATTAAGTAGGGTATTAATATGTATTAAATGAAAAAAAAGAAACAATTTAAATTTGAACATAAATATAAGTATATTCAGTAATTATACAAAATTAAATAAATGTAAAATAAAAAAACTTAACATAAATATATAATTATAAGCCGACCTAGGTGGAGTAGCAGTAGCTCTAACGCTTCACGCTCCAAGGGTCCCGGGTTCAGTGGCGTATTAAACAATATAAGCGTCCAAAGCCCGTAAAATTTTTTTGCCTTGTTTGATTATGAGTTTTTTTGTTTTTAGATATAATACAGGTACTTAAATATAATGTTAGTAGAGATGAAGTTTATTGCATCATAATTTTAAAACATAGTTGCGTTACGTAGTATAACCAAAATGTAAACATAGAAAAAATAAAATTTATTCCATTATATCAGGGGATCTCCCGCCTCCAATTTACGGTCCACGATAATTTTTGAACTAATCTTTATACTTGTTAGTGCTATTTTTGTAATTTTTGATTTATTCAAAGTTACAATTATATTGAAATAGTCAACTTGTTCAAAAGAACTTATCTCACTTGGTATAATAATTTACGTTACAATTACTTTATATATAATATATATTTTAAAATTTTGTATGTGGGCTGCTTCTCAAAACGGTTCGGGACCCATACAAACAATAGAGAATATTGATTGTTAGTAAAAGAAAATCACAAAAAACAAACTTTATTTCTAAAAGTTATATCAAGATTAACGATTTTGTTATTAATTGTTTTTTAAAATTTAGTGAGGTATTTATTATACGGTCCTCCGTCCCGCTCCTAAATATTTGGCGCCACAAGCCCGGGCTTCTTGGGCTTGTAGGATAATACGCCACAGCTCGGGTTCGAATCCCGGATAAGGCATGGTTGTTGTGTATGTCCATTTTCATCACCTCATTCCCATCTCTGCGATATTTACAAGATTAATGTTACAAAATATACAAAAAAATTACTCACCCCCATATATATTAAATGTAATAAGTATAATGTAAATACTTGATATACAATAAAGAATTATTATTATTGTTATTATTATACAGGGTGAGTCTGGGAAGATGCCCCCCCCCTTTAACATTTTTATTATAAGTAATAGAAAAAAATGGCTCATATAATAGTTTTATTATTTTACATATACTATTTGATGACTGATATAAATATTTTTATAAAGTCAGGTTTACAAGATACGGCTATCCACTTTTATTTTTCAAATGGCAACTTATAATTATTTCAATAAAATAGAAATAGCCATTTTCTTCTCTTTTCAACGATGTATTATTTTTTATTAATTTATTTGAAAAATTTCGAGAAAAATGAGATAATTTAGAAATATTAGAAATAATTTTTAAACAAATATTATAGGTGGCTATGTGAAAATAAACAAAACGTAACAATGTGAAACAATTAAATTAATGTCAAAAAAGTATACATTTGTTTGTTACATAATTTAACTTATTTTATAAACAAAAAAAAAAAAATTTCGCGAAACATGCTGGCAGATGTTCGAACACATCACGTTCAACGCTTGAATTTTTGTATTGCAGAATATGGTCGTAATTTTGAACATTTGTTTAAAGTTGTTTTTGTTACTAAATTTGTTGTTTTAGTTTGCTAAGTTGTATAGCACTGGCACGTTTTGTTTATTTTCACATAGCCACCCACCTATAATATTTGTTTTATAATTATTTCTAATATTTCCAAATTATCTCAGTTTTCTGGAAATTTTTCAAATACATTAATAAAAAATAATACATCGTTGAAAAGAGAAAAAAATGACGGTTTCTATTTTATTAAAATAATTATAGGTTGCCATTTGAAAAATAAAAAGTTGATGGCCGTATATTGTAAACCTGACTTTATAAAAAATATTTACATCTGCCATCAAATAGTATATGTAAAATAATAAAACTTTTGTATGAGCCATTTTTTTCTATTACTTATAATAAAAAAGTTTATTTATAAAATTATAAACAAGACATTTCAAAATAAAATGTTTACTTATGAAGTTTAATATATCTTAATTTTTGTAGTTTTCATACCATAATACTAAGGTTACTGACATCCAATTTACCAGCAACATCTTTTTCTATAAGAAATCAGAGAAAGATAATTTAGTATTTCTTGTTTTATAGATTTACGCAAATAAGATTTAACTAATTCCGTCTTTTAATAAAACGCGGCCAGATCTGGCTAGTTCATTGTTGTCTAGGCGGTTTATAAAATGACGGACAGCGTACTTACACAGCTGATATATTTCTCTAAATATGTTTAAGAAAAAAAACCTCACTTTAACGCACAAAAGTGACACTTGGAAAATTCGGACCGAGTTTTGTGCTTTAGTTTAGATAGGTTATTGATATATTTGCACATCATTTTCGTATTTTCTTTTTGTTACACGTTTAATTACTCATATAATGAACGTGGTGTATGTAGTGTAAAAATATAAAGCAATAAAAAATAAACATATGTGTAAGTTATAACGCAAAACCAATGAAAATATAACTTGGGGTATTCTTCTACATATACTGTATTATATAGATCTATCACTTTCTTTAAAGCCAAGCACAGTGCTGCATGTTACCATCACACACCATTAGATATTTATTTGAACGTCAGATGGCAACAAAAATTAATTTAATATCAGACTTATGCGAATGCGAAAGTAAAAGCAAGAATTATTGTTTATTATTATTTTGATTGACATGAAATTTTAAAGATGAATGAATCTGTTACAATATTTGAACTCATCTATATATTTCGATTTAATGTATCATATTTTTGGTTGCTAAACTATTCGTATTGTTTCAATATTCTTACTTATACTGATTGCCATTCTTCCGAATTGATAAATGGATATTGGAAAAGAAAAATGGAGCTTAACGGATATTTAAATGGTTATCCATCAAAGTACTCAGGATGCTGTATAAGTGTATCCTTATTTTCATGCTTGTATAATTCAGAAAGGGTATTCCAATTTTTTCATCATTGCAAAATACCTCAATCTTTTAAGACATGGACCTTTCAAATTCCGCTTGATTTAATGTCGGCTAGAAATTGCCCCAATACTCAAATATCGACAGGTTAAGCTCGGTTTACACGGAACGGTTTACACGGTGCAACATTCATTTCGGCCGGTATGCACGACAAAATTTCCATACTTTCGTAGTTTTTACATGACGTTTTTATTTATTTAATTGAGATTTATTAATATTTCATAATTACGTTATTTCGATGTACTATCAGTTTGCCATGACATTATTTGTGCCTTCTTTGTTTTAGGAAATATTTTGACATTTTCCTGATATATCATTTGTTTTGTTAATTTCGAACAATTGTGTCTAATTTTCAAAAAAAAGTAATATTAAATTAAATTTAAATATATTTATTTTTTTAATCCTTTGATAATTCAAAATGTTAGTAAATACTTACAGCAACTCAACCAGTGAGAAAAAAATGTTTGCTTTAAAAGCCACAAAAATAAATTATCGAATATTGAAAAATATCTTTGTTTCGTATTTAGTGCATAAAATACTATAGTGTTCTTCATGTAAGAATGGCATTGCGCAATAAAAAGTGTATGATTCTTGAAGACGTACATAAATGAAATAGTTTCTTATTGCCACACAGATTATAGAATCTGTCCATAAGGCGATGTAAGTCGTAACTCTGTTCAGGAAATAATAGACCATTTCAAAAATTCAATGCACATGTGCAAACTTTAGACAAAGATAACAAAAGTTAGTGCCGTATACCCATCTTTGTTTACGATGTGACAGGTGACAGTACGATTATTTTTGTTGGTTAGTATTTGTTTCTTCATTGGAAAAGTAATTAATAATAGTAATTATGACGGATGCTATACTTTGCGTACTGAGTTGTAATAATAATTGAAAAAAAAAAAACCAGTTGATTTCATTCTTTTTCTCAAAATATGAACGGTAGAAAAGAGTGGATCACATAGAATAAATAGACAGCAATGGATACAAAAAAAAAGATGAAATATGTGGAAATTGAATTTATTTTAATATTACTGGAAAGAAATCATCGCATGATAAATATCCTAAATAATTTCCTGATGGTCGAATAATCTAAAATAAAAAAATAGGTTACTACATGAAATCTATCATATTAACATAATTTATAAGTAACTGATGAATATACTCCATTTAATTCGATAAATTTTAATTTTCAGCATGAATATTTTACTTACTTTTTGTTTAAATTCTTTTTGACATTTCTCGTACACCGCCATTTAACGGCACTAAGTTTTTAGTTCAAAAAATAAACACGAAGAGGTTGCGGACATTTTTGAAATGGTCTATTTGGCATTGTCAACATATTTCTCTAGTCGGTGTAAGCACAGATTATAGAGTGAATTGAATTACCTGTTAAAGAAATCTTGTTCAACGAGAACTATCGCTAGGAAATGCTAGCGCTAGTACTACGGTTTGGAAGGGTTAGGGTAGGGTATTTTTTTCTCTAAAATACCGACTTTTAAACTCGGGATCGCGACTTTGTAAATAAACTCGGGATCCCGATTTTTAAACTCGGGATCCCGATTTTTAAACTCGGGATCACGACTTTTTAAACTCGGGATCACGACTTTTTAAACTCGGGATTCCGACTTTTTAAACTTGGGATGTCGACTTCTTAAAGTTGGGATCCCGATTTTTTGAACTCGAGATACGAATATTCTCGTTCGTCCGTTATCTGTTCCAAGGTTAACAAAAAAAAAAAAAAATATAGTTTAAAAAGTCGAGAAATTGTTCAAAAAATACCCTTAAAAAATAATAATAACCTACTGAACATGTACACTATACTGCAGTAGCTATAACTCTGTGCCGCACGCCGTAGCCGCCGCCGCAGTTGACTTTAGATGGTTTGTGGTTTAGCAGCAGCGGTCACGAATCATGCCGAGCATTCACGAAGACCAAGGGAAGGCAGCCTCTTGTGCTAACTTATTGGCGAAAAAATTCAAAGTAGGTGACGTCTGGCGGCAGATTTGTAAACTAGAGGAATAAGGAAACGTTGATAGCATACATTGAAATGTATGTAATTTTAAACAGGTTTAATTTATATTTGTTGTAAAAAAAAGTGACATATATAGTGTATACTACATTTTCAGATTTAAATAATGATCAGTAAATGCCATAGGTACAGCTCAGTGCCACAATGCAGTAATTACAAGTCAAAAAGTGTAAGTTTACACTAAATCCCAAGTGACAAAATATGATCTTGAAATTTTCTTTCCAAATAGTTTTGACGTCTCCAATCGGTTCAATTTTTTTCTTTTTTAAAACAGGATGGTAAAATTCTTCTAATATTATAGTCAAACTATACTATTTATCATCTTTTTTAACAAGCTTTCCCCTTGCTTGTTCCAAATCGGTACAACCTAATCTTTCTATTTCTTCTGTTCTGTAATACACAAATCCATAAACAAATAAATTAATAGCATAATAATAATGATAACTTTTGTTGTAAAACAATAAATATAGTTTTGATTTTTACTAACCTGTTCATATGCAACAATACCACAACAATATGTTTGCCTCCCAATCAATTTAAATTTTGCTTTCCAGTAATTTATATTCGCATTTAATAAAATTTCAATCATATGAGGATCTCCACTCAAATGACTGGTTTTTAAACAAGATCCCTGTATTGTACCTGATCCATTAACTTTTATTCCACGAAGCAAATACATATCCTGCCTTAAAAACTGCCTCGTCTTCCTTTATAGGACGTGCAGGATCAATGTATTCAAAAATATCACCTAACTGTTTGTTAATTTTCTCCATATTAAAGACTTTGCACTTATTCCTTATTCCTCCGCCATCTTGCTACCGCCCGGCCTGCCACCTATAGTTCAGTTTTTTCGCCAATACGCTGGGATAATGTGGCTTGATTCACGTATTGTGTATGCAACACGAGTGTGCCTTTAAGAACTATAGTGCACACTCTGCAGAGGAGCTTAGTAATAATAATAATAATAATAATAATACTTTATTACCCAACAGTGAACCAATTACAGGGTATATAGAACATAAATATTAAAAATTTAGAGAATATTAAATAAACATTTATAAAACAAAATAATGATGAGATGTGTTTACATAAATATATCTTCATAGATTTGGTTGGCATATCGGCACATTATATAAATGGGTGAACGTTGAAGGACATCAGTACGGCAAGCGGCAAGGTATGTATGCACAACGGTCTAATAAATAGGCGTAACATGATTAATACAGAAAAATTATGCATTAAGATGATTGTACACCTACGTAACTAATACAAAATTAATGAAAATAGAAAGAAGATTTTATTCTGATAAGTTATGAGTAGGCTTAGTGTCTCTTGCCTCCGCTGACGAGCCGCCACTGCATTGAATGTACCTATGACTGCGCAATGCCATTAATTTAAGTACAAGGTGAAAATCACCCTGTATAATTTTTCTGGCCTTTACTGTAAATATTTAATATTCTATTTGGCATTAATTTGTATATTTCAATGTCCTTATAAAAATTTACATATTATATTCCTTTTATGTGTATTAAAAAAATGTTTGTCCATTATGTAATAATATGCCGAGAAAGATTAAAGGGGAAAGCAACCATTAAAAATAGAATTTCCACAAAAATCTGGCCTTAACGTTTATTAGGACTGTCCACATGGACTAAGTGCTTCATTAATTTTTTAAAGGGTTCAAGCGTTTTTTTATAGTTAATTAAATCGAAACGAATAACTAATACCCAGATGTCACTCATTAACAGAGACGTGGAAAACGGTTTTCAATGTAAATGTTGTCAACGTAAAGGATTTGCATGTTTCATTACACACGGAATTACATTTGTTTCATTTTCCGAACGAACACAACAATTTATGCATTGATTTTTGTAATTTTTCCGCGAATTAAAGGGTAAAGCACGATATTGAATTCGAATGTTTTAGGGGCGAGGATATCCCTATTATATTAAAGGTTAATAGCAATAGTATTCAATCGTTGTTGCCCGGATTGAGGACTCTTAATTATATCTAGATATATCTAGTTTGAAATGAAACAATTGTTTTACATATTCAACATTAAATAAAATAAATATATCATCACGGCATATTACCTCCATTGCTGGATGTGTCAATTTGCTTTATACTCAGATATCGGTTATCGGTAGGTAATGATGATGACGTATTTGCATACGGTGCGGTCGTTTACCAAGCGTCACCACACGGGCACTCATTATAGACCATATCATTAACTATAGCGCCTCTGCCGACAGATTTATGAAATGAAAAAAGCGTGCCAGGGTGACAAATTTTTTTTTAATTTTTCCAATTAAGTTGGCAATACTAGCTTATTTTCTCTATACTTTTCTTAGGAAAAATAGAAAAAGATATTCCTTTTTAATTAATGGACTCAAATCACAATCCGGAAAGCAACAATAGTAAACAGGCATAATTAAAAAATATATATTTCGCACTTTACAAAAGAATCACAACAACAAAACATTAGTTTGGGGTTATCTGCCAGTGACAGAAGAGTGAACAGGCGCTTAAATTTTCAAAATTTTAATGTTTATTTTATTGAATATTTATATATTATAAGGGCAGAATCCAGTAGTTAAACATGAAATGAAACTTGCAAGAAAAAAAATATCGTTAATTTACGTCTACATAAAATAATATTTTGCTTTAAAAATACAATTTTTCCCATAAGATAACATTGGTTTCATTTCCGCAGTACTTCCAAGCATATGATTGGTGTATTCTGAGCATGCGCATTGAGATAGTAATACGGTCTATTGGCGTCGGGATCAATTAACTTCTGGGGAGTTGGGCTGTGCGATCTTAGAAATTTGAAACCGATTTTCGATCTTCTGCTAAAATTGATTTTTCGCGATTGATCGATTTGATCAATCGATAGTGATAGGGAAAATCGATTTTAATAAAGAATCAAAACATCGATTTTAATAATAGATAAAAAATCGATTTTAATAAAAAATCCCAAGATCGATTTTATTAAAAGATCGATTTGTACTGATATGAAATTACTACTACGCATACGCTCATCAAATTACAAAACAATTCACGAATAACACCTAACGCGCAGAATCTAGAAGGTCGATATCTTTTAAAAAAATCGATTTTCCAGAAATCGGATAAATGTTTTTTTAATTGATTGATCTATTTGGAACAGCTAGATTTTTCAATTGATCAATCTATTCGAAAAAAACGATTTTTCAATTAATCGATTTTTTCGATTGATCGATCTTTTTAAAATAAAAGATCAATCTGACTTTTTTTAAAAAAGATCAATTAATCGATCTTTTTCCCAGTCCTAGAGCCCATGTATATAAAAATGCTAGAACGTAGAAAGTATAATAAGTTTAAATCATAAGATTCCTTATGAGTGAAATATCGGGTTTTACACGAAAAGCGGGCAATAAGCGTATAATGTGGGAAAACTGTTTTTCCTTGCGCTAAAGTAATCTATTAATTTTAGGCAGTAATGCTTCAAATAAATTCAATCTTTGCGGACAACAGAAATTTGTTGACTTTTTTTTAAATTTGCTTTTAATAATAATAATAATTAAATAATAGACCGGTTTCAGCTCAGTGACACGAAGTGCGCGAGATAAGGATTGACGACGTCATAGGTGATTAGAAGCATGCGCCATAAGGATGACATCATAGAGAAGAAATAAGAATTAATGACGTCATAGATAAGAGATTTTAAAGATAAGGATTTATGATGTCATAAGAGATTTAAAGATAAGAATTGACGATGTTATAGATAAGAGATAAGGATTGATAACGTCATAGATAAAAATTTTAAAGGTAAGGATGTACGATGTCACAGTTAGAGATAAGCATTAATGCCAGTGACAAGAAGCGTGCTCGATAATGACGTCATAGATAAGAGAAGGATTGATAACGTCATAGATAAGAGATTTTAAAGATAAGGATTGATGACGTCATAGATAAGAGATAAGGATTGGTGATGTCATAGATTTAAAAGATACGGATTGATGACGTCATAGATAAACATTTTAAAGGTAAGGATGTATGATGTCACAGTTAGATATAAGAATTAATGATTTTATTAGAATATATATTTCTTAAGACAGCGTTAAAGATCCTAAGATTTTTGTTATTAAAGCTTCAAGACATTCTTATCACTTCTTAATATTTGACAAAGAGGTCTTACGATGTTTTTAACTTTATTGCGCACCCTTCTTGTCACTTATGACTAGTGATGGGTCAATTCCCGAAATTGAATGATGCGAGGAAAATTTCCCAGGAATTCCCAGGGAAATTCCCAAGAATTTTTTTTGAAAATTTTCCAATTAATTTCAAATTTTTCGTAGCACCACAATATTTGTTGACGGAGTAAGAGTAGGTAACAGGCAGGCATAAGTCACAAACATGCAAAGCAAAATAACAGGCGCAAACGTACAATATTCTCTAAAATAAAATTTAAAAAAAAATCCGGGAAGAAAAGTCAAGATATTCTTCCCTGCAAATCGTAGTTGCAGGAACTTCCGGGAATTTTCCCGGGAAAAAACAAAAATCCTTGCGGGAATTTTTTAGTAGCACATCACTACTTATGACGTCATAAATTCTTATCGAATAATGTTTCACATGATTTAGATGCAGAATTTAAATTTCTATAACTTCTATTCAGTAGCGTCCCTAAGGTAGGTCAAGTAAATTCAATTTCAGAAAAAGTAAATTTTATTTCAGAAGAAAGGTAAATTGATATTATTTTTCTGAAATTGAATTTACTTTTTCTAAAATTGAATTTACTTTTTCTAAAATTGAATTTACTTTTTCTAAAATTGAATTTACTTTTTCTAAAATTGAATTTACTTTTTCTAAAATTGAATTTACTTTTTCTAAAATTGAATTTACTTGTCCTGAAATTGAATTTACTTTTTCTGAAATTGAAGTTACTTTTTTTGAAATTGAAGTTGAAAAGGTGTAGTGGGGGCCCCTCCATATTTGTGTCAGGAGCCTCAAAATCCAAAGAACGGCGCTGCTTCTATTTGAAGTATTTTGCATAAAATAATTTGGTAACGTTTGCGCAAAGAGAAAATAATTTTTCATGTTAAACGCCTATGGGCCGCTTTTCGATACCCTTTACATATACCTGTCCTTAGTTAATAAATTTAATGGAATACAATTATACATTATTTTGATATCTTTTATACGCAATGACTGAAAAAGCACGACTTTTTTAATTGTTTGCATTTTTTTGTTAGTGTTGAGAATATCTTCTCTTCTTATTTGTATATTTCTTATCATTTGTATGTTTGTTATGTGAGCGCCTGTGTCCGGAACAACCCTAAGCATTTATCATTTTTATTCGGTCTCTTAACAGCACTGTATAAAAGGGTAGTTTCGAACTCGGCATCAAATAACACACCTAATAAATTCACCAAATGTTTCACTCTCGCATGCTTTTTTTATATTATGCCCAAAGACGCTCTTTATCTCTCACATTTAAAATTTTATTCAATACATTTAGAAGAATTAAAAAAAAAACTTTTGAAAGCTACTTATTTTAAATGTAAAATTATTATACCGGGAGTTTTTTTTATCATTAAACATGGGCGAATGTCATTAACATAGTTACATTTAAAATTACTGAGAGCAGTAGATATTATTTTATAAGTAAACAGGGGGAGTTGTCAAAAACATCAAACTGTCATCTGTCAATTTCAGATTTTTTTTTGTCGAAATGGTATTTTCATTTAAATTTAAATGTGTAATTCAAAGTTTCTTATTATTAATTACATTAATTGTTCTGTTTCCGTTAAATGTCATCATTACCGAAATCTGTGTACAATGCAGACTGGCATACCCAGCAATGGGTAATATGCCGTGATGATATATATTTTTTTTCTTTTTGCTGTCCATTGACGCATCTTGTAGTTTTATAATTATTATTGATTTTTTAAATAATTTTTCATTCATTCATTTATATTTTTCTGAGATGGTAAATGTATCCACGATTACAGGAAAATAATTTAATAAAATCAATTATTCTTAAAACTTTATGTAAGATGTCAACTGTCAAACTCAACCATTAAACTGTTTAACATTTTTGTTTAATTTCTCATGGTAGTCCGTACATAGCTAAATATTACTACTTTTATTTTGTCACTTTCTCGCGAACAAAACGCATATAAACAATGATAGTGGACTTATTAGATGTAGTTTTTAATACTTAATTTTGAATTTACTTTGTTGTAAAATAAATAGGCCAGAAATTAAAGCTATATGAAAATTTTACCATTGTATTTCCTATGGTCCATAAAAAAGTAGACACCCAGTATACACCTCAGGAGAGAATGCAATTTTTTCTTTTGTACTTTGCAGCTAAAGGGCGAAACACGAGGGCTACAAATTTTACTTCTGAAAAAAATCGTGTATATTTCTCTCTCTTCGTGTATAAGTATAATATAATTTTATTAGCCCATTATTGTACAGGGTGTAAATTGAAAAGTGGGCCATGGGAATTCAGTTTTTCTTTGCGCAAACCTTACGTAATTATTTTATGCAAAAATACTTTAAAAAATAACAATTGCGTTGATTTTAATTAAATAGTGATGTGTCGTTCATGAACGAGTCGTTTATTTTGTAATAAGACGAGGGTAAGAGCAATAATAGATAATAACTTTTTATAAACTTTTCTAAATTATAGTTTCAATAATCATATTTTAACTCTGTTTGTCTATTTTAGTTATAAATGTCAAAATTCATCATCATTAAGTCTAGAAATTATTATGTATACGTGCGTGACTTTGAATGCCGTAGCCTATGCACCCTGTACTCCTAAAATAATCCTGTCCTGAAGATAGCGCTTTGTTTTTAGAAGAGTCTAGATTAGTTCGTGGCGTCGTGAAGACGTTTTGGACACGTAGTGTCTTTTAGTTTTGGGGCGCGTGTTAAACGCCCGCCCGCTGGGTTACGGAATGTAACATGTTAGGCTTAGTTGTATTAGTTTAACTGTAAATAAAACTTTAGTTAAAAAGTTAGTTTAATCGATAAATATAAAGTAATGTGCATGTCCATAAATGTATGTGTTCTAGTGAAAGTGTATGTGTCTTCTTCCTTCTCACGAAATCGTGGACGCCAACCATCCGAGCGTCCACCAGTTAACAGTCAGTGTGTCATCGTTGGAGTAAACAGAAACAAGAAGCAGTACTAGTAGTAGCTTTTATCATCTTCCGCACCCCCTAGTGTAACAATTTTGAACGACTCACTTTAGTGAGCCATGAATGAACGACTATTTAGTTTCTAGAGTACGGTACATGGCTCATCAGTTCACATTATCTTTGCGTTCTTTCTCCCTCTATGCCATCGGTCACGTGCTCTGCTCTTTAGATCGCTCATTGTTCATTAAACAGCATACCAGCATACATAACTCACCGTTCAGTAAATAGCACAGTAGCACAGCTGCACGAAATACAGCACGGGGCAGGAAATAGAGCTGAGCTAAAGCCACGCTCTACGCTACGAGTCGTTCAAAACATACGACACTCGCGCACAGCACAGCAGTCACAGAACACAAGAAGAGCACTTGTGCGTTTGAAAAGAATGAACTGACTCACTAAAATTGAACAAACGACCCATCACTACAGTTAAAACTAAAACAGTTTACCTTTTTGTTTATGTTAGTTTTCTTCTTTAGTCTAAATTTACTTCTAATTGACAGTTAAGCCTACACCAGACGCTTATAAAAATAGTAACTTTATAATTATTTTTTTCGTTTACATGGAATTAGAATAATCGTTTTATATTATTTAGTAGCAGAATTTAAATCTTTATAACTTTTATTTCAAGTATTTTTGCATAAAATAAATTGGTAACGTTTGCGCAAAGAAAAACTGATTTTCCATGTTAAACGCCTATGGCTCACTTTTCGATTTACTCTCTGTACGTCTAGCGACCGCCTAAAATTTATTTTAACATTTTACAATTAATAGTTTGAGTTAATTACTGTTAATTTGATGTGTAGCTAAGTGTAGTTCGTCAGACACCGTTATAATTGGAATGTAAAGAAAGAAACAAATAGTACCTAATAGTTGGCGTTTGCGTTTGCTGTGAGAGTTTATTGTTGGATGTTTGTGAGCGTGTTTCTGACAGTTAGTAATCTAGCTGATATTCTTAACCTCCTACAAGCTACAGTCTCTTCACTCCAACTCTGTCAGCCAGTATCATCCTCGACAATATCATCATATTTTATATAAAACGGCTCGTTATTCATCACACTCAGACACTTTTTCACTACCGCAGTTCAACCAGATTAATTACGTTCCAAGTAATGCAATGTTTTATACAAGAGGTTATTAATTTTTAAGATTGCAGGCGGCAATGATAGACGATTAAAGGCGAACACTTACTTCTGAACTCTTACAAGATTGAAAGTATTCTTTATTTATAATACTTCCAATTCAAGAGATATTCTCTTTTATTTTTTCAAATTAAATATTTATAAGTCAATATGGACAGTAACCAACAATGGCCCGTATTACGACCGCACTTTTTTAATTGAAGCGCTTTTATGGAGCACACTCCTCATAAGAATATAATATAAAAGCGTGCTCCATAAAAGCGCTTTTATTACAAAAGTAAATTATGAATGAAAATTATAATAATTTTAAATATTTTATATGTATATGTAACACCTGTCACATAAGTTTTGGGAAAAAGTTTCATTGTTCTCTGTGACATCGTCAGCTATGGAGAAAAAAGTTGCTAGGGGTTTTGCCAATTTGTTTGTTATTTCATATTTTTGATTGTCACATTCGCAATGGCGCACAAACTGGATATTCGAGTCTATTTACAACCTAGTTGGACAGATGCCGAAACGAGAGATAGTAAACTTTTCTCCACCAAAATATTTCAAAAAGTACCCGGAGCTGGGCGTACTTGAGTACATTTACTCGAAAGTACTGTTTAAAGTCCAAATTTTGTACTCTGTACTCGTACTCGAGTACATTTTAAAATCTGTTACTTGTTATTTTTACTTGTACTTATTTCATATAAATACGCGTGCTCAATACTCTAAAAAGTACTTAGAGTACATAAATACTCTGAGTATTTCTGAATACTTAGAGTATGTAATTCAAATTAATATTTTAAATTATTATTTTATGTCTACAAGTACAACGTACATGCTTGTGCACCAATTAATCTTTCATAAAATCAAATCTGTGTACCATAGATCTTTGCAGGTTCGTCATTCTATTACCAAATGCAAAACATTTAGAAATGTCTTTGATTTCCATATTCAATTTGAGTTGATTAATGTTGTAAATTTCCACACAAGTGCGGAAATGTAAATTAATAAGGATACTTTATATACTGACTGTTAAATGTTAAATTAAAAAAAAAAAAATTTGAAAAATACCTTTCAGAAACGGTAGAAAAAAATTTGTGTTTAGCAAGTAGGAAAAGTACTTTTTCTTATACAGAGTGTTTGGTGTAAGTCCGACACCAAGAATATTTCGTTTATTTCGAAAGATACAAAAAATGTTAATAGGCAAACTTAAACTAGACAATGGGGTTCATAAGATGATCATAGTAAATTTTTTTATCACTTTCAGTTTTAGCGGAAATGGGTACAAGTTTGAATCTAGCATAGGGAATCGGTATTTTTATATTTTTTTCTAGAATGTAAATAAATTTAGCTTCACGATACCAAAATATCATAGTTTTTCTTCAACTATTTCAAAATGGCGACCATTTATTTTCAAAATATGTATTAATAAAATTCCATACAAAATTAAACATGTTCATGCTATGAAACAATTTTAATACCTTAAATTAAATTACAAAATTGTTAGAGCACTTCAACTTTATGTAGATAAACACTTTTCTTTTGTTTTAAGGTAATAAAATTGTTTCATAGCTTGCTAAATTAATAGTCGCCATTTTGAAGTGGATGAAGTAAAACTATGATATTTAGATATCATCAGGAAGCTAATTTTATGTACATTCAGAAAAAATATATAAAAATACAGATTCCCTATGCTAGATTTAAAGTTGTACACATTTCCTCTAA
Organism: Harpalus rubripes; assembly: GCA_963082715.1. Lineage (NCBI taxonomy): Eukaryota > Metazoa > Arthropoda > Insecta > Coleoptera > Carabidae > Harpalus > Harpalus rubripes. The sequence continues at coordinate 44,616,486 of OY720458.1, read as the reverse complement.
AATCGGAAGTGATGCAAAATTCCTACTATGGTCATCTTATGAGCCCCTTTGTCTAGTTTAAGTTTGCTTATTAACATGTTCTTGTATCTCTTACGATAAACGAAATATTCTTGGTGCCGGACTTGCGTCAAACACCCTGTATACTGCACAAACAAATAGCTATATATTATTACTTGAAAAACATACGTTTTACAATTAAATACTTAAATATTTTAAGGTGGAAACAGATACTTAAACGTATACCTTTAAATATTTATTAGTCAAAGAGTGGTGACATATTTTTAACAAACCTTATCCACATAATTTCGGAATAAACTGGTATTTAATTCTAAAATATTTATTTTATATGAAATTTCCATATTTTTACCATACAATTATATATTTTTTAAAATACAATCTAGAAGCGATTTATTACATAATTTTATATTACGTATAGAAGTACTTAGAAAGTACTACTTTTCTCAAAAAATATACAAAATACTAGTATTTTACTTTAAAAGTACATTTGAGTATTGAATACTTTTACTCGTTACTCGAGTATTTTTATTTGGTACTTTGCCCAGCTCTGAAAGTACCATATATCGAATAATTGAAGAATGCGAAGATAGAATACCATGTATTAACCTACCAAAAACAGGCCGTCCACGTAATTTAACAGACATTCAGATCAAGAGACAAGTTGAACGTGCCAAAATACCATTTGGCTGTCCACTCGCAAACTTTCCCGCCGTGTCCATATTTCGAAAGCTACAATTTATCGATATCCCTCGAAAAAAAGCCAAAAATACAGAAAACGCAAGAAAACTCCAAAGTACATAGCCGCAAAATTGGCCAGAATCCCTGGATGGTGTCGCGCTTTGAGGCGTCGTAACTTCGCTGACAAACGGACCATAATCATGAACGACGAGAAATATTTTACCTCCCCTAAGTCATTCAGGCAAGGCTAATTGAAATTTTTTGGGCCTTATTGGCTGAAAATAGTATGATAATGATTAGGAAGCCCAGAATAAGTTGCGACAAAAAATATTTCGAAGAATTAGGAAAGTGAACTTGGAAAGCGTCCAAATCTTGATGAGACAAGAAAGACAAAAACTTTGTCACACAAGTGTTGAAGTTTAAAATCCATTACTTCTTATTGTCTTATGTACATTTAATAAAAGTTTTTCAAGTTTAAATAATGTATACATATTTAAAAATTTTCCTGAAACTTTTGTAACAGGTGTTATATTCATAATATAGGATGCGTCAGAATAACGTCCTTAGTTTTACTATGGCATTGTGAACCGAGTAGAGGTAGTAAGAAGGTGGGGATGATGTCTATGGAGGCAGTTGTGTGATACGACGAGGGTAGACCAATAACAGATAAATAACTTTTTATTAACTTTTCTAAATTTTAGTTTCAGTAATCATATTTTAACTCTGTTTATCTATTTTAGTTATAAATGTCAAAATTCAGTTTAGAAATTCTTATCATGTTATGATAGTCACGACATTTATTTGTTGATCATTAAGTTTAGAAATTATTATGTATACGTGCGTGACTTTGAATGCCCTAGCCTATGCACCCTGTGCCCCTAAGATAATCCTCTCCTGAAGGTAGCGCTTTGTATAAGGGAGTCTAGATTAGTTCGTCGTGTCGTGAAGACGTTTGTTGTTTTGGACATGTAGTGTGTTAGTTTTGGGGCGCGTGCTAAACGCCTGCCCGCTGGGTTACGGAATGTAACATGTTCGTAATTGCTTAGTTGTATTAGTTAATAATGTAATCATGCAAATAAAAACTTTAGTTAGTAAAATATCAAGTATTGTCCATGTCATAATGTAAGTGTTCATCCAGTGTAAAGTGGAAATATGTGTGTGTTCTTCCTTATCACCAGTCAGTAAGAATAAAGTGTGTCATCGTTGGGAAAAACAGGAGTAAGCAGTATTAGTATCATCAGCCGCTTAGAAGACCCCCTCGTGTTACAGTTGGATGTAATCTCAAAGCCGAGGAACTTGCAAACCCTAAAGGATTGACGACGTCATAAGTGATAAGAAGCGTGCGCGATGAGGATGACATCATAGATAAGAGATAAGAATTAATGACGTTATACATAAGAGGTTTTAAAGATAAGGATTGATATGTCATAAGAGATTTTAAAGATAAGAATTGATGACGTCATAGGTAAGAGATAAAGATTGATGACGTCATATATTTAAAAGATAAGGATTGATGACGTCATAGGTAAAAATTTTAAAGGTAAGGATGTATGATGTCACAGTTAGAGATAAGAATTAGTGACAGTGACAAGAAGCGTGCTTGAAGATGACGTCATACATAAGAGAGAAGGATTGATAACGTCATAGATAAGAGATTTTAAAGATAATGATTGATGATGTCACAAGAGGTTTTAAAGATAAGGATTGATGACGTCATAGATAAACATTTTATGTTTTACCTTCCCTGTCATCCAGGCAAGGCCAATTGAAACTTTTTGGGCCTTATTGGCTGAGAAGAGTGTGATAATGATTAGGAAGCCCAGAATGAACAGTTGTGACAAAAAATATTTCGAAGAATTATGGAAGTGAACTTGGAATGCGTCCAAATATTGATGAGACAAGTAAGGCAAAAACTCTGTCTTATTCAAGATAGAGTACTCCTGGCATCAATAGAGCACACAAGTTGAAGTTTAAAATCCATTACTACTTATGTCTTATGTCCATTTAATAAAAGAAGTTCCTCAAGTTTAAATAATATATATATATATATATATATATATATATATATATATATATATATATATATATATATATATATATATATATATATATATATATATATATATATATATATATATATATTAGATCTATTTGATAGAGTATTTTTTTCTGAATTCAACGATCTACTCATTTTATATCCTAACTTAAAAATATTGAGAAAAATTCAATTGAAATTTAAATAAATTTGATTTTTACAGCTATTTTTCAGTAGGCTATATATGAAAAACAACAACTGCTATCTATCAATTTAAATTATTTATAAAGTTATTAACAAATATCTGTTTCATTTTAAGTTCTATTGTTTTTCATACATAGCCTACTGAAAAATAACTATAAAAATGAAATTTATTTAAATTTCAATTCAATTTTTCTCAATATTTTTGTTATGATAGGATATAATATGAATACATGGTTGCATTTAGAAAAAATTACTCTATCGAATGGGCGTAAAAAATATATGCCATCCCATTTAAAAAAATATAATTTTGTGTTGTAACTTGAGAAAATATTTTATTGTCTTCGGATGTCCCCCTTATTCTTCTACATTGTATCTTTAATAATACAGAAATTATTTGAGGCAGCTTGTTTAGCTGTTACACCCTATATATATATATATATATATATATATATATATATATATATATATATATATATATATATATATATATATATATATATTTAAAAAAATTCCCGAAACTTATGTAACAGGTGTTATATTCATAATACAGGCTGCGTCAGAATAACCTCTTTACTTTTACTATGGCATTGTGAACCGAGTAGACGTAGTAAAAGGGAGGGGTTGGTGTCTATGGAGGCAGGTGGATGTAACCTCAAAGCCGAAGAACCTGCAAACCCTAAAGGAGGCAATCCGCACAGAAATCCGCTGGTTACCTCAAGAAATGCTCGAAAGAGTTATGCGAAACTTCATAAGTCCCTTGCAACAGTGTTTGAATAATGACGGACATCACTTGGTCAATGTTTTAAGTTCTGGCCAATTTTGCTGCACCCTGTACGAGGTAAATTTTTGTTTATGACAAAAAATTAATACTTTTTTGGGATGACCCCATTCTACAATTTATTTACGGTTGTTTTTCTTGTAATATATTTACATTTAAATGACATGCATACTTAATCTCTTATATTCAACATGTTCTCCGACATTACATTGAAATTCATGTCCCTTCCTAATAATATTCGCCGCACGTCCATGTTGGGAAATGTGAGGCAGTAGACACAGCTCATACATCACGTGACGAGATGCCATACGCGACGCCATGACATACGCTACTCCAGAGATATACTCTCTTTGACGAAGATGAAATGCAATCATCTTACACAAATGATGCCGTTTATGTCATTTATTCTGCACTTTCGTATAAAATGTGTTTACGCTTTTATTTTGAAGCCAAGCCGCGAAGAATGACACGGGATTTAGGTTAGGGAAGCCATCTTGGAAAAATTTATGAAAATGGAATTTTTTTTTTATAATATTTTAAGAGTATAATCTTTAGATAGTAAAGAAAAGAATTATGAAAAAATATTTGTATTTAAATTAAATTTAGCTTTTTATTGAATCTTATAGTGATTTCCATTTATATATTTACTTTTGCACTTAGTGCACCTAATGACGCCATGCCCGGCACTAATTGTTACAACACATGCGTAGTGCATTTTAAATGAAACATGTTATAAAGTCCACTGCAAGTTTGTTAACTGTCACTGTCAAATATAGAGGTTATGTACAGTGTGTCTGCCGTAAGCGGGCCACCATTGTTTACTTTATTATTTGAAGACATAGAAAAACGGCTAAATGGCGATATTATACGACATGTTTAACGCGATCTATTCAACAAAATAACTTTTTTTTAAATGGAATGCCATATTGAAAATGGTACCATTTAAATTTTTTTTTATTATTTGAATATAAAAGTTCATTATCACTATGCCTCTAAAATTATAAACAAGTTATTTCAAGTTGAAATTTAAATATTATATTTCTTATTTTGATAAATTTAATATTATTGCTATGGAAACAACAAAAACTAACATTAAACAAAGAACAATTGACGTCAAAAACGGATGTTGACTAAAACAATGAAGTCTGATAAAAACAGCATACATTTGTCGTAAAAGAAATGGTCAACATTTTGAACATTTTTTTTAAGTTTACTCATACAAACTAAACATTTTTATTAGCAATTATTTATTCGTTCTATGATCAGTGTTAGTTAATAATTAATTTCTTTATTTGTTTTTGTTGTTTCTATAACAACAATGTTATATTTGTATAAAAATATGAAATATAATATTTAAATTTCAATTTGAAATAACTCTTTTATTTTTAATTTTAGAGGCATAATGATAATGAACCTATATAGGGTGTTTCAAAAATACTGTAAAAAAATTTAAGGGCATATAGTACTGACCAAAATGAATAAAAAAGCCTAATCAACATGGGTCTGATCTTCCATAATTTCCGAGATTTGAGGCAGTGAAAAATGAGTTTTTACGGAGTGTATGTCTGCTATCTCGAAAACTATGAGAGTTACGACTTTGATTAAATGGGATTTTTTGTTTACCTTTCAGAGGTCATCTTAGATGTGCTTTTTTTAATAATCAAATAATTGTACTATGTTAAATGTTGTGGCGGCCTTGGCCAGTATTTAATTTTCAAATAACTTCGTAACTACTATTCGCTTTTCTCGGAAACAGTTGAAGATCAATCCTAGGTTGATTAAGCTTTTTAACATATTTTGGTCAGTACTATATGCTCTTAAATTTTTTACAGTATTTTTGAAACACCCTGTATATTCAGATAAAATCATCTTTTAAATGGTACCATTTTCAATATGGCATTCCATTTAAAAAAATGTTATTTTCTTGAATAAGTCGCCTATTTGATGTTCAATTGTTTTGCTTGCATTTATGACCGCTAAATTTGTCGTATATCGCCCAACTTTGTCCATTTAACCGTCTTTCTATCTCTACAAATAAGAAAGTTAGCAATGGTGGCCCGCATACGGCAGACACACTGTACGACCTCAACTGTTTATTTGAATATATTTACAAACGTATATAAGTTTCCAATAATTCTTCTATTATTAACAAACTTATTTTTTTACATCCATCGTACTTACACAGGCACTTTTTACAACTCAAAATATATGAATTAGGCAGACTGCAATCGCTGAACTGACGATCGTAGTAAGTGCAAGAAAGTGCTCACTCATTAAGTGCAAAAAAATCGCACTAAATACATATTATATAAATGGCAATCGCTAGATTATTATTTTGTAAAGTTTTAAAATGAATAGTACTGCATAGCGGCATTTCATCATAGTTTGTTGCTGCTGACGTAATTCGGCGCCATTACACAAACCATTTCAAAACGATGGAAACTTTAATTGTAAGTTAATATTTATGACAAACACAAATTTGCACATCTCAGTTTCATTTAATACAACCAAAATTGTGAAATCTAATTTATGTGAAAATAATCAAAAACAACAGTGCAAATATTTTCTCAAACAAAGAACTTATAAATGTCATAGCAAACTGATAATGCATTAATCTCTTCTCAAAACATTTGAAAATATGACATATTTGCTTTTGGCATATAACCACAGAATTGTATATTATTGTCTATTACTATGATATATCGGCATATGCGTGCGCAGAACTTTACTTTTGTGGGTGCCAAAGTGAATATGTATAATTATTATTATAAATAAAGTAATAAATGTAAATGAAGTCATTTATTTTACCATTATTATTTCAAAGTATCGAGAAAAAATAATAAATAAAATATATATTTTAGCAACGTGAACAAAATAATAATATAAAAACTTAATATTTTCAATATTACGAGGACTGTTCCCTTTTCGCTGAGCCTAGTAAAATACTACACAATTTACTTGCAAAACACATTTATTTATAATTTTTTAAAGCATTTCCCTCCACAATCAATACATTTTTGCATCCGTGAAAACCAATCTTCAAAGCATTTTCTCAAATCTTCCCGCGTTTGTTTCTTCATTTCATTTTTAAATGCGTCAACAGCTTTTTTGGCTGATGTAAAACGTAAATCTCGTAACTTATCCTTTACACGTGGAAATAAAAATAAATCATTAGGTGCAGGTCTGGACTATACGGCGAATGATCTATTATTTCAATGTTTTGGGCATTCAAATAATCAGTCATTCGAGCAGCAGTGTGCGGCCGAGCGTTGTCTTGATGCAAGATAATCCTTCCCCGTTGACGTTTTTCGCGAATATTTTGGAGAACTTGACGCAAACAAACGGTAGTAGTGCACTATTCAACATTAACAGTACGACGATCCTTCAGTGATACAGGGCAAACATGTCCAATAATTCCAAAAAAATGTGGCGACCATCTTTTTGTTTTAGCGAATAACTTTTGTTGGAGCCGAATCATTTTCAAAGACCCAAACTGCGGACTGTTGCTTTTTTTGAGATCATAGCAGTATACCTATGTTTCGTCACCTCTAATTAAGATGTACACCAAATGAAACGATCCATTGTCAAAGCGATCTAGTGTAGATTTGCACCATCTCAAACGGTTGTCTTTTTGACTGGAGTCAAATTGTGGAGAATCCAACGAGAACAAAGCTTACGTTCCATCAAATGTTGGTCTAAAATGGTTTCACTTGCTTTCACACCAATCTTTAAAGTTGCTTAAATATTCCTGACAGTAACATGCCGGTCCTCTTTAATCATATTCTGAACAAGACTAATATTCTTTTAGTAACTGCCGGTTTTGGAAAAATTCATTGTACCACCGCTTTACGGTACCTAAGGAACACGGCTTGTCACCAAACACTCGATGGATTCCGTTAAAATATTCTTGATGGCTTCATCCACGCTTGAAATTGTAAAAAATCACAGCTCAATAATGCTCTTTGCACAAATCAATGATTTCTTGGAGAAAGAATTACTTAAAAATTATGTATTTAAACAACATTCAATTATATTTAACAACCGTCAATATAATTAACCTTGTAAACAACTAGATTAAAATGTCAAATAAAATTAGTTTCAAAATATCATAGCCTGGTAGACAGGCTCTGTGGAAACAGAACAGCCCTCGTATTAATATATTAGGGGGTGTCGTGGCACCTATGGCACCCACCGTGCGCACGCCTATGTATACCGGGTGTCTTAGGTCGAACGACACATGGGAGATTAACATGTGAAATCAGTTAATTGTGAATAGTATCTCCCCAGTGTAAGATATCAAGCTGAAATTTTGTATACTCATTGAAGGATATCAATTCTACGGATTACAGTTGAAATTAGTCAATTTAAATATGTAATATTAGAAAAAATTAAGAAAATTTATAGAATTTCCAGGTTTATTGCTTGTATACCGAAAAAAATGGTTACTAAGTAATCGCTTGGTAATAAACAAAACTTGGAGAGACTAGGTTCGGAACCAGCCAGCAGCAAAATTAAATTTTAATTTTTTATGTGTCAAAATAATTTTTATTATTAATATGTTTTTAATCTTTTATTGAATTTTAATAAAATATAAACATTATTTAAAGCACAAATTATACTTATTTTGTAAAATATGAATCACATTAATTATTATAACATACAGTTAAATAATTACAATAAATATTTATAATAAAATATAACGCATCCATTTTAATAATTTTTAATAGAAAATGTAAATCATATTAAGAATAAAAATCATTTTGAGATGCTGCTGGCTGGTTCCGAACCTAGTCTCTCAGAGTTTTGTTTATTACCAAGCGCACACGCTACCACAATGCTACTTAAGCTGTTACTTAGTAACCATTTTTACGGGATATAAACAACAATCCATGAAATTCTACAAATTTCCTTATTTTCTTCTGATATTACACATTTAAATTTACTAATTTGGACTGTAATCCAAAGAATTAGTATCCCCTAACAAATACACAAATTTTCAACATAATATCCTAGACTGGGAAGATACTATTCACAATTAACTGATTTTAAATATTAATCTCCTATGTGTATGTCGGTCTAAGACACCCGGTATGAATTTGCTTCCAATTTTGGCAACTATTGTAATGTTTTTGTATATACAAAGGAATTAAAGTTGTTCTTACATCTTCCGAGATTTTATGATTCTACATAGCACAAAAACATATTATAAAAAGTAGACAACTTTCTTAAACTGTAGTTAAGAAACTTGTTGCTTATTCTAGGACTATCATTTAAATACATATGTAAATTCGACAGGACAATGGTCTAAGGTCACACAAACAGCACTAGCAAGTAGGATTATACAAATTTTCAACTGTTTGGATTTGATCACGAATTATACAATATCGTGAAACCGGGATATGTACCTCAGTTGAAATTTTATGGCACTTACACTATACTTCATTGATTGTAATCAAAGATTTAATGTACACTTTTTTTTGCCGTGAACTCGTTTTCTATTTATATAATCAGTGCGCTCCAGCTGAGTTTTATATGTTTCATTTTTTATGCTTTTCGAGTGAACTAAACATTACTAATATTAACAATGAGTTAACAGTTTGTATATTTGAAATAAATTGTGAAAAATTGTCAGCCACCGGGATTCGAACCCGAGACCCCTATCTTGCCGGGACAGTGCTCTTACCAACTAAGCTAGCTTAGTTGGTAAGAGCAAGATTGGGGTCTCGGGTTCGAATCCCGGTGGCTGACAATTTTTCACAATTTATTTTAAACATTACTAAGTGCGCATTTCTTATTTACTACAATCGTCAGTTTTTGCCAATGTAGTCTGTCAAATTAATATAATTTGAGTTGTAAAAAGTACTGTACATCGAGTTACACAGCCGAAGCCCACAGCATCCTGGGAGCAATAAACGAAATCCATCACAACCAACAAGTTAAAGAATTCGTCATATATACCGATGCGTTTAAGGTAATAAATGAAATGAGAAATATATACAACCAATTATAAACAATCTAATACAACAAGGGAAAAACATAACCATAACTGAGTGTGTGAACAATTATCGCCTGATAGCTATTGTACCATGGTTCTCAAAAATAATAGAAAAATTATTAAAAACCCGATTGCTAAGATTTTTCAATAGACTCTCTGAGAACCAATATGGATTCTGGGAAGGAAGATCAACAATCTACCCTACTGCACGTAATGTCAAACATATATGATTCAGTAGAGAATAATTCTTCAACAGCCTTAATGTTTGTCGATCTAACAAAAGCTTTTGACTGTATCTCCCACGAAGTACTAGTCAACAAACTTGAAAGTTATGGAATACGTGGTACTCCGCTGGAATTAATCTCATCATTTCTACGATATCATGTGCAGTATGTTGGCCTAAATAAAAGTAGCTCCATTACAATACCAACTGAACATAGCGTAGCTCAAGGATCAGTAATTGGACCCTTATTATTTCTCATTTATGTAAATAATCTCCCGAATTCCATCGCCTGTGATGATATAGTACGATAGAACATTTTTCATTGAATATATACTAAATCATGCTAAAGAATGGCACTCTCACAATTTGCTTTTATTAAATGACGAGAAAAAACAGACGCTGATCTTCAATAAACGCCGTTCTCGGACTCGAAATTGACCGCAACAGATCGTGGTTCCAACATATCTTCACCACCGAAAGTAGACTATCTAAATTAATATTTTTATTCCGTAATTTACGACTTTCTGTGAAACAAAGTGTTTTAATATTATCTTATCATGGACTGTTTCAATCCATTTTATACTACGGGACAATTTTGTGGTACAAACTGTGATAGACTTTTTAAACTACAGAAATGTGTTGTGCGTGTTATAGATAATAAAGAGTTCCGTGACCACTGTAGACCAATATTTATTAAATTACAAATTTTAACTCTACCCTATATATATATATATATATATATATATATATATATATATATATATATATATATATATATAGTGTGTTTGAAAAAGTGGTTACACCCATTTATCTGACTTATATTGCAGATACGCTTATTGCTTATAGAACATAATTTATTCAATACAATATCTGCGATTATATTATATGAAAAGTGTTCTGGGAATTCCGGTATAACCGGAAGTGATATCAACGTTGTAAATTTAAATACAACCTATACAAGTTTTTTATAAATTTAGATTGCATTTTTTATTCTCTTTACGACCATACCAAATTTCTTAGTATTTACCATAATTATTTGTTAAATACTTTCTTTTGCTGAAATTTTATCATTAATGGATGTAATTTAATATGTGAGAAGGCTATGACAGCAATTGTTTTCATGTTAATCTGAAATAAATAATATGAAATTTAAAATTTGCAAGTAATAAAATCTTTATGACAGTTCTAATTAGTATATCATGAAAACAATCGAGAAAACAATTGCTGTCATAGCCTTCTCACATATTAAATTACATCTATTAACGATAAAATTTCAGCAATGTATTTATTTTTAACAAATGAATATGGTAAATACTAAGAAATTTGGTATGGTCGTAAAGAGAATAAAAAATACAATCTAAATTTATAAAAAACTTGTATAGGTTGTATTTAAATTTACAAAGTTGATATCACTTCCCAGTCCCAGAATTACACTTTTCATATAATATAATCGCAGATATTGTATTGAATAAATTATGTCCTATAAGCAATAAGCGTATCTGAAATAATAAGCCAGATAAATGGGTGTAACCACTTTTTCAAACACACACTATATATATATATATATATATATATATATATATATATATATATATATATATATATATATATATATATATATATATATATATATATATATATGTCTAAATTACATTAAATTAAACCCAAATAAATTCACACAACATCAGTGCTGTCATAATAATGAAACTAGAAATACTAAAAACTATAATATCCCAAAATTTAAAACTGAGAGGTTTAAAAAATGTTATTGATATAATTGTATCAAACTATATAATAAAATACCTGATCGTGTTAAAGATCTGCCTGTATCAAAGTTCAAGCAATCTATAAAAATTATGCTACTGAGACATGCATTTTACTCACTAAATGAATTTTTCGATTGCACATATATATTTTAATATTTAACCAAAATTAATTCTGCAGATGTATTTTAGTATTTTTTTGTGTATTTGTAATTTTTTAATCTTATACTGAATTCCGCAAGGATACTCTATGTTTTTCCTGTATGTATTTTAATCTCTTTTGTATTTTTGACTATGGCATGTGCTATGTATGTATTTACTTTTTACTATGCCAAATAAACATAATATTATTAACTTGGATTCCAGCTTATAGGCATTAGAAAACACGAAGTAGCAGATCAAGCAGCAAACGACGCCATTGAAGAAAACTTAACATCTATCTGTATTCCGGATGATTTCTTGAAAACAATAAAGAATAAAACTATAAAGTACTGGGACGAAAGATGGGGAAACATAACAGACAATAAATTAAGAAAAATAAAATCAGATACAACCAAATTTATCAATATAAATAATCGGAAACGCCAAATAACAATAATTAGACTCCGGTTAGATACAGAAAAATAACACACAAATATATAATAAATAAAACAGAAAAAGAGAAATGTAACACTCCAGTGACAATCGAACATATATTAATGAATTGCCCAAAATACTCAACCGCAAGGACGAAACATCACATTCCACCATCATTAGAAGAAACCCTGGGAAACAATGCAAACCACATAACCAACACAGTTCCTCATAGACACCAACCTAATCCAACATATATAAATATAATATAATAACATGTAGACGCAAATAACTGTAAAATACCCAATGTTCCGGGTACTAATGGGTATAGCTGTCGATGTTCTCCTTTTCTTTCTTAAATAAAAAAGTACTGTGTAAATGTAAGTAGAATGAATGTAAAAAACTTAAGTATTTACACCCCGAATCTTTTGTAGTTATATCCATTTCTACGTAACCTCTCTATTTGACAGAGATAGTTAACAAACTTGCCCTTTTGTAACATTCTTCATTTAAAATGCATTACGCATGTGTTGTATCAATAACTATTGCCGGTCACAACGTCATTAGCTGCTCTAAGTGCAAAACTAAATATATAAATGGAAAACTCTATAAATTTCTATGTATAAAGCAACGCATCATAAAGTTTTCCGTGGCATAATATTTGGAAAAAAATCTGTTCCTATGTTAAACGCCTATGTTCCTGATTCTCGTGTTCATTCTGTATAAATATTTGAATATGTTTTCGGTAGCTATTTAGATGCCTTTGAACTTAAAAGCTTGTGTTTCTAAATTTAAATACTTGTTTAAAACCTTACAATTTTCTTGTTTCATAATAATTATAACTGAAAATGATACTTAATTAAAATGAAATTGTAAAGTTTGAGATGAAAGATAATTTAATGTTAGTTTGTTTGTGTTTATGCAGGGGATGCCATGTTGTATCAATTACATTATATGAAATTAAGATGAGTTCGTATTTCGTAGCAACTTTCATCTGAACACATTTTGTTTGCTTTGTCAACTCAATCTACGCTATGTACACCATGTTCCTATTCAATTGCGACAAATATTTTTTACTCGCAGATCGAAGTTTTGTTATTTCCGGTTAAAATATCCGTTGCGGATAGCCGCAAAAATTAAAGCGTTAAATTATATTGTAACGATTTTATTTATTTGAGTGAAGTGTAAAAATCAATGATGATTAAAAATTAAAATAAATGTTTATTAAATGATATATAAATATTCAAAAGATAATAATGATTAAACAAATATTAAATACTAATTTAAGACTAAGAATATAATTAACAAGTTAAACACTAACACTAATGCCCGGTTTCATAAACGTTTGCTAAATTTTAACACTTTGTAAAATGATTTAGCACTTTGTTAAATACCAAATGTTGTTTCACCAACGGGTGTAAAATTTACCAACATGTTAAACACTAACAAATGCCCGGTTTCATAAACGTTTGCTAAATTTTAACACTTTGTTAAATGATTTAGCACTTTGTTAAACACCAAATGTTGTTTCACCAACGGGTGTAAAATTTACCAACATGTTAAATCTTATGTTAATTTAACAGTAGCTTCGAGGTGCTTCTAATTTTTTAACTCATTGCTAAATTTAACATTTGATAAATTTGTTACAAATGTTATTACGAATATTTGGTTAGATGAAAGTTTTATAAGTTCATTTGTGTAATATTGGTAATTATATTGTGAATATACTAATTTCCATATTAAGTTAGATGAAACTTAAAGTACATATTAAACTGTAATTAAAATGTATAGAATAAATACTTAAAAATTTTATCTGATTCGGGCTCAGAAGAATTTTTTGAAATTGCTATTGTCTGGTTACGTAGATCGAGGCATTTTAAAAATCATAGAAATCTGAAATTTATACTGATACGGAATTTAAAATCGGATACAGATTTACCAAGGAAACTGTTAGAATAATATTAGACCATATTGGCAACAATTTGATTAGTTTTACTAACAGAAATCATCCTATCAGTCCAATGAATATGCTTCTAATCACATTTATTCAATGGTACAAACCGCCTAGAATGCAATTAAGAAGATGGATAACCAAAATCTCGGTTTAGAAATTGTGCGATATCTTCTTACGCAACATGTTTCTCTCAACTGCAGCACAGGAAAGAGGCTTGTTGAACTTTTGATGAAACGACACCTGAAAACTTTTCTAGATCGTCTCCGACCAGATTTGACATATGAAATTCATGAAAAGCAAAGAGAATCTACAAAGCAGAATACAAATATAAGAAGAAAAGATCATTCTTTTATTAGAGGTGATGCAGTTTTAGCGCGGAATTACAATAGAAGTACCAATTGGGTTTAAGCTTACATAACCAATATCACTGCCCACTATCTTACAAAATCATCACCGACGATGGCATCGAATTACTAAGACACATCGATCAACTTCGAGAGTTGCTAATCCTTCAAATTTTCTATTGCTCTTGACCATTTTATTCTGCTGTTGTACTCTTCTGTAATTTTTCTCCAGCATTCTTGTTTTTCTTAATATTAACACCATCTGTTCTTTTATTCTCAATTATATTTTTGAACGATGCTAATTAATTCTTGTTTTTCTCTTTCCGTATAATTATGTCCTCTATTTTTCAGCATATTTTCTTCAATGTCACGTTTTAAAAATAATTCCTGAGTTAAATACATAGTGTATGCTGTATTATTTATTAACACATTTTATTTTTTAAATACTTATATGTAAATTCACAATTTAAAATAATCTTTTAAATATTTCTTGCATCTGTATTCTTCTGTATCACTGCGTATCACAATCGATTTTGACGTTTCACTGAGCGGTTTTTATAAGAAAACAAAAGAATATGTAGCTGTTATATTAGCTTAATAATAGCTACATAAATCATAATTCCCTATAAATAATTTAACACTTATGTTAACTAACAAATTGTTAAAAACAGAATGTTAATTTTGTGAAAGACTGTTAAAATTTAATTAGCTATTTTTAAACATATGTTAATTAAAATGAGATTTAGCAAGTGTTTATGAAACCGGGCATAAGATTATTTATTTATTAAAACAATTAACACGACTATTTATTTACACGATATTACTGATTATTTATTTCGACTCACTGGACTTCGCTATTTATTTATATCACATTCGAATGGCTGACTGTCTATTCATGTAACTAACTCTCTCTCCGGCAGAGCTGTGTCGCTATGTGTCGTTCAATGTGAACGAATCATACCGGTGAATCAAATGAATCGAATCAGTATTTTGAAAAAGAATGAATCAGCTAGTCAGTAGCGAATGAATGAAAGAATTTCGGGTTCGGAGAACGAAATGCATTATATGAGCAAACTATTTAAGAGGAATGGAACCCCTGCGTACTAGATATGAAGCGAAAATTTAAATAAATTGTTCCTATAATAGAACTATTAACATTTTCAAAAATTCAACATTAGACGAACATACTTCTGATATGAATCTGCATTAAAAAAGAAAGTTTTATTGAAATTTATTACTATTTGATTTTGATTTTATGGGGAAAATGGCATTTCTCGTTTTTTCCACAAAATCAAGGTCAAGTACTAAAAGATTTCAATAATACTATTTTTAAAATGCAGGTTCATATTAGAAGTATGTTCGTCTAATGTTGAATTTTTTAAAATATTAATAGTTCTAGTACAGGAACAATTTGTTTTAATTTTCGCTTCATATCTAGTACGCAGGGGTTCCATCCTCTTAATGAACGAATGACTGTCGCGCGGAGTCGTTCATCGCATACGTGCAATATACAGTGCGCACTTGCGCAGCGCATATTTGCGACTCCCTCCATTTAAAACATTTACAAGTGTCGTTTTAAAAGTGATTCGGTGAACGAATCACTAAAACTATTATAATTACCCCTTAACATTTAACAATATTTCGAGAAGTAAGTTCTTATCATTAGTGGTACAACAAGGGTTAAAAGTTAAACAGAGTAGTCAAGATTACTCAACAAGTCAACCATATCAGAGGTCCTAACAACTCTGAAAAACAAGTGAGAGGAGATTTCGTCCAATAATAATGAGTCATTAAATTTTAAATCGTCCAATAAAATTTAACTTTGTATTAAATCTAAAAGTTTTGAGTTTGGTATGGGACCGAGATCTGCGTTCACCAAATTATTTTTATATTTATTTATTATTAAACTCTCGTATGCATCTAAATCTATCATTATTAATATGTTTTAAACGTTTAATATTAGAATTGTTAACTTTGTGATTATTAATGAACATATGTTGAGCTACGCTAGATTTTTCTGGATTACCGCTTTTTAGATGATAAAAATGTTCTTTAAACCGAGTGTCAATTTGTCTTTTAGTTTGACTAATGCAAACTTTATTACAATCACTTTATTGAACTGAATCAAAAGATTCGAATCAGTAAAACAATTCGGTTTGCCCATCACTCATAGCAATCCTAATATTTTCTAGAAAACTTTCCAAAATCATGACAACGCGCCGGTAATTACGCTTATCACCTCTCTTGTTTACACATTAGTCCCCTCATGTCGCCTGCCTCCGCGCGCCGCCTGTCGCCGACCTAGGCTCCTCTTATTTTTCTGGAAACGCTTCTATCATAGGCGTCGGCTCACACGCGCTGGCCGGGTACTCACGGACAAAATGTCGTAGGTACTCTTTCTCACGTTACAATATGTTCTGATTGGATCTGATGGTAGAGTAAGACTAGTTAAATTTGGAATACATGATTTATTATAATGCTGTTACGTGGATGGATTTAGAGTTTAGATTAATAGCGATATCCATTTATGTATTTAGTTTTGCACTTCGTGCCTGGTACTAGTTGTTGTTACGACACATGCGTAGTACCTACCTGTAGCCCTCACCTCCGGGTTCTCTAAAATTCTAAAATATTGCTTCTTAGATTTGAATATTTCTTAAATAAAAATTGCATTATTTCTAATAATCAATTTGGATTTAAATCAAATAGTTCAACTACTAATGCACTGTACTATTTTTATTCAAAATTATAGAATTTTTAAATAAAGGCAAATGTCCGGTAGGTATTTTTTATGACCTTAGTAAGGCGTTCGACTGTGTCGATCATGAACGACTATTAGATAAACTTCATAACATTGGAGTTAGAAGTGTTGCGCTCAAATGGATTTATTGTTTTTTGCAAAACAGACTACAATTCGTATGTTATACGTTCCTATCATACTAAAATATTAGCTAATTAACGTTTGTCTTCCTTAGGGGACAATTCTCGCCCCGAAGCTGTTTAATATTTACATAAACGATTTAATCAATAATCTGACGAATAACTGTATACTCATCTTATATCTTATACGCCTATGATACTATATTAATTATTTCAAATAAAAGTAAGAATTCATTAAGTAATGAATGTAGTCGTAACATCGAACTCTTAAATTCTTGGTTTAGTAATACCAAGCTATTTTTAAATGATAGTAAAACTACCAGTTTACTTGTCATAATGGTAAAAAATAAAAGTTTTTGTAGAAATGAACAAGTAAACACTAAATTATCTAACTACTCAAGTACAAAATTAATATAATACTTTACTACTGCATTAAAAAAAATTTTCTTTTTTTTTAACAAAAGTACTTTTTTATGTACACAATAAATTAAGATATGTATTTATATTTATTATCACTTATTTGTATAAAGTATAAATTAAGATACGTATTTAAATTTATAATTACTTATCTGTATAAATATATACCTATCACTATTGTATGAGAAATCTCTTAATTCAATAAAATTATTTTTTTATATTTTGCGTTCATAATGAAGTCATTACGATACGCAATTGCGTATCGTAATGACCTTGATGTCGATACGCAATTTTTTGTTTTAGACGGTTGGTACTAGATGACGTTTCTTTAACCTATTTTTACCTAATTTATTTTTAGTTAATTGACAATTCATTTTATTAATATAATGTCGAAATTATTATTATTATTTTTTATTTAGGGAAGATTATTTACATGAAAATGTACAAATGGTTACAAATATAATCACAAATTGAGTAAGTAAATGTTAATTGTAGAAGGCGCAAAATATAAAAAATAGTATAAAGAACTCATTTTAAAAGACTTTCTTTCGCACTTGTCAATTAGAAAACTCGCTAACGCTCGTTTTCTAAATTTTGACGCGTGCGAAAAAAACATGTCTTATAAAACACGTATATACTATTTATTATTATAGTAAAATTAAAATATTTTTTCCGTACTTACCGCAATTTAAATAATCAATACATTTGTTTATAATTTCCAAATGGCGAAAAAACAAATGATGATAGTGCAAAAGTACTTGGATTACTTATCTGAATTGGATATTTCACTGCCCTGATTTAAATACAAAAATAAATGTTGCCTGCTATCAAATCAACTTTTAATGTAGTACCACGCATTTGTCGAATGTCGAATCTAGACTCCGTTATGGTATCTGTTTCTGGGGAAATTGTCCTGCCCCCTAAAATGTTTTTATTTGCCAGAAGAGAATTGTACGATGCTTAGTTGGAGCTAGTTATAATGAAACTTGCAGTAATATTTTCCAAAATTTAAAAATACTTACAATAACTGATATTTACGAGATGTGCATTTTCATATATAAAAATAATGGTTCTTTTCCTTTAATGTCGAACAAACGTAATCATAATACTAGGAATAATTATAATTTTTTTATACCCAACTTTCGAACGAACCTAGTTAAAAATTCTCCAGACAGAATAGGGCTAAAAATATTTAACAAATTACCGAATACTTTAAAATCTGTTAAATCCGAAACTAAAAGCGTTTTTATTAGAGCACAAATTTTAAAATATAGATGAATATTTAAATTTGTGATTGTTTTAGTTTTAAGCTGACTTTTTCTATACTCTGTATTTTGAGTCTATACAGAAAATATAGTATTTTTATTATTATTATTATTATTATTATTATTATTATTACATTTAAAAGTCCAGTGAACGTTTGTTAGCTGACACTATCAAACATAGAGGTTATGTACAATAGCAACTGTTTATTTGTTTATTCACAATCGGTTAGTAATATGACGATTTCTAACTTTTAAAAAGTTTGGAAGTTAGTTTAGTTATTGTTAACTTCATTTTCCAAGAGGTTGGAATACTCACGATATTCTTTCCAACCTCGAGGCGGCGAATAGTTGCCCCCCCCCCCCGCGTTGGGAGATCAATGCGTATCAGTGATGGGTATTTACATATAAACAAAGCTTCTTTACAATTTATATGATAAAAAAATGGAATAAAATTGTAAGTAATATAATCAATGGAATGAAATCAATATTTAAGGTAAGAAATCAAACTGACAGTTCATGTGTTATTTTATTAAAACTGGTACTCATATATATATATATATATATATATATATATATATATATATATATATATATATATATATATATATATATATATATCCATCATTTAAGCTAAGCTGTTTAAATTATATAAATATTTTTACCTTTTATATGTGAAGAAATGAATGAATTTGTAAATAATATAAATAAGTGTAGATAAATGTGAAATCAAAATTTAAGGTTAGAAATCAAACTGACAATTCTAGTATGTTCCGTAAATACCCAAAAGTCACCAATTTGTGTTTTTCCGTTCCGTAAATATTCAATTCCTGAAAAGATTTGATTTATGGAACGCGGTGACCTGAAATTGGTGAGTCTGGTTAGTCATCAAACTCATCGCGCTCAAAGCACGATGACTTCGGTTATTTGCAATTTGCATCAATTTGACAGATGGCATTGGCGCTGTTTGAAGGTGATTTGAAGTTTATTGTTTGCTTTGTGAGGTTGTGCTATCAAAAATTCGTGATATGTTAAAATTATTAAAATAAAAATTGCTAATATTTTTTTCTTTTTCTTTTTACAAGAGTAAATACCAAGGTGAATACAATTGTACACACTACGATGGAATTATAAATGATTTGAATAGTATTGGGAATCATGAATGCTTATCTGAAGGAACTTGAATATCAAGCTGTTCCGAAAATACTCACCACTCTCAGTAATCAACTACTCACCGAAATCACCGATTACGATTAATCTGATTTATTTACGGCACATACTATTCATGTGACAAATGAACAATCTGAGACCATTCGTTTATTTATGTTAGGTTATTATTATTTAAATATCAATTATTAATTTTTTATTTCAGATTGTGAATAAAATAGTATACAAACCTCGGTGAAAAGTTTTATGGTCTCGGGTTACAGCTAACCTCGGCGCTTCGTGTCTTGGTTAGCTATCTTCGCCCTCGACAATGAAACACTTTCCACCTCGGTTAGTAATATACTGTTACAAACGTAAGTTTCCTATAATTCCTCTATTATTAACAAACTTATTTTTTTTTTGTACTTACACTTTTTACTCAAAACATATGAATTTGACTGCACATATGATTACGATGCACGACTGCACAAGAACTGATGATCGTAGTAATAAGTACAAGAAAGTGCGCACTCAGTGTATAAGGCTTAGTTCACTCGACAAGTATAAATGAAACACGTAAAACTTAGCTAGTGCGTACTGATTATATAAATGGAAAACGAGTTATACACTCAGTGCAAAAAAGTTTGCACTAAATAGAAAAATGGAAAACGCTATTAGAAAAAGCTTGCAATAATAAATAGTTATAAATATAGTGTTATAGTTTCATTATTAATTACTTGAATGCTATAATTAATCATGTGTGACATTTCATTTTATAAAACTAATGTTTAATTAAATAAATGATGTTGCCATTTGAAAAGCGTTTTTAATTTAATGAAATGGAGTTTTAAAAACATTACAATAAAATATACATATATGGATTATTTTCATTAGCTCATTTCGTCATAAATATGAAACACAAAAGTATAAATCATGGAATGTATAAAAAAATTAAGGAGAAACTATTTCTTTGTTTTATTGGTTAAGTTTAACGAAAGTGAAAGGCGATGAGGAGATGAGTTAGTTCTGTAATGTACTAGCTTCATATGTCATCATTCGATCTCTTCTAAGACGTTAGCTCCATCCGAATCTCGGGTTTCTAGTTTTGGGTTCAGGTTTCATGTTTCTATTTTTATGAGTGTTAATTCGCCAGTTAATTTTTATCACAAAGTTATTAGAAATAACAAAACGATATATAAGGAAGAAAATATAACTGAATTCACTCACAAATAAAATAAATAAATATAAATATGAGTGTATCATCACGGGATATTATCCATTGCTGGGTATGCCAATCTGGTTTGTACATAGGTATATTTCAGTAATGATGATAACGATGACATATTCGTACCGTGAGGGCGTTTACCAAGCGTTATTTCACGGGCACTCATTGCCGGAGTGCACCACAGGGATCACTTTTGTGCCATTTAAAATTCGAAATAATTGTTTGGCGTCGGTCGGGATCGAACTCGGTTCCCCAGATACGCGACCAGAGACTTACGAAGAGGAAAAAAGATACAATTTCAAAAATTACTATTTGATATTGTTAGCTGTGGAATTACAACTTTAAATTACAATTTTCGAAATTTTCATATTTAATTTCTGCAATTATAAAACATTATATTGTATTGAAACGTTTTTATTTTTTGCAAGATTGTTTTTTTAAGTGTACCGATAGGGCATTCAAGACAATAGGTTTTATTTACTGATCAAGATTTCGTTGCTACCAGGACCAGTCAGTAAATCGTACAAAATGCTCACGGGCCGTAAGTGAATAAATAGTTTGCACATCACTTTAGCAACAACATTAGAATAAATACAAATCATAGTGAACTAGAAATGTAATCTTCATATAAAGTAAAAAAAAGGGTTGTGATCATTATTACTACGTTTACATGCAGTTTTGAAAATGGTTTCAGTTTTCAGTCAAAATTACACGGAACTGTTTACATGCAGTTTTCAAAACAAGTTTAAAAATTGATTTGAAAACAGTTTCGGCGCATGCGCATTTAGCTTCTATAAGTGACAAATCCTCTTCACTCCAAATACTTCGTTTTGCCATTATTCCAATTATTTTTTATACTCCGTACTAGGGCTGCGAAAAGTATCGATTGATCGATCTTGAACGATCTTTATTTGTAAAAATAGGATTGATCTTTTATTTTAAAAAGATCGATCAATCAAAAAAATCGATTTTTTTCAAAAAGATCGATCAGTTAAAAAAGCATTTATCAAAATTTCGGAAAATCGATCTTTTTAAACGATATCGATCTTCTACATTCTGAAGCATCGTTTTTTTTTAAATATTTGTTCCAAGATAAATGAAGAAATCTCTTGATTTCACCAGCATTTGGCGTTTCACGCGCGTTAGGATATTTTTTCGTATTTGATGTGCGTATGCGTAGTAAAAATTTAAAGTCAATAAAAATCGATCTTTTAATAAAATCGATCTTACGATTTTTTTTATTAAAATCGATTTTTGATCTATTATTAAAATCGATGTTTTGATTGTTTATTAATATCAATTTTTGATTATCAAAATCGATTTTTTGATATAGTATTTCGAGTTCATATTAAAAAATATGGATTTTTGCTATTGATCGATCAATCGCTATAAATCGATCTTAGCAGAAAATCGCAAATCGATTTCAAATTTTTAAGATCGCACAGCCATACTCCGTACCACTATGCACTAAAACTGCACAACTGTCAGTTTATTTATAGATTAGTAACACAAAGCGGCAGACACGTTATGCTCAGTACGCATGCGCAGTATTGAAACTGAATTTTAAGTGTTTACATGAGTAGTTTTGAAACTAGTTTTCAAGTCAAACCCATGAATTTTAGTTTTGGTTTGAGATAACTCAAAACCGTTTTGACACTGTATACAAACTAAAAAAGTTTTGAAAACGGTTTCAAAACTTCATGTAAACTCAGTATATATACCGGTTGTTCAAATTCCATGGCTATTGCTTTAGTGATGTGCCACTAAAAAATTCCCCAAGGAATTTTGTTTTTTCCCGGGAAAATTCCCGGAAATTCCTACAATTACGATTTGCGGAAAAAAAAAATCTTGATCTTTTTTCCCGGATTTTTTTTTCGAAATTTTATTTTTGATATTATACCTTGACGCCTGTTCTTTTGCTTTACATGTTTGTGCCTTATGCCTGCCTGTTACTTACTCTTACTTCGTCAACAAATATTGTGGTGCTACGCAGTATATAAAATTACTCGGGAAATTATCAAAAAAAAAATTCTTGCGAATTTCCGGCAATTTTTTCTCATCATTCAATGTCGGGAATTGTCACATCACTAATTGCTATTAATACGAGGTAGAATAAATTTACTTATTTATTTATGGGACTAAAATATTACATGATTTAAATGTATTTGATGTCATTTGATGCAGAAAATTTTTATACCACAACAATTGTCGTCTGTCAGAACAGGGGATAACAGTCTGCAAAAACTGATTTCCCATGTTAATCTCCTAGAAAAACACCTGGTGTGTAGTACGTAGTACCCATCTGCCTTTTCATTTTTTTCCAGTATTGAAACACCCTGCACAGGGTGCACGATGGATATTATTTTATGCTGCTATTTATCAGGACAGTATTAAAAATGACGATTAAATGTTAGCGCTAAAAATAAGAATATTAAAACACATTTATCACTCAAACCAGTATATACAGTATTAATACAAAAAATAACAAATCTAGATGACCGTCGCCTGGCCGAACCCGGTCACGCGGAATCCTTCTCCACGCCGTGATTATTTCTGCAAAAGAATTAACACGAGAAATACTCAGTGAGGAGTCAATCATTCACAGAATACACGCGCATCCACCACAAAGGAATGTATTGAGAAATCACACACGTATGCAACAAAGTCCAATAGAACAGGGAAAATGGAATAAGTCACCTTATGCGAAACGCATACCTGCTACTCAATAGCAGTGTGGCCCCGGACTTACGCGTACATATACTCAACTGTACCTGCCATTACCACTGTGGCCCCGGACTTAAGCGTACATATACTCAACTGTACCTGCCATTACCACCCCTGAGCGGTGTGGTTTATACCGGCACCAACATATGGTTGCACAACCAACTTTGCCATTACCACCCCTGGGAATAGGGAGCTACCCTAACCCGAATTCCTCTCAGGTGCTGATCAACCCTAGTGGCTTTACTTCGGCCTTAGGGGCATAGTTACAAAACCAGGATAAAACCAACCCTGCCGTTACCACGCGGTCAATCAGCGAAAACCCACGAGGCTAGCAATCGTGGACACATAGATCGCATTCCTGGTTACCCTTATAGCTCTCTCATCACGCCTGGAGGCTCTACCGGGCACGACCGATCAACAAGGGTTAGGATAAAGGACAACGCAGTAAAGTAAGAGAATAATCATACAAATCCGTATCTGCATTACTCTTGCTATCGTGGACTAAAAGTGTGTGTTAGACTCAACTCACTCACCTGAATCACTACACAAATCAATCACTACGATATCGATGTTCTCACACTGAAATCTAGAAATAAACTGAAATAAAATACGTGAATACCAGTATCATTAAATGTAGCTCTTATCCAACAGCATCGGTTACGTACCTAAATAGCTAATTGGAGACAAAACATAATAAATTTAATAAAAGTAATCTTACGCAAAATAATTACTGTGACAACAGTATTTTAAATCTTTTTAATCTATCCAAATTAAGCCTAAACTAACTTGACCTAAATATTTATAATTACTATGTATCTATTAACAAAGAAGACTGATCATTAATGTAAAAAAAAACTAACCAAATAAATATAGAAGTGTTATTTTATTACAAAACCTCCGAACCTCTATACTACGAAATTGATATTTTCGAAAACTCGATAAATCGAAATTCGAGGAAATTTTGTCTCTTTTTCAGATTCTAATTGGAAAGGTTATAGACTGTAGTAGATAAGAGATTTAAAATTCAACAATTTATTTTCTAAAAATATAGTTGATCTATTATTTAGTGAAGTAAAGGTAGTTTGAGAGAAATAGCAGAGCAAGTTAATGTGGAGTTTTGCAACGTTAGTTAGTTTTTGATGAGAGCATCACACGCGGTAAACGGCCGTGTTTTTAGGTTAATGGGCGAACCGTTCTTCATGATATATTTTAATGATTAGTGCTTCCTTGCGCACTGTTATTTTTATCTTACTTTACAAAGATATAGTGATAGTAGAAACCAGATAACTGCAACTACAGATAAGCAAAATTTTATAAAAAATTAACAGACAAACTGTATCAAACCGATTGGGTACTGGGTGACGCTTGAAATCCGTTATATAGGTATTGGCTGCCTTCAGGGGCACGTTAATGTGTAGCCAATATGAAATGTAGGTACACGTTAACGTCTAACCGTTTCTGACATAGGCATTTAACGTCTAACTTTATAATTATGTACAAAATTTACACCATGCACGTTAATTTATAGGCTGATATGCTATGTTCTAAATATAACAGGCACAAAACTTGGCCCGCGTTTTTCAAGTGTGAGTTTTGTGTGCGTTATATATATATATATATATATATATATATATATATATATATATATATATATATATATATAATCAGTAATCGAGAAAAATGTTTAAAATAAAAAAATTAGATATTTTTATTGTCTACCCAGTGGCGTACGAAAATAATTTTTCTATTGGTAAATTTTCGAGATATAACACAAACTTACATCTTTTAAAAAAAATTATTTGATTTTTGCTTCAAAAAATACTTATTTTTTTCTCTTTCGGTTGGTGTAAAGGTTATTATGTTTTAAATTTATTTTACTTTTAATCTTAGATTTTTCCAAATTTTTCATGATATTTCTTATTTTTTTGTGAATAATTTCATTAGTGTCACTTTAACTAGAGGTGGTAGGATAGGGCTTAAAATGAACAAAATTGAAAGCAAAATCTTATAAGTGGTTTTACTTCTAGAAATAACAATGATAAGCATTCATATAAAAAATACATGAAAGTATCCGTACAATATCTTTTTATTCATATGTTACAAAGCTGTATAAGATCAAACAATTCTTCAGATACGTGGAATTCTAAACGTCTATTGTAATTTCCTTTGTAATACATTTTATCGCAACGTTGCACTATGTAAGTGCTTCTTTGAAAAGTTTTTATGGGAAATAAATTTATGCAATTTGAGACATCCTCAAGAAAACGAAAAGTATCAACATATAGAAGAATATTACAAAGGAATCAAAACTATTTTGCTAAATAAAATAAATTTTAATTTTAAACTATTTATTAAAAAAATATTTAATAATACGAAGTTGTTTATAAAATTCAACTTTTTGGTTGCTTACTGACGAGTAAAAAAGGTACTAAGTAATCAAATTTGACGGTCATTTATGTATATTCCATCCCTATAGAGTTATAAAAACTAATGATGATAATGATGATGACTACAGAACGTATAAATTTTAAGTGAGCGAGGAACTTATAATGAATATGAATTATGTGGTGACAATTATTTCGACATTTGAGAAAAGTGGAAAATTGTATTTCTCCCATTCCCATTGAAAAAGAAAAGAAAATAAAGACTTGATACACAGCAGTGCATTTATAATGCCGCATTTGCCTTCTGAATTAAACATAACCTATGAATAATGTATTAAAAAATAAAATATTAAATGTAGTCGTTGCAACTTATAGAATTAGACGAATATCATGCCATGTCATATGTAGACGTGTTTTTAAATTATAATACGATAAATTTTAAACTTTGACATAAAATTATTATGTATTTAATTATTATAATTAACTGAATATGTATGTTGCCTAGCAACGCCTATTTACTTTTGACGCACTAGTGTTTGAAAAGTACATTTCAAACACTGTTTTTTGAAAAATGACTATTTACAACTATGTATGTTTTTTACGCACGATTGTAGGAAATAGTTATTTATGCAACAAGTGTGTAAAGTATGCGGAAATTATAGCACGAGATAAATAACACTATTTTACACATATGTTGCATACAAAATTTTTCCTGCAACTGAAATGTTAGTACTGTTTCTCATAATACTGAGTGTAATCGTCAAATACTGTTAGTGCTCTTTCTCATAATACCCTACAAAATGTAATTTAAACATTCGAAAGAATCTCAGAGACAGGTGGATTCATGGATTAACCTTCTACAATTGTACAAATTGTAATTGTAATATTAGGCATTTACGAAAATTGGGGTCTAGTGGCCGCGTGCCTGAGTGTCTAATCGCGAGTTTGGGGAACCTGGTTCAATCCCAACCGACGCCAAATATTTCGAAATTTGAATGGCACAAAATTGACCCCTGTGGTCCACTCTCCACGTCAGCAATGAGTGCCCGTGACGTGACGCCTGGTAAACGTCCGCACGGTACAAATATGTCAACATTATTACCGAAATCTGTGTACAAAGCAGTTTGGCACACTCAGCAATGGGTAATATGGCGTGATGATATATTTATTTATTTTATTTACGAAAATTCTACCGGTGAGCTATTACCGGTATGTATCGGTAAACAGCTGTTCACCAGATTACAGCTACCAGAATCGATATTTTAAGAAAGCAGGTGGTAAACAGACAAAGAAAGTTTGAAACAGATTTGAAATTTGACGTAGTTAACAAACAGCACAGTGCTACTTCCAATTCCAACATTGAACGTTTTCACATTAATGCGCGCGCTTCGCTTGGCATTACCACCTTTTCTGAGGTTAGATTTTTCATTTACCCCATTTACCGGCTGAATTACTCGATCCACAAATCATGGATCCGGTAGGTGGATCTGGTAGATATGGTACAATTTTCGAACACGGTAACTATTAACCACTCGTGTTTACGAACGCAGTCGGTAGATGCGTTATCTACCGGTAGAATTTTCGTAAATGCCTATTAATATTAAAAATTAGGTTAGGTTAGAACTCATGTCAAAAAAATGTTAATGTTCTTAAGAATTAGGTTAGTATTCAATCTGTTAATAAAAATTATTACATTTGTACAGGGCCGGATTATGACTTTTTTGCCCATAGGCAACTATACTATTGACTGAATTCAACCATGTAATCATTTTATATCCTAATATAACAAAAATATTCAGAAAAAATCAATTGTAATTTAAATAAATTTTTCTACAGTCTATATACAAAGTAGCTATTTGCGCTCTCTTTTGTCAACGCAAAATGTCACTTTGCCGCTCTAGAGCGACAAAGTAGAAAAAACGCTCGCTCCTCAAATTTCTAACTATACAATGTTGAGAAAAGTTACTTGACTACATTCTTAATGGAAACGTTTAGTCAGGAATTAATGACACTGTAGTTACGCGTTACCCACTTACATAACCAAACAAAATGCCGCACTGCTGTGAAAATAAAATAGGGCATTCATTTACAAAAACGAAAGTATAAAATGCTTAGATTAGATTGAAGCAATAGCTCAAGAAGAATGGAAAATACCGATAAGTAAAAATAAATAAAAAATAAATTTTTGTTATGGTGGAGGACCCCATTGTGGCGACTGTAGAAAAAATCTTGTGTTTCGAGCGCAAATGGACATTGTCGATTTCGAGAGAATGCCTCGCTCCTGCGTCGCGCGGCAACAACCTCTCAATTAACAATGTCCCATTTTGCGCTCTTAATACACAAATAGCTATTGTAAGCATAAACAAAAAGAAAAAAAAAATAAATGGAACAGGCAGGTACAAACATTTTTATATACTTTTCTGAATTTCTTACTGGCGAAACTATAGTAAAATCAAGCGCACTAGTTAAGACATGATTTGTTGATATCACAGATAAATTATTATTACATAAAGTCCTTCTTGACTAATGATATTCCGTAAATTTCTTAGCAAAATCGTTTGAATATTCAGCTTGCAAATTATTTGAATAATTTCGTATATCGTTGTCATTCATAAAAAAAACAATACGTTTGTAAGGCATAGTTGTCAAATAACAAAATATTTTCAGCATCAGTCTATTTGTATATTTCCAAAAAGTATCGGCTCTCGATTGCAACAGCTTCTTAAAACAACGGCCATATCACATGTTCGATTCAAATCTACCAGACAAAAAAGAATAAATGACAATATTTAGTACGATTTTTTTCTTTGTTGATCATTTTCAATAATGAAAATTTGTTGTGTTTTTGTTCGTCCGGCGCCCCCCAAGCCGTCGGTGTCCCTAGGCAAATACCTATATTGCCTTATGGATAATCCGGCCCTGCATTTGTATAATTTATTGTGTACATTAATTTATCTGAAGAAATTATTTACTAGCTAATTATCTATTTGGTAGGTAAATTAACCGAATGTCTATGTTGCCTAGCAACCCCTATTTACTTTTTACACAAGTGCGTGAAAAGTGACTCTTTAGATACCGTAAAGAGTGCGTAAAGTACATACTTTACGCACAGTGGTAGGAAATAGTTTTTTTTTACTATTGTTTATCTTAATTCTTGTTGTTGAAGATGAGATTATACAGACGCACACACATACATTCATACTCTAGCTGGGATTCGAACCCGGGACCTTTTATATACGAAGCGGCATTGCTACCACTGCGTTATCTAGGTCGTTAAAAAACCTACTCTTATATCTTGCATTTATTATATAGAAATTTATAGGAAAATGTATAATAGTACTATCTGATCCCCGCTTTATTTTGAAAGTGTGCATTTGCATTTGTATGAGAAATCAAGGTATATTATTCCTCACCTTGTGATTATCGTCTTTACGTCTTCATCAGATTCACGCGTTTCGCCTTTTCGTCGTCTGTGTGTGTTTGTACGTGCGTCGCTTTAATCCTCTTTTCCTACTCTTTAGCTTAATTCTTGTCGCATTTACACGGAAGCAGAGAGACGTAGAGTAGAGAAGACAACGAGAAATTCCTGCGAACATCTGCTGCAAAGATGGCGACAAGGAACAGCGCCCGCATACGAGAACAAATTTACACTTTGAAAGAAGAAAATATTTGAAACTAGGGTGGAACAGATACTTAAACGAATTCGTTGATTAATTAATATGAGGTAGTCGAATCTAAATTTGATTGTAGCAATTCTTTCTTTTCTTTTTGACGTTTCATTACTTGTGTTAATTTGCTGTGTGGCTACCAGGGATGAATTAATTAAAAAAAAAATTGCCTGCAATTACGAGGGTCTTCCGAAAATTAAAGATACTGGAGTTCTGCGGATTTTTTTTTTCGGAAAGTTGGTACCATTATCATGTGGATTAACGTGTGGCTCGACAGCTTACTACTAGTGCTGTGAGGCAGGGGATATAATTTGAAAAATTTAGAGGTGTACTTTTTTGTTCAAGAATAATGGGGGAAGGGATTATTTTTTAAGTTCAAGGTCAAATGAATGAGCAGTTGCAGGTTAAACGCGTTTTTATATAAAGAAATTAATTCTATTAAAATTATTTCCCCACATTATTTACATACAAAAGATTCGAGCGACCTTGAAGTGCTTGATATCAGCTGATTTGTGTGCGTGTGTCATTTTGACAACTAGAAAGTCATTTTGACAAGAGCAATGTTTTGACTTTTTTACTTTGAACTTCTAAAAGGTTTTACTTTAAAATTTCCCGGCAGTAAAACACATGATATTAAAAATAATAACTTTTTAACAGTTCAAAATTCAAATAAATCAAACATTGGTCTTGTCAAAGTGACAATGTTCGTGTCAAAGTGACACGCGCACACATATCAGTTGAATGGGCTACTTGCGTGTCATTTTTTTATTTAATATTTTTGCAGAGACGATAAAAACTTGCTACCCATATTGTTTCTTTTGGCAAAATTTTCATTAATTAATTATTTTAATGAAATTTTAATATTTAAATTACCGCCGTGTATGAATGTAGAATTACGCCGAACCAATGAATGGCCGTAAAGCAATAACATCGGTACGTCCAATAGCAACGACATGTGCGGGTAATCTAAGCATGACAGATCATCTGTTTGACGTTTGAATAATAGTTTGGAGGTTAATATTTTCGTTTGTCATTTTAATTTTGTACGAGTATAAGCTAAGTTAAAATCCTTCAAAATCCTGCTTAACAAATCGAAATACGTAATAAAAGTAACAGAAACCACGCAAATTGTAAATAATAAAGAAGAGAGACAGTGACAGAAAAATGAACTAATGTCACAATGAAATTAAAACTCGCACTCGCTTACCATCTACAGGTTACATTCTTAAATATACATCCCTTTCTTCAGTTCAAAATAGTGACGTCAAAGAAAATCTTCTTTCTTAATTTATTAAAAAACATATTTTTTTAAAAATAAAATTTATATTTTTACATACGTTTTCAACTTTACTTTAGGTATTTAGTGATAGATATCAGATTTTCAGTACCACGCAAGTAGCCTATTCAAGCACTTCAAGGTTGCTCGAGCCATGTGTCTGCTCATACCCTATAGATAGAAATGCAAGCAACTGCAAAATTTGAATTTAGAACTTCATTTTCAAATTTAGAACTGCAGAAACAAGCCAGAACTGCACCAAATTATATCCCCTGCTGTGAGGATCCGACAAAACTTGGATCCGAGTACTCGGATTTCAAAATATTCGGTTTCTCGGATATTGAAGCGAATATCCGTAAATTTAATTCTGGATCCGATTCGTCTCAAGCGCATGCGCGCACGGTTGGAACTGGTAGTCTTTACGGTGAATAGTTAGGCAATAGCAGCCGTTTATATATGTTTCCTGCATAGGTGTACTGTGAATACGGATCACTACTGTAAAGCCGGCGACTGACTATACAGCGTTGCCAACTTCTACATGTGTAATATCCCTAGGCGTCCAAGAATATTTCCCTAGATTGATTATTTTTTTCCTAAATCTCTCAACAGTATTGATATATTCGTTTTTGGAATGAAAAAGATTTTTCTTTTCACAAAAAATAGGTTGTAAAAAATACAATTTCATTTTAATGTATATTTATAACAAGTAGGTATCACTAAATTCGATGATCATACAAGATATGTTTGTTTTCATATTATTTAGCATATCAGAAGAAATTTGAAAATCGAAGCAATCTGTATTTTCAAAAAGTCATTTCTCTTTATGTATGTTAGTATGTTACAGTTTCCCTCTGCTAGATAGCGGTGTACAAAGAGTAATTGTTTTGGAATTAATCTAAGCCAACATTTATTTTTAATTGAAAAACTTCATAATTTTAAGGTACAAAAAATTGTATTGGAATTAATCTAAGTTGCTAATATTTATTTTGAAATATTTTTTTTAAAATTTTAAGATAAATAAAATTTCCAAGAATGACGAAAAACTCCCTATGTTTCTATGTGGATCTAAAATTCCCTAAATTAGTGAAATTTCCCTAAAGTTGGCAAGATTGTGACTATAGCCAAAATATTATGTAATGTAACACGAGTATTCCCTAGACAGTCGGGAAAACGAGCGGCGAACCGAACCACTCAATTCGAATCGTCATAGTTCCGTCGCGCTTGTAATGTTTTAATATATATATATATATATATATATATATATATATATATATATATATATATATATATATATATATATATATATATATATATATATATATATATATATATATATATACATACACAGGTGTCCCAGGATAAACTTACGCTATCGTTATTTTAAAAATTATTCAATATTATTATACGAAATTTGGTATCTAGGAGTTTTCCGACGTGCCCGTTTCAGCTAAAATATTTTAAAAACAGTAGCGCTTCCGTTTTAACTGGAAGTAGACCCCAACTTTCTTATTTTGAATGAAATGCTATATTTTTTATTTAACCATTGAATTCAACAAAAAAATTTCATATGAAAACAAAAAAATTTACTCATGATTAACCACTTCCGGCATAATTAAACTTTTTTAATTTTTTGGCTAATAACGGCCACTTTTTATCACTGTATATCTCGAGAATGGAAACGAATTTCTATAATCTGTAAAACAGTTTTATAAAGAAACCTTTTGTTTAGTATAATGTAAATTAATAAACCACAATTTTTGAAAATTGTAATTTCTACGTCAACGTCGAATTGAAGTTCACAAAATTTAAAAACTCATTTTTTTTAAATGGAACACCCCATTTTTTATTATTTAAATGAATTCTTTGTTAAAGAATAGGGGTAGTTTGCGTAGCATGTCCTATGTTTAAAGTCGATAGATTTTTAGTAAAATGGAAAATATTTAAAAGTAAGTATATACAGGGTGATTCATCGGTCTGTCCTCTCTTTATAGCTCTTTTATTTTAAGTCAGATAGAAAAACTCTTCAAATATAATTTATATGATACATTATTGTCTATCTACGTACCATATGCATTTGTATGCAGGGTGCTCCGTTTAAGCGCAACAATATGTAACTTTATATTTCTTAATGGAACACCCTATATTTATTTATATATTTTGATAGTATATTAAATTCTCTTTAAAAAAGTATTAAATAATAAGGAGTCTAAAATTATAAATTAAGAAGTTATCTACCTTTATTTGTTGAATGATATGTTTCAATCATGTTATTATTAACAAAGTAAGCTATGGATAATTTGATCAATTGTTTCGAATTTAAACAAACAAGTTGTCAAAATACTCTTAGTTTACCATTGTTGATGTTGATGTGAAAATAAATAATACAAATTTTAGAAAAGATGAAATGGTTAATATGATATTTATAATAGAAAAATGTATTGAAGTTGAAGCATAAGTTTTCGAGCATTTATTATAATTTTGCATTATTTAGTCTGTCTTTATATTTTAATAGCCTCTTAGTAATTAGTGTAATGTTTGAAATAAGTATTAATAAAAAAGTATCAAAATTTTATATTAAATTATGGTTTTTCCACTATGAACTACTATTTTTTATGAACGTAGATAACTTCTTAATTTATAATTTTAGACCCCTTATTACTTAATACTTTTTTAAAGGGAATCTAATTTACTATCAAAATAAATAAATATATACAGGGTGTTCCATTAAGAAATATAAAGTTACGTATTGTTGAGCTTAAACGGAGCACCCTGTATACAAATGCAAATGGTACGTAGATAGACAATAATATATTACATAAATTTTATTTGAAGAGTTTTTCTATCTGACTTAAAATGAAAGAGTTATAAAGAGGGGACAGACCGATGAATCACCCTGTATATATATATATATATATATATATATATATATATATATATATATATATATATATATATATAAATTATAAATGAACGCAGCACTCGCAACTTCTAGGTTCGACATGTTTGAACGAAATGGGAGTGGAACACTGTTGAACCAAGCATTCAAAACGAGCATTCGTATGTGTTTTTTGAAACGGAATGTAATTCTCGGTCTGTCCTCAGAATCTCACACAGCGCGAATCAGCATAACTTTACTGGATAATAATTTTGGATGGATTATTGTGGACCTTCTCTCTCACAGTCCCGATCTGGCATCGTCTAATTTTCTTCTCTTCGTTCTTTAAATAAGCATTTACAAAAAAAAAAAAAAATATGCACGAAGATAAGGTAAAAGAGGAAGTGGAATCTTGTATCCCTCCTATAGTTAATAAAATTAACGGTATCTATGTAGAAAAATAGTTGAGACATAATGTCTAGACCCCCCTGAAGGATTTTTGAAAATAATTTATATTTTGTTTTTTGGTAGCCTATGTATTTTTAATTTTGGGACGGCCCTCGTACATTCATGCGAGCCGACCCTGATATTCTTCAGAGATACCTATTCAATTATAGGAAGGGCTAGAATATATTCAAACATTTTAAATAATTTAATTAACTTTGTGTTAAACATATTTTTTTTTATTCATAACATTACGTCATATTATCAATTTGTTCCGTTTACTCTGTTAAATTTAATATCGTTCATAACTCCAGGGATACACTCTTATGTTATGGCAATCGAGTTGCGGGACACCTCCTGTATATCTGGACAAAATATCAGGATAATAAAGAATGTAAGTTTGGTAAAAGGGATCACAATGTACAGTTGTGTAGGGTTATAGGGCACTACCGCACACCGCGTCTGTATGATGAATGTGACCGGTAAATTGACCTTATCTATAAATCACAGCTCGATCGGCCGCAGTTCCAACCAGACCTACACCCTACACCGTAAGAAAATCACCCTCCTATTTCTACGCCTATACACCCGTTTCAATACTGACGTACAATCACTCCAACTACATTACAATTCTATTCAATAGTAAACTATGCAAACTTGTATACTATTGTTATATTCAATACATTCACAGAGTTCTGCTTATGAACTGAATTGCTAAAACAAAGGGCTAATTTATAAATTTGATGGGGATTTTTTTATGTAGTTTTGTGTCACAACATGATAGTGGGAGGTATTTTTATAAGTTCATAGAGGCCCACCTTAATTAAAATATTTTGGATAATTAGTAATCTTTATTGAAAAAGCTTTGTTTATGTTAAACTTTGTTTTATTATAAATCTAAAGAAGTTCAAAAATCACAATTTTTAAACTAATTTTCATATGAAAATACATTCTTAAAAAAAAAAAATTGGGCCATGTTAAAATGTGGTAGTAGACCGGAGGCTAGTGCTACGTGAAAAATGTATCATGATATTCCAAATTTTAAATTAAAACGATTTTATTTTGAACTTCCATTATCTTTATTTGTAAAAACATAAATTCCTCACAACGTTTCGAAAGCGAAAATCTGCTATCGGCATCAGGTGATCTGACACTACTGACTAATTCCTTAATATAAGGGCTTTATATCTGGTGTTATGGGGATGAACATTAGTGACGGGTGGCCCCGAACATTAGTGACGGGTGGCCCCAAACATTAGTGACGGGTGGCCCTGAACATTAATGACTGGTGGCTGGTCTTATAAATTTAAAAATAAGTTGATATTCCAAATACTGACCCTTGGGGCTCACTTTAAACACCCTGGAGAACGATTTGCTACCTTTCGCAAAAAAGACGATCTACCCCTACCTAAACTTGTATTAAAAAAATGATATTTCAGAATCTAGGTATTCTATATTGAAATCGTTGGCATTTATTATCAGCTGCCATTTACATATACATAATGTTATTTTATGTAGGTCCAACACAAAGAATACCTAGATTCTAAAATATCATTTTTTAAAACAGTTTTTGGTCATGGCCCATAGCTGGGTAGATCGTCTTTTTAATGAATACTAAAGGTCAGTATTTAGAATACCATGATAAATTTTTCACGTAGCAGTAGCTCCTGGTCTATAATATAATAAGGCCACTGAAGGAAATAAAATATTTTGAGAAAAATCAACAAGTAATAATACTCTTTTGATAGGAGATAGATTTAGATAAACTTTTGGTATAATTTTAGCCTAAACTGATGCATCTGGACATACAAACATTTTGCTTCTAATAATAAGCCCCAACACACTGTTCATTGTACCATTTGAAGCATGTTCATTTCAGATTGTTATTTTTTAAATTTAATTCATATTTTTTTGGTACAATATTTACTTAGTCTTGTTTGCCTCGGGGAAGTAGGATAAATAAAGCTTATGATTCATTTTTTTACAGTCAAAAAGTTATAAGCTAATTGAAGCACATAAACAATAGAAAATTTTAAAATAAAATTTACTGTTGTTTTTCAGATGTTTTTATAAAATGGAATATCCGAAATAACTTCCCATAACAAACTTGAAGCTACTGACAATAGGGCAGTGCAAACGAGATGGCACTTCTGATTTACCTTTATATTATGGTATGACTGACGAATGAAAGTTGACGTTTAAATTATTTTATAAATGTGGTTTCTTTTGAAACCCTAGAGAAGAATAGAATTGTACGATATATTCAGGTATGAAAATTTTGTATGAACCCATTTAAATACTGGACTAGGAAAGCACACAAATACTTTACTATGTCTGGCTGAAAAAAGATGGCCGACTAGGATAACTGAATATCGAAACAGGTAGTGATGCCGCGAGACGAGAAAAGGCGAGAATCAATCCACTCTCGTCTCGTCTCGAAATTTCGAGACGAGATTACTCTGTATCTCGTCTCGTCATAATTTTTCTTCCCTTCTCTCGATCTCGACTCGAGAGTCTCGAACTTCTCGAATTTATAATTAGCAAAGAAACGAGTACCACTAATTAAAACTGATTATTTTACTGTCTGGTATTTAAATGGTTAGGTATAAAAATACGCAATATCATGGGCTTATTAACCGTTGCTGGGCATGTTAATCTGTTTTGTGCGCAGATATTGGTAATTATAATTATATATTCGTATAGTGCGGGCACTTGAAGCTGGTGGGAAGAGTACACCATAGGTATCACTTTTGTTTTTTTCTTTTGCTAAAATCCAAAATAACTTTAAAATGAATAAGTAAGTATGTATGTAGGGAAGAGACAATTCAAATATTTATATATAACGATGAATATTTTATTCCTTTATAGGTACTTATATTTTAATTGGAAAATTAAAAAAAAAGTACATTCGAGATCTCGACTTTCCACTCTCGTCTCGAGCAAATCTCGAGGGCATTACTCTCGTCTCGTCTCGAATTGTCAAGACGAGAATAAGGTGAATCTCGTCTCGAAAATTCGAGAAATTCGAGACGAGTTCTCGAAAATGCGAGATCTCGCGGCATCACTAGAAACAGGGGTGCGTTTAAAATATTTTAAATATTTTTCGTTTATGTTAATTCTAACAAAATATTTTTATCTTTAAACTATTTAGTTTGGCAATTTTATGAAATAGGATTATTTTTAATTTCCTGTAGCAGTAATACCGACTCGACGGTTGCTTACACTTGAGATGAACGAACCAGAATTTGCGGTATTAAATTTTGTAAATACATCCCTGAATCCTGTTGCGAAGGTCATTTTAAATGCCTACTGGTATTGAGTACAATTCTAATCTTATGTAACGGAATAAATAAGGATCAGTTTCCTTTCAAATCAAATATAGGGAAATGTTTTCAAAAGAAACTACATCTATTAAATAATCTAAACGTCAACTTTCATTCGCTAGTCATACCATACTGTTATTTATGAGTGTGTAGAAAACCACACCGATGCAACTAAAATAAATGTAATTATTGGTACATGGGCCTTAATATACGCTGGGTCTTATTTGCCTCAGGTATCTTATAATTTGATTTATCTCCGAATTATACTAGATACATACAAAACCAATTTTCTATTGAGTTTAGTATTACTAATACGAACTGGTCAGGAAACCTACTTACCAGTTCCAGACAACGATTTTGAAAGTAGAGTATGTAAGGTCTGAGCTGATTTTACTTTATATTTTTCCAAGTGAAGCAAGTAATAGAACATCCTCTTTGTAAAAATAGCCGTGTCTACTAGTTGAATTCATGTTGGCAACGAATTCCTGGCATAGTTCTGAGCTTCAGGCTCCAGCGTAAGACAAGAACTGCTCCTTAAAGTAGACCTGCTATTACTATTGTGATCGATGTTTACGGACTCTGTACAAGGGGAGGGTATTCTCTCATGATTACAAATATTAAAAAGTTATTAAAAATATTAAAGTTGATTGGTAAACCAGAGGAAAAAAGCAAAAAACCCTGTTATAAATTTATTGTTACAAAAGATATAAAGCATCTAAATTTTGCTGATGTACTAGTTGTACTACCAATGGGAGGCCAGTTGAAATCCCTACTCCATATTTGAATGTGATAACAGGCCGCATCTTAAGTATTCACATGCTCGGGTCTACTTCGGATCGTTCGGGAGTGTTCGTGTACAACTGTTTTAGCATGTATTGCTAAGCGAAATGACATCTAGTAACAAAATAATGAACTACATGTCAACAATGTGTGTAATATCAAAAATTTGTTAAACACTATGTACAAATACATATTTGTGTATCTAATCGACATACGGGTGGCTTTCGAAATCCGTTACATATGAATTTAATATGCGGAATAGTGGAATTGGAATATATTGGATATTTACTTTCCATTAAAACTGAAAAGCTTTGTACACATGTCCATGGATACTTATTGTATCATATTAGTAATTAATTGTTTAAAATTAATAAGTAATAATTAAAAAAGTAAATAAATTTTATAGTAAATTTATTCTAATTCTTAATATCCTTCCTAAAAGAAATTTGATGTAAAAAGTTTCGTGGCATGGTGGTAATGCTCGTGTTTGTTATGTTAAGGGTACTGGGTTTAAATCCACAAAACCTCTTTATTTATATTGAAAAGTGCAAAGTGATGACAATATCAATATCAAAAACAATTCATATTGGAAAATACAAAATAAATGACAATGAACTTGAAAGAGTCTATTTGACTACCAATTTTCAATTGAATTACCACATAGAATATATCTCTAAGGTAGGATATAAACAAATGGGTTTTTTATTAAGAAATATTTGATACACTTGCAATTATAAAGCATGTAGACTTGTACAGTGTTATAATATTAATTTGT
Organism: Harpalus rubripes; assembly: GCA_963082715.1. Taxonomy (NCBI): domain Eukaryota; kingdom Metazoa; phylum Arthropoda; class Insecta; order Coleoptera; family Carabidae; genus Harpalus; species Harpalus rubripes. Next base: position 44,576,742 of record OY720458.1, on the reverse strand, counting down.
ATTTTATAAATATAATTTAAAAATAGCATACATTTCAAGAACATTTTAGATCCACGAAGAAAACAGTTTTATATAAAAACATATTCGTGACGTTACATCTATATTTTCAAACTTTGGGGGACCATAACTTGCTTATTAATAGAAATTTTTTCATCGGATTTTCACCAATAGTCTTAATTTTGCTTAAACTTTCTTATGAATGAAATTACAAATGAAAAATGGTGGAATCCCCTATTGTTATCAATGCAACTAAGATTTATGAGCTTATCAATTTCTCGGGTTTCGAGAATTCTCGAGGGTAATTTCTCGGGTCTTCTCGGGTTGTCAAAAAATTTACACTTGCGTATTTTTCTGCAAATCTTTTCGGTTCAAATAATGAAAAATGTCGTCACAAAATTAAAAATATGTATCATGAAAAATATCTTTTTATAAATCAACAAATTAAGTGGTTTTCTCTCTCAAATAAAAGTATCAAAATAATCATAAAACCTTTATTGACAGTTTTAACTTTCATAGGAACTACCTAACTAAATTATCTTCTCTTAAAAACAAAATCTAAACGCATAACAATATCTCTTTAAAAGAAACATTAGGAACCAAAATTAGCTTCTCTTGAAAAAAAAATAATAAAATATCTTTCACATAAACCAAAATTGCCGCTGCGGCCCGCTTCGCGCGTTTATAAACCAAACGACAATTGCAAAATAGTCATATTTTACAATCTTTTAGACTCAAATATGATTTCTCGAGTTCTCGACTTTTCTCGAGCTTCATTTCCCGGGAACAAAGCCCAACGACTTCTCGGGAATTCTCGGCTCGAGAATTTCCGGGAATGAACCCTAAATGCAACTAAACTTAAAATCTAAACTAATGAAACTGTTGGCTATTTTAAACTTTCTCGTTTAATTTTATAATTCTTTAGTTTTGCGTCTACGTCAATCACACACATATGACAAACGTTAAAACATAACCAATAAAAATTTACGTTCTACGGAGAAAAACGACAAAATACTAAATGGACTCGTTCAATAATTTGTATATTTATATTTTTATATCAATTATTTTATATAAATATTTCAATTTCACCTATAAAGGACGAAATGTCAAACATAAAATTGTTAATTTGAATTTACCGCATTAATTTAGTTTATAATTTAGTGGCATAATTTAATTTTATAATTTATATGCTGCATAAATCCAGCATTAATCTCTTAATCTCATAGAAAATGAATAATTATTATTTTGATGATTTGGGTAATTTTTACAAACTATCTTTCGGAGAATTTAATTTATATTGTAATTTGAAATTAAATTAGTCTGTACATTCCAAAAAGTTAACTGGTTTCATTTTATGTTGTTTGATAGAGTGAAAAATACATTTTTGAATTGCGATATCGATATCATAATTTCGTCGACAAATAACTGAAATATTTTCTAGGAATACATTTAGAGATATGTAAATTTTTTAATGTTTTTCATACATTTGCAAATCATTGCAGCATTTCATTTCCATTCGCTCGTGCACTCGCCCATTATTAAATTAAAATAATTAAGGTAATTACACATTCGAACGTTGCACAGTCTACAGTTACTGAAAATATTCTATTTCATTTGTAATTTTAGGAGAGTACGGCCGCTAGTAATTATGGACAATAATTTATTGTAATTAATTCTAATTACTTGCTTCGAATAAATTTCGCGTTCGAATAATTTCCAGAACCGAGGTTAGAAATCTCAGACAAATTCAATACTGCATTTAAACATTATTCTGTGTTCCAGGTAAGAAAATAGCGTTAGTTTAGATAGGCAAATAAATTCTATTCTCTGATTGATAAAAATTTAAAGAGAGTGTAAATAACAGTGATAACACTATCTTCGGCGGCCAATTTACAATAGGGTAGTTACCATAATGTTGAATTTTAATAAAATTCTTATTCGTTTATAATAGACTTTTTTTTAATAGAACCCATATTTGATTTTTGTTTCAAAAAGAGCTTTTTTCTCTCTTTTTATTTCTTTAAATCATCCCTGGTATATCTACTTACGTGAATTTGAAAAGTTAAAATTCAATTATGAAATAAGTTATTTAACTAAAATAAAATAATATTTTAAAAAACTAATGAAATTACTGAGAGAAAAATAAGACATTTCATGAAAAATAATGAAAAATCTACGATTTTAAGGGTAAAATAAATTCAAAACCCAATAACCCTTATACTAATCGAATGAGAAAAAATAAGTATATATATATATATATATATATATATATATATATATATATATATATATATATATATATATATATATATATATATATATATATAGATATAGCGATGGGCAATGGGTAAATACCCGTGGGTATTTACCTGGCATACCGATAAATACCCAAAAAATGGGTATATTCGAATATTGCTATATTTTTAATTTTTTGTTCTAATAATGTATTGAATGTAATGTATTTTATTGTTGTTTGCAAGAATTTTGAACCTGCATTAGAATGTTATACAATATTTGTAGATTTGTTAGTGAACAAGAATTGACAAGACTGCATTTTAATGTAATAAATGCTTGCGACTTTTTATATCTTTTTTTTCTGTTTTTATCTGTTCGGAAATAGTTAATGGTTGCAATGCAATGCTTATATCCGTTGGTGAGAAACATTTGACTTCATTGCGCCAACGTGAAGTAAAATGGGGTAAAATGGGCACACCAATTAAGCAAATCATCTGTCATGAAACAAAATATTGTATTTAACATGTCGATTAAAATCTATTCATTGATTAAGATTTTAATCAACTTTTATAAAACCGGGCATAAGTAGATTAATATTTATGTTTTAAATATGTACGCACATCATATCATATCTTTATAATTCAAAATTAATGTTTTAATTCCATTTTCTGCAAAACAATATTAGTAACACAATTAATGTTATCATTTTGTATCACTCTAACATTAAATTTTGTGAAAACAATATATTTTGATATTTTAAATGATTATTTTGATTAATTGATACATAAATTAAGTTTTAACACGTAACCACCAACAAAATAAATACCCAATTTGAGTAAATACTCTGCTATTTACCTTAGTGTTTATCCCAAATATTAAATATATATTATATATATATATATATATATATATATATATATATATATATATATATATATAAGTATAAATAGGAAAAGTCAAATATGGGAACCATTAAAAAAAAAATGTAAGTTTGTGTTATGTCTTGCAAAATTACCGATAGAAAAATTATTTCCGTATGCCACTGGATAGACAATAAACTTTTCTATTTGAAACATTTTCCTCGATTACAGATAGTTCAGAAGTAATTTCAAAATTTTCTATTAACCTATGAGAATTTTTGTCTAAACAGAAGCACATCTAAAATAGCTACCCAAACGCGCACCACATGTCCCATGTCCCATCTAACCGAAGTCGCATATCTTATAGTTTCCGAGATCCCAATGGTGTTCTTCGAAATCCGGACAGCCTGTATGACTTATATTTAGTGCAATGTTTTTATTTATTTGGGTGAAGTGTAAAAATCATAGAATTATTATTAATTAAAATAAAGTTTATTAAATGATAAAGAAATATTAAAAAGATAATTAACATAACTATTACTATGGTTAAACAAATATTAAATACTAATTTAAAGACTAAGAATATTATAAAACACTTAAACACAAATATTATTTATTTAAACAATATTAATCTCACTTATTTATTTATATAACTACATTTATTTATGTTCATTACTCGTCGACTTTACGACGCTTGTTTATATCAGACTGTCCAATACCTTCGCTAACAGGGCTTATATACTCCGGTTATTGTATTCGAGAAATTACTAGAACATTATTCTGGTTAAAAGAACCTCAAATAGAATAGATCACGTCAACCAAGTAATTAAACAAATCTGGGCTGGTCTGTTTACATCGCACGACCGACCGCGGCTATTGCGTCATCGCCCCATAGATAGTAAATCTGACAATAATTTTTGTTTTGCATGCTTTCTATAAGAATTGGAGCACCTGACCAGTAACATCATAGTTCAAAATTTTGTAAAAAAGCAAAAATCAATGTGTTCTCTGGAAAAAATGTCACACCTGTCAAAATTGACATATAAGACCATTGACGTCGCGGCACAAAATAGGTATTTGAGACTTTCACAATGAAAATCTACATGTTTATCATCAAGGTAATTGGCATTTTGATATTCAATAAACCGAATATAAATTATACGCTAATGCAAAAAAAGCGTTTCACGTCAGTTTTGACAAACAACATTTTTACCAGAGAACAAATTGATTTTTATTTCTTTTGAAAGCATGTAAACAAATTATTGCGAGATTTACTATCTATGGGGTTAGTTCTACCGTCGGTTAAGCGGTGTATACTTACTTAAATAACAGCCTGTATACTGTAATCACAGTCGTCATTTATTGTATAAATATTTCAAAGAAATATTTTTAAAATAACATGATTCAAATCGACCTCTATTCCGTGACGTCACGTTTGCTTACTAAAAGCCGCAAATAGTGCTAGTGTGGCTTTACTGCGATGGGATACGAAATGTCAAAGTGACAATTTTCAATCCAAGTGAAATTTTTAGTCCAATTCGCAAAAGTCACGGAAACTGATGATAACGATGATGATGATGATAATATATGAGTCTCTGTACCCAAGTTGACAAGGACATTAGCAATGATATATTATTTATACAAGCTCGATGTCAGTTCAGTTCAAGCGCCTTTTGAATTTAATGATATATTGTTTTTGGTTTCAATGCTAATGAGTTAAATTGATAAAAAAATTACAGAATATGAAGCCCTTTGATTTTTAAATAAAATAAATAAATAAATATATCATCACGGCATATTACCCATTGCTGGGTGTGCCAATCTGCTTTGTACAGAGATTTCAATAATGATGATGACATATTTGTACCGTGCGGGCGCTTACCAGGGCACTCATTGCTGGCGTGGAGAGTACACCACAGGGGTCAATTTTTATTTAAAATTCGAAATATCTGGCGTCGGTCGGGATCGAACCCGGTTCCCCAGATTCGCGAAACAGACACTCAGGCCGCGGCCACGGAACCTCCCGCTAATTGGCAAAATGGCGGTATATTTAGGTTTTTGATTTTCTCGAAAACAATTGCACATTTTTCTGAACAGAATTCCGTAAAAGAACTTTTGATGCAATCGGGCTGTTGCAACAATTTTTGTATGACTTCTAAGTACTAAATTTTATAAGATATTGTTCTTTAAAGAGCCTCAAATTTGAAAATATCACGAAATATCCATTAAATATTTTACTATTAATTATTGAAATTTTTTTAATATTTTGAAAAAGTAACGTGATCTGAAACAAAATGTGACGTCAGAACACATACAGTTTAACATGTGACAAACTATCGCCTCCTTTTATTTATATAAATAACGTATTTTTAAAATAAAATTAATTGATTTTTCCTATTATTGTTGTTATTATTATTATTTTATTTGAGGGCTTTAAGGTGATTGGACCATCTTACAGTGTTACTGACAGTTACACTTGTTTCAACAATAGCCTACTTCGTTTTAAGGTGGTTATAAAATTATCAACGCGTATGTGACTGTCAAATTTAGAAAATTGCTATTCACTTGTTTTTCTATATAAATGTTTGAAATTTGGTAGAAATACTTTTTAACCCATTTAAGTCGATATCTCATTATACTCCATGGAGTTTCAAACAGGATTTGTTTTTAAATAGCCACCCGGTATTATTTCTATTTGAAATGTACATAAGAATCATTTTTCTATATTTTAAAATACTGCGTTTGTTTTCAGATTTGTCGTGATTTGTGAGGATGAAACTGTCAGCATTGTGTCCGGAAATACGGTTTAAAGTCCCTAAAAACTCGGATTTGATCGCGTTAGTAGTTGACAACTTCTGGGACTCGGACACACAAGGATTGCCTGGAGTATCAACACGACAAGGTACGCACAACTTTTACATTTTCAGTTTGTATTGACATACACTAGTGGTTGGTAAACTTTCATTCGTGTCTAATTACAGTACCGTCCACAAATATGGGTACATACACGGTGTTAATAAAAAATCTGGCCATAGGCGTCTAACATGGGAAATCAGTTTTTCCTTGCACAATAGTTCCCAATTAATTTTGGACAAAAATGTTTCAATACACTATATTATTTATTATAGCGCCTCTGCCGGCAGATTTATGAAATGAAAAAAAGCGTGCCAGGGTGACAAACTATTTTTTAATTTTTCAAATTAAGTTCGCAATACTAACATTTTCTTTTCACTATTCTTAGGAAAAAAGGAATAGCTATTCCTTTTTAATTAATGGATACAAATCACAATCCGGAAAACAACAATAATAAACGGGCATAATTAAAAAATATATTTCGCACTTTACAAAAGAATCACAACAACAAAACATTAGTTTGAGGTTATCTGTCAGTGACAGAAGAGTAAATAGATGCTTAATTTTTTTAAATTTTTATATTTATTTTACTGATTATTTATATATTATACGGGCAGAATCTAGAAGATAACATGAAATGAAACTTGCAAGAAAAAAAATTATCGTTCATTTATGTCTACATTAAATAATATTTTGCTTTAAAAATACATACCATAAGATAACATTGGTTTCATTTCCGCTGTACTCCCAAGCATATATGATTGGTGCATTCTGAGCATGCGCTTTGAGATAGTAATATGGTCTATTAAAAGTTGTGGATAATTACATTCTACGGCTAAAACTCTAAACAGATTTAAATTTGCTCGCTTGGTAACTGGTAAAATCGAATATTAAATTATATAAATATGCTCATTTGTAGCGATAGCCATGGAATTGAAACAAAGTTACAAAGAAATGCGTAGGTATCTATCGTTTGAACTGTCAGAAATTTGGTTTTCAAATAAAAGTTGCAGATAATTCAATTCTGCACCTAGATCACTAGACAGATAATATTTTAAAAATCTAACACAATAATTATTATTATTACCTATTTTTTACATTTTGTAACTTATAAAATTAAATTTCTGGCAGTTCAAACGATATGAATTTCTTTGCAATGGGTGGCAACTTATACAATTCAAATTGTTCGGACGCCATCTAGAGAGTTAATAAAAAAATTTGGTGGTCATCTAGTGAGTAAAAAAGTATTTACGTAGTGAGCAAGATTTAGCTTTACAATTCGACATTTATCAAGTGTTAATTTCACTTTTCTTTAAACCGCAGCATTCTAACCATCTTTTCAACTGTAAGACGAAATGGTTTTCAATTTTTTGAACACAAATCGTGCCCCCGGTACATCATCTTGTGCTAAACTCATTATTTATTCGTGAACTTGGTTTTTATGTGATATTCCAAGCTCCAAGGATCAATACACTTTAGTACAAGAGATAATTAATAACAGGCACTACACAAAGTAACATAACCAAACTTTGCTGACTAAATAACAAATATAGGGATCAATGAGAAGGAGTGCTGAAGTGGAGAGCATTTGATCGACTTGGCCACGGTATATCACCTCGCTCTTTCTAAAAATTTACCGTCCTTTTTTAAATTGTGTGGAGGGAGGTCCGCCGTCAATCCACCGCGGATGACGTCAAAATTATAAGTCCCCATTTTGTTTCAACTCTATGGTTATCGCTATTAACAGGCAGGGCCGTAACTAGGGTGTGGCGAGCGGGACTCTTGCCCCGGCCGCAGCTGTTTATAGGGCGCAAAAATAAGTTCTTCATTTGATAATTCTCAGAAAAATTCTTAAATATAAACCAAGCACACTCTTGGATTTCTTATTGCATACTTTGCGAATTAATACTGTATTTCTGTGCACTGTGACTTTTAAAGTTCGCGCGCAAGGCACCCCCAGCGCGTGGCAGATGAAAAAAATTTAAGTTTGGATTGTATTATGATGATTTATTTTATCTTATTATCTTGTAGAACCCATATCTCAGTTTTTTTCTTACTTCTCAGACAAGTCGGTCTGCCAATCACATTTGCTTATTTGACAGGCAAATCTGGGATAGACACTCGGCGATCTTCTATAATAATCATCGAAAAACGCCCAGTTTTAACGTATGTCTCAATATTTTCGATATTTTTAAACTGCAAAATTAAGTTTCTCGTCGTTCCTGACGAATACTTAACTTTTTTACAATTTTTTGCCAGAAAGCCTAGTTTATGCGCAATAATAACAGAATTTCGTATATTTAAGGATAAAGACTTTCTGCGAACCTACTTTTTTAACAATCGTACTGCATTGACATGCCAACAATAAGTTTTAATTGGTTTCTTAATGCAAAATCAATAATATATTTGAAGAAAAAAAACGCATCTTTGTGTTGATCAAGATTTAATCATTTATTTCTATGTTGTCTTTATTTTGTTTTTTATAATTATTGTAATTGAAATATACATTAAATACTGTTAATTAATACTAAAACTATATAGTCCATTCGCCGAGACGAGATAATATGGAACTAAGACGAGAGAATATGAAACTAATTCTTGAACAGACCCAAATCGTTATGCTGGTCAAAAGAGGATAATTTCGGAGCCGAATTTACTTTTTTATGTAGTTATATTTTTTAAATAATAATTTGCTAAAAATAAAGGGGAAAGGGCGCAATTTTACATTCCGCCCCAGGCGCAAGAATAGCTAGTTACGGCCCTGTTAACAGGTTATCAAACGTGCAAAATTAAATCTGTTTTGTTCAGCTCCTACTTCTAGTTACACTCTAAGAAATATCGTTCGTGTAAAGTAACCAAATCGATTGGTGAAGTAATTTGGTGTTAATTTTAACACATAAATAAATACATTTTTCGTCCATGTTAAAAATACGGTTTAGTTAAATTTTGTCCGTGTTAATTAAAATAAATTTCAAATATGTTAACCACATATGGAGTAAATGAGATATATTACTCAAAAATATGGTTCCCTTTAATTAGCAACAATTTTTTGAGTTACTTATGCTCAAGTTAGTGTACATTTGCAATTACACTATATTTCGTTAAATGTAAAATAACACTCAACGCTGTTAATCTGACGTATATTTACTACAAGCAGTGAGAAAATCAACACCAAAGTGTGGATTGTGCAACTGTTACTGAGTTTACATGCAGTTTTCAAACCGTTTTAAAAACGTTTTCAGTTTTGAAAACGCTATGTATACAGTGTCAAAACGGTTTTGAGTTATCTCAAACCAAAACTAAAATTCATGGGTTTGACTTGAAAACTAGTTTCAAAGCTACTCATGTAAACACTTAAAATTCAGTTTCGATATTGCGCATGCATACATAGCATAACGTTTCTGTCGCTGTGTGTTATTTGGTGTTACTAACCTACAAATAAACTGACAGTTGTGTAGTTTTAGTGCGTAGTGGTACAAAGTAGAAAAAATAATTCGAATAATAGCAAAACGAAGAATTTGGAGTGAAGAGGATTTGTCACTTACATCGGCCAAATGCGCAAGGCGTAAGCGTCGAAACTGTTTTCAAATCAATCTGTAAACATGTTTTTAAAATTACATGTAAACAGTTTCGCGTAATTTTGACTGAAAACTGAAACCTTTTTCAAAACTGCATGTAAACGTAGTATGTGATGTACATATTCTTAATTCGACCTATGAGATGTACGAACGTGTTTATTGCTACAAAAGTGTTATTACATACTTCAAAATGGATATACCATGTGATATAAAATTAATAGTTCTAAATGGATTTCATGTGTTTTTTTTATACCAACCAACTTGCTCGTGCCAGAAATTATTGATTCTTTGGATACAATATATTTTGTTTAAACTCTATAGCCACTAACATTGCAAAATTATAGATGTGTCTGATATGACTAATATTTTTAAATATTCGTTTGTGCAAACAACCATATGAAACTATTTCATGTTCCGAGTTCCGATGGAAATGATATTATTAACATATTTTTGTATAACACAGATATTAGCCAAATATAAGATTTATTTACTTATATATTTTTTGATATAATAAAATTATATTATTTATATTTCAATGAAATCCTTATTTACCTTATTTAACACATATTCTGTAAAAAATACTCAAATACGAGTAAATGAATACACCAAGAGGTGGTACTGAAACGCGTACATTACACTATTTAGTGTAGATATTTAGTTAAAATACGAATTTTAGTGTAAATTTTAACACACACTAATATTTTTAACTAGAAATTTTGTGTTGAATATTAAACCAGTTTCCAGTGTACTTTTTAACCAAACAGATAGTTTGTTAAGATAACACGTAATCTGGTGGACCTCCTGGAACCAAAAGCGACAGTCAACAGTTAGTGTTTACCAACGGTTATGCAGCAAAATTGATCTTATCACCTTTAGTTAGAGCTAACTGGAAATTAAAACTATTGTTCGCATCGCTTCTAACCTTCAATTTAATTTTTAACTAATGGTTAACAAACTGTCACTTTAACTAGAGGTGGTAGGATCAGGCCTTACTGATTTAGGCGTAAAATTTAATTATCTACAACTTTTATTTGAAACATTTGTCTAAAATTAAGTGGTAACTTTTGCGCAAAGAAAAACGCCTATGGTCGGATTTTTAGTTAACAACCAGTATGCTGATTTAAAAAAAATATGGGCTATTGTCGAAATATCTTTGAAATACGATTATTTTAACATGTTCATAGTATCAATGTCTAGATTAAATATTAGATCATATTTATTGTCATGTCTCCTTGTTGTAATTCTTAAATTTGATGAAATTTGAGAATAATAAATGTATGTGATGTACGAGTAGGTAACGACACTTAGATCCACTTTTAAAGACCTGCTCTTAGTTTAGTTACGAGAAGCTGAAAACTCATTTCAGGCGCTGTAAATCACCAGATATGAAGTTACCGTAGTTGGCATTCGCACTGTATTACAGTTTGTACACTTTATATTTACGACTAGTTAAACGCAATTTGAATCTTGAGTTCAACTCAATTTCACGCACAAAGAATAACCAACGAATTGCTGACTAATAAAACAATAAATCAAATACTTTAACAGTTTCTTTCTAAATGTATTTTTCTCAAGAATAAGTTCGGATTTCATTGTTTTGAACAGAGCCGTAACTAGGATTTTGAGCGCCTGTGGCAAAAAATTTATTTGCGCCCCTACGTATCAAGAAAATAAAAACAAAATAAACTACTGATGAGCGGTTCGCGAGTTACTAACAACTTAAACAAACATCAACATTTTCTAAAATTTGAAACAACTGCAAATCGGATTAGTTCTCATATTTTCACTTAAAAATTTGACACGATTAAAAATAAACAATATGAGATCTAAACCGTTTTGCAGATGTTTAAAATTTTAGAGGAATTTCATATAAGTTAAAGTTGTTAGTAACTCGCGAACCGCTCAACGGCAGAAATCGTCTATACTCTGTTCCATTTAAACCATTCAGGAGATGGCGCTCGCATCAACGCCAGTTTTAATTAGCCGAAATTATATTGGGTAATCTTGTTTCTTGTCTCAAATTTCAGCCAATCAGAGAGGTCAAAATTATTCCATATACTTCACAATACTGAAGGCCAAAATGGAGCAAGGTATAATACATGACATAAAAGAGTTGTGGATAAATTTGTAGAAAAGAGTTGCGAAAAATTATTCAAAAATCATCAATAATAAATTGTTATACATAGTAAAACTTATTATACTCTATTCCATTTAAGCCATTCAGTAGATGGCGCCAGTTTTAAGTAGACGAAATTACATTGGGTAAACGTGTCTCTTGTCTTTCAGCCAATCGGAGAGTTCAAAACTATGCTCAATTTTCTACAATAGTGGATGGTTTAAATGGAACAAGATGGATACTAAGTATTAAATACCTAATATTGTTAATTTTTTGAGTAATTTAAATTTCTATCATAAATTGTTATTCTGGTTAACTATTTTTTAACATAAGTCTTTGAGAGATCATCCTAGGCAAAAAATGGACGAACCCATTTATGTACAGGAAATTACGAGCTTTAATTTTGTACACTTCTAAAATTTTGACTTAAGATGGTGGCAAAATCCGGGGTCGCTAGTGGGGCAAAATTAGTATGTCTTCTTGGAAAGAGAATAAAATTCACGCCGGCTTGTCACCAATTATTTTCACAATAAATACCTTGCCGACTGGCCTATGTGTAGATAATTATTTGTTAAATATAGAATAAAGATTTTAGAAATATTGGATCTAAAACCATATAAATGATTAAAATTTTGCGCCCCTAACAATTTTGCGCCCGTGGCGTGCGCCACCTTTGCCACGCCCTAGTTACGGCACTGCAGAATGACGTCACCATATGACATTATTATGATAAAACGCAGCTAGATGGCTGTTTTCCCATAATACTGAGTGTACGGGCATTTTCAAATACTATTAGTGCTCCTTTTCGTAATACTGTACAAAATGTACGTTAAACATTACAAAGAGGGTCAAAGACAAGTGGATTAGTCTTCTAGAATTTTACATTTAATATGAATATTAAAAATTAGGTTAGGGTAGAACTCATTATGTCAAAAAGTAAAATGTTAATGTTCTCAAGAATTAGGTTAGTAAGTACGCAGTCTGTTAATAATTGTTATTTATGCAACATGAGCGAAAACACAAGCTTTATGACATGAGGTTAAGTATTTCGTGACGAGACTTGCCAAGCATAGAATTAAGAATATATACCGGGTGGCGCTGAAAATCCGTTACATAGGCATTTAACATGGGAAAACAGTTTTTCCTGGCGCGTTGCCCTCCAAATTATTTTAAAAAAATTCTTAAAATAAAAGTTGTAGAGTATAAAATTCTACTTATAAATTAGTAAACAAAATTAATTTCGTATGTTCAGTAACTCTACAAATTAAATATAAATATTTTAGTTTAATAGCGCTAGCCGTGGAATTAAAACAAAATACAAACAAATGATTTATGTTTTAACTGTCAAATATTGAGACTCTTTCAGATAGACAAGAAAGATCTTACATTCGTTATGATTTTTGTTTTAATTCCATGGCTATCACTATTTTTGACGTAATTTTCCCAAATTTCTGCTGTTACATAGCATGCAAAATTCTTGTTTTAAATGCAGAATTTCATGATCTACAACTTTTATTTGAAGTATTTTTTTCTAAAATAATTTGGGAAGCAACGCGCAAGTAAAAACTGTTTTCCCATGTTAAATGTCTATGTAACGAATGTCGAGCGCCACGCGGTATATAGAGGGAGCGTGAAGCATAGTTCCAAGGCAAAATGACCTTGATGCGTAGTGACGGAAGGGGAATGAAGCGTCGGCCATATTGCACTATTCCATTTCTGCAGTCTAATACATTGTAAACTGTCGTATTATTAAAATTTACTAAATATGGTCAAAAAAAGTATTTATATACAAAAGTTTAAAGAACACATTCGAAATAATACACGTCGACGCAAGAAAATGCTAAAAACTAATCAAATTGGATCAGTGCAAGATGGCGGACCATTCCCCGCACGGCTTCAAGATTACGGACTTGTGCTCCCCCTATTATATATTTTTAACTTTATGTTGCCAAGTCACAAAATTATTGACCGAATGTGATAAAGCTTGTTTACACTTGAGTTGCATAGAAGATTTTTTATACGACTTTAAATAACATTCCTGAAACAAATTAGAAATTTGACAGACGAGCAGACGTTAATTTGGACACACCAAATAGCGAGTTCACATTTGACAGATAACAGATCTGAAGTTAATACTGCAATATTCAGTCAGTATTACCAACATGAATTTGGACACGAATAATAATAATACCAACATGAATGTAGAAAAATTTAAATTTAGATAAGACAACTTAAATACCACACGTGTATTGATGGTGTAAGCTCTGTAATGTGTAAAGTAAATATAATACGAAAATTGTTTACTTTACACACAGTTTGCAGTGTAACTTTATAAATCGGAATATAATAGTATATTACGTAACGAGAGTTGTAAGAAACATATTACGCACGAGTGCGTAATTGCTTTACAACTCGAATTATGTACTGTAATTTTTCTACGACCGCTCATTATTTCTAAGTTAAAACAAAATTCAGATACGTTAGTTATTGCAAATTTGAATGAAATATTTATTGTTGTCGTAATATAATAACCCAACAATCAGTCCTGCCAACTTAAATTTGCTTGTCATTACGTAACAGTGTTACGTATAGCTACTAGATAAATTACAGCTGACTCGTCCACCATTGTGGAGCCACTTAAATCATTCAATATCAATGTTACAGTATTATTAATCATAGAAATCCATAATAACGGGTTGTTCTGCTCCAAACTGTGCAAATCATTTGAGAAATGGTTATAATTTTTACAGGTATTTATGCAATCCATATATTTTTCTCTAACCTCAAAAATCTTAACGAACCGTATTTTTTCTTGCTTTAGTATTTTAAATAAGTATAAAATGGCAAATATGGATGTTATATTTAATTATGAAAAATAGCTAGTACATACACTTATTAGAAATGCATTTTTATTTCATAATTCACTGCATTGCTTTTGGCACCAATATGGCGGACGAGTCAGCTATGTATTATCTAGTAGCTGTAGTGTTACGTAATGAAAGTTCATTACTTTACACTATTTATAATCGCGAACTTATATTGTTAGTAGTCTGTTCTGTAATGACCCATTTACACTAGTAGTTGTAGAAAAAAATTATTACACTTGTTCCATTTACAATGTACATTCATATTTCATGATAAATCTTATTACTTTAATTATTATTTACTACTTAATTATCTACTTCACAGGTAAATTAACCGAATGTGTATGTTGCCTAGCAACGCATATTTACCTTTCGCCGACGGCGGGATAGTAAAGTGGTAGATTGCTAGCTTCTGGACTCAGAGATCGTGGGTTCAAATCCGGGTCAGGTCGGGAATTTTTCTCGACTGGCCTTGATTAGTATCTACTCCCATTACCTATCCAAGTTGGGACACAATTAACTTCGCAACCACAAAGCTATCTGCTACCGGCTTGTGGTTGTAACGAAGGCACATGGCATCTAAGTACGGAAAGTTGTGGCAAATGTAAAAGTAAAAAATTCATAGATGTGTGCGTAAGCCACCCTAGCGATATAACCCATAGAGGTTGAAAATTCCGAAATACCGTACATATTTACCTTTTACGCACTAGTGCTTGAAAAATGACTCTTTATACACTGCAAAGAGTGTGTGAAGTATGTACGCTAGAAAACTATTTTATTGATTGATAAATATAATAAAATTTTATTCACCACGTTCGTGAATTTTTATGGTGACTAATGCAAGATAAACGACTCAATTTCATCTCGTCCCTCGAAACTGAAATTCTGCGAGTTTGTAATTTAATTAGAGTGTGCCGGGTCCAAGAATTCCATGGTGTTATTATTGCGACAGCGGTCTCAGTGAATAATCACATCCCTATCCTAACTAGTCCAAGGGGATAAACATAAAAATAAACATAACCGACGAGCGATTCCCCAAACTAATACAAGAAAGTTCTCCTGGTCATTTAGATGGAAATCAGGACGCTTCCGGATAAATCTCGTAAAAATTCCAGCTAAATATTTCAAAAGAAGTGCCTTCAGTTTTTGCAAGAACTCTTTCATAGTTGACTACATTTTTAAAGTTTTTATAAAAGTTTCAATTTATAATTATTTAAATATTAGTAAGAAAATTTAAAATAGCTTTTCCAGGATTAAAATGTTGTTTTATTTCACAAATAGGAAAGTTTACCAGCATGAACCATGGGCCTATGAGTGAAATAATATATTTTTTCTATGTCGGTGTCCTTATGAGGCCATACCGAAAACACTTCGTCAAGAAGATCTATAAACGCACTGCTTTTGGCGTTTTTCGTTTTCTAAAAGTTGTATGACTGCTTTCAAAACTTACTGATTAATACCATATAACCTCAAATACTTGTCTGTTTTGAGATTAAGTTGGATCCTTAAAATTTTGAAGCAACGGGAATTGGAGCAGCCTTAGGAACCCAAAGTATGAATTTGAAGTTAAAAATTATTTGAACAATTTTTTTTTTGTCTTGAATCGAACGTTTCGGAGATAAAATTTTCTCCATCATCAGCTATTAAAAAATTTGTACATTACAATTTAAAACAATATAACATAAAAATAAACCACTCACCAACATAGTAATAATATTCTTGTCGTTTTTTACATTATGGATACATAGTTTGAATGTTTAACATGTGATATATAAACAATCATTTTCTAAAGGTAAGTCAGATGACCTCCACAGAAAATACGTCTCCTCCACATGGGAGTCAACGAAATATAACACCAAAAAACATTCTTGCAAGTGTGAACAACAACCTGTGACAATAGTGCCAACAAAATGCACTGGATTAAAAATTACTATGTTATTTTAGAAATTTAATTTTTTCTGTAATTATGAATAAAGTGACTTAGATATTTTAAACTGTCAACTACTAAGGAACTTTTCACTCAACTTAAAGATAAAATACCAAGGAATGAAACAAAAAAATGTCATTTACAGGATAGAATGTGGTTCCTGCATGAAGCATTATATAGGGGAAACTTCTCAACCTTTCAAAAAACGTATATACCAACACGACTACCATGCAAATAAATTAAACCATAATCATAGTGCTCTAACTGAACATTCATGTGAAACTGGACATAAATTTAAATATACTGATACTAAAATATTAGATTCTGATAATTGTTATAACAATAGATTAATTAAAGAAACATTTTACATTAATTCAAATTCACAAAATAATTTAAATTATCAAACTGACTACAAAAACTATTTAAAATATCTAAATCACTTTATTCATTTTTAATCCAGTGCATTTTGTTGGTACTATTGTCACAGGTTGTTGTTCACACTTGCAAGAATGTTTTTTGGGGTTATATTTCGTTGACTCCCATGTGGAGGAGACGTATTTTCTGTGGAGGTCATCTGACTTATCTTTAGAAAATGATTGTTTATATATATAACATGTTAAACATTCAAACTATGTATCCATAATGTAAAAAGCGACAAGAATATTATTACCATGTTGGTGAGTGGTTAATTTTTATATTATATTGTTTTAAATTGTAATGTACAAAATTTTTAATAGCTGATGATGGAGAAAATTTTATCTCCGAAAAGTTCGATTCAAGACAAATAAAAAAAAAATTGTTCAAATAATTTTCAACTTTAAATTCATACTTTGGGTTCCTAACGTTGTTCCAATTCCCGTTGCTTCAAGTACTTGTCAGTCAACAATGAATTGAAAGTGGCAACACCGTCTATCTCATTTTTTGGACAAAATGACTTGTCAACCCATTTCTTATTCAAAATTTTGCAGGAAATCGATTGGGCAGCTCAGTTTTCCGATCCGGACAGCAGGAAGCGCGTGAATCGCAAATATTATAACAGTGGCTAACTAAAATCGATTTTTCGCGAAATTTTGAATAATAAATTAACAACTCGTTTGGCCAAAAATTGAGATAGCCGGTGTTGCCATTTAGGCGACGATTTCCTATTTCGGTGTCTTTATGAATCTGTAAATGCACTGAAAACGCGATTTTAAGTATGTTTATCACCGCACTGTTTTTGGCAATTTTTGTTTCCTAAAGATGGAATGATTGCTGTCAAAACTGATAGCTGAATGATATATAACCTCAAATTGCCGACAGTCAATAATGAATTTTTATGTGTTAAGTTAAAGTTGTTAGCGGGATGCGCGACCAAAATAAATGATAAAAAAGACCAATTCGCATTTTTTAAAAATCTAATAAAATTAAAATTACCTCAATCAAGAAAATAGTATAAAAAGTATGTTTCATAAGATCTGTTAACAGATTGGCTTATGAATTTTTCTTTTAATGTACTATTTTACTTCACTTGAAAATTTTATGTATTTGCATTATTATAGGTACCATTCCTATTCCGTAAAAAAGTTATTGGTTAAGATGACTCGTAAGTACTCATGATAACGAGTGTAAAAGAGCAAAAACATAACACGTAATGGACTTTTTTCATTCTTTCTAATTTTTGAAACAGTAATAAAAGAGACTTTTTATACTCTAAAATGAATGAAATAAAGTATGTTTTTACAGTGGACGTAAAAATTTTATCTTATTTTTATTTATGTTATTATTTGGGTGATACAAATTGCGCCATAATTTTCCATTCATAAATGAAAGTGTTGTTACAATTTAACCCTTTTTTCTTCTGTGCCGTTTTTACTCATCGGTAATATTTTAACATTTTTATTTTTGCAAGATACAGTTAGTAACAATGAGGTATTTCCACATTTTTTTGTTCTTGAGTTCGAAATGTTAAATAGATAGGAAATCTCATTTTGTCGCAAGTACGCATTATAGAATGTGTCTTGAAAATCACTGTTTTTTATTCGAATTACAATACAAAAAAAAACTGTAAAATATGTAAAAATTTATTGTATCCGTATGTTTTCATCCTGTGTGCAGTGGATAATTCCGGACTATTCTATAAATATCTGGCAATTTTAAAAGAGTAGGTGTACATATAAACCTAAAAGTCGAAAGGAGAGCGCTGTATTTCCACTAGCCAGATCACCGATTAGAATACATCCTAGTAGCATCCGTTGTAAAATTTCGAGTTTTTACTCTATGGTAAAATAATAATGATATTGTTTTCTTTCTTTATTTTACTTGGTAAATATATGTATATTTTTTATAATATAATGTTAGTTTCTTTTTTAATCAAAATGACTTTTTACTTTGTGAATATTTTTTATGTACCTACCTGGTAGGAGCCAAATTACCATAACGGGCCTTAACCTTCTTGCTGCCTCTTGGAAAGCCATTTCTGACCCAGGCTTTAGTTAGCCGAAGAAATTCATTTCACCCTCGTCAACAAACGCCAAAGAGCTATTAGCTCTTACCAAAAAGGACCTATGATAGACCTTTACTGGCCATTGTCCTCTGAAATACCTTATATATATATATATATATATATATATATATATATATATATATATATATATATATATATATATATATATTATATATATATATATACAGGGTGAGTCTGGCCCCTTTAACTTTTTTATTATAAGTAATAGAAAAAAATGACTCATATAAAACAAACTCAACCATATTCCACAGTCATTGAACTTAAGCCCAAGTGAGCAAGTGCGGGAATTTTTTTAATCCTAAGTGAAAAGCTTTGTGGAACGTATTACACAGAAAAATAAATAAATAATACAGCTTTTTCATTTATTTTACGGGATAAATATTGAAAATATTCATAATTTTATGACAAAAAAGTCTCCGCACGATAATCAAAACATTAATATTATAAACCGTTTTATGTTTTATAAAGAAATATAATATTTTCTTAGGTTTCCTTTTGTTTTTATAGCAGCAACTAAATGTTATATTCTGCCATTCTTCTTGTAGTTTATTTCTTAATTCTTCCTTAGTTTTAATAGTATATATATTCATTTTTATTTCAAAAATTTCCCGCACTTACTCTATTGGGTTTAAGTCCGATGATTGTGGAGAATGATTTAGATTATTTTTTATTTTATTCAATAGCCATTCTGTTACGGAGCGCTAATTATTTGCAGTAATATTTACTATTCATAATTGTTACAATAAGCTCATTTTCTTAATCTAGTTGAGAAAATATACCCCGAAAACATAATGCTGCAATGAGCCCCCCAAACATTGTTAGCCCAGGGCCCCCAAAGTTCACGGTCCTCCCCTGTTTACATCCATTGTACTGACACAGATAGTTTTACAACTGAAAATACATGAATTTGACAGACTGTACTGGCAAGAACTGACGACCGTAATAAGGTTCAATTCACTCGAAAAGTATAAATGAAACACGTAAAACTCAGCTAGTGTACATTGATTTTTATACAGTGTGAACACTGAAAACCGTGACATAGGCGTTTAACATGTAAAACAGTTTTTTTTTACAAATATCATCGAAGAGTATCTAAATACTCCTAGTTTAATGGCTTATTATTGAAATATTTGCGAAAGTATAATGGAGTTCGACAGTTATTACTTATAGTTTATTAAAAACAGTAATCATGGAAACTTATTCTGTAGCTGAATTGGTTAGAT
The DNA here is from genome assembly GCA_963082715.1 of Harpalus rubripes. Taxonomy (NCBI): domain Eukaryota; kingdom Metazoa; phylum Arthropoda; class Insecta; order Coleoptera; family Carabidae; genus Harpalus; species Harpalus rubripes. The sequence goes on along the minus strand of OY720458.1, from coordinate 44,556,586 downwards.
CGGGGCATCGTAATAATTATTCACGAATTCAAATCCTGCCCGCCTCATATTTTTATTAGTTTTTATTTTATTTTGTAAAATGTATTATTAAAAAAATTACAAAATTAAAACATAAATTGTTTAGTAAATCAAGTATTTTATAGAATTCACTATTTTTTTATTAATTTTAATTTTATAAGGTACTTTAGGTACAATAATTTTTTATTTCATTTCTGGTAGATTTATTCTATAAAATAAAATAACAACGTATTTGATAATACATTTTACAAAATAAAATAAAAATATAAACATATAAGGCGGGCAGGATTTGAACTTGTGAATAATTATTACCGTGTCCCGATCTAACCAATTCAGGTACCGAATACGTTTCCATGATTACTGTTTTTAATAAATTATAAGTTATAAATGTCAAATTGCATTATACTTTTGCAAATATTTCAACAATAAGCCAATAAATTAGGAGTATTTAGATACTCTTCGATGCCAAATTAAATAATCTTTCTAACCATATTAATAACTCCCACTGTCTTGCGGGACAGATGATATTTGAAAAAAACTGTTTTCCCATGTTAAACGCCCATATCACGGTTTTCAGTGTTCACACTTAGTGATGTGCTACTAAAAAATTCCCGCGAGAAATTTTGTTTTTTCCCGGGAAAATTCGCGGAAATTCCTGTAACTACGATTTGCAGAGAAAAATATCTTGAATTTTTTCCCGGATTTTTTTTGTAATTTTATTTTAGATAATATTATACCTTGACGCCTGTTATTTTGCTTTGCATGTTTGTGATTTATGCCAGTTATGCCTGCCTGTTACCTACTATTACTCCGTCAACAAATATTGTGGTGCTACGAAACATTTGAAATTATATACCTACTTGGGAAATTTAAAAAAAAAAAAATTCTTGGAAATTTTCCTGGGAATTCCGGGGAATTTTTCCTTAACATTCAAGTTCGGGAATTGACCCATCACTATTCACACTGTATAAATGGAAAACGCTATTAGTTTTCTGGAAGCAGTCCCAGAGTTCTCATGAAACCAGTTACTTTCCTAGAGTCAGTTCCCCGATCTCATTTGCCGTGATGTTCTTTTTACCTAGATGGTTAAACCTCCTTCTATAAATACATAATATTTAAACTATGCATTTTTGAAATTTTTAAATGAATAAATACATGTAGAAATTATAGAAATCCAGTATTTATTAATAGCATTTACATAAAAACTGGATTCATATAACTTCTACGTGTATTGATTTAAACAATTTGGATCCTTAATCATAAATTTATTTTAATTTTTTTGAAATTTTTAGTAAATTTTTACTTTACGTTACTTAACGATTCGGCAGCACTACCCTGCAAAGACCAAATCTGAAGCTACTATACACAACCATTTTTGCCACAATTAGACATTCACATACAATGTGTTCCTTATATATATATATATATATATATATATATATATATATATATATATATATATATATATATATATATATATATACAGGGTGAGTCTGGCCCCTTTAACTTTTTTATTATAAGTAATAGAAAAAAATGACTCATATAAAAGTTTTATTATTTTACGTATATAGTATATGATGATGATGGCAGATGTAGATATTTTTTATAAAGTCAGGTTTACAAGATACGACTATCAACTTTTATTTTTCAAATGGCAACCTATAATTATTTTAATAAAATAGAAACCACCATTTTTTTCTCTTTTCAACGATGTATTATTTTTTATTAATGTATTTGAAAAATTTCGAGAAAAATTAGATAATTTAGAAATATTATAGGTGGCTATGTGAAAATAAACAAAACATAACAATGTAAAACAATTAAATTAATGTCAAAAAAGTATACATTTCTTTGTTACTTAATTTAACTTATTTTGTAAACAAAAAAAATATATTTCGCGAAACATGCTGCCAGATGTTCGAACATATTACGTACAACGCTTGAATTTTTGTATTACAGAACATGGTCGTAATTTTGAACATTTGTTTTAAGTTGTTTTTGTTACTAAATTTGTTGTTTTAGTTTGCTAAGTTGTAGAGCACTGTTACGTTTTGTTTATTTTCACATAGTCACCTATAATATTTGTTTAAAAATTATTTGTAATATTTCTAAATTATCTCATTTTTCTCGAAATTTTTCAAATACATTAATAAAAAATAATACATCGTTGAAAAGAGAAAAAATGGCGGTTTCTATTTTATTAAAATAAATATAGGTTGCCATTTGAAAAATAAAAGTTGATAGTCGTATCTTGTAAACCTAACTTTATAAAAAATATCTACATCTGCCATCAAATAGTATATGTAAAATAATAAAACTTTAGATGAGCCATTTTTTTCTAAAAAAGTGAAAGGGAGGGGGCGTCTTCCCAGACTCACTCTGTATGTATATATATATATATATATATATATATATATATATATATATATATATATATATATATATATATATATATATAAGGAACACATTGTATGTGAATGTCTAATTGTGGCAAAAATGGTTGTGTATAGTAGCTTCAGATTTGGTCTTTGCAGGGTAGTGCTGCCGAATCGTTAAGTAACGTAAAGTAAAAATTTACTAAAAATTTCAAAAAAATTAAAATAAATTTATGATTAAGGATCCAAATTGTTTAAATCAATACACGTAGAAGTTATATGAATCCAGTTTTTATGTAAATGCTATTAATAAATACTGGATTTCTATAATTTCTACATGTATTTATTCATTTAAAAATTTCAAAAATGCATAGTTTAAATATTATGTATTTATAGAAGGAGGTTTAACCATCTAGGTAAAAAGAACATCACGGCAAATGAGATCGGGGAACTGACTCTAGGAAAGTAACTGGTTTCATGAGAACTCTGGGACTGCTTCCAGAAAACTAATAGCGTTTTCCATTTATACAGTGTGAATAGTGATGGGTCAATTCCCGAACTTGAATGTTAAGGAAAAATTCCCCGGAATTCCCAGGAAAATTTCCAAGAATTTTTTTTTTTTTAAATTTCCCAAGTAGGTATATAATTTCAAATGTTTCGTAGCACCACAATATTTGTTGACGGAGTAATAGTAGGTAACAGGCAGGCATAACTGGCATAAATCACAAACATGCAAAGCAAAATAACAGGCGTCAAGGTATAATATTATCTAAAATAAAATTACAAAAAAAATCCGGGAAAAAATTCAAGATATTTTTCTCTGCAAATCGTAGTTACAGGAATTTCCGCGAATTTTCCCGGGAAAAAACAAAATTTCTCGCGGGAATTTTTTAGTAGCACATCACTAAGTGTGAACACTGAAAACCGTGATATGGGCGTTTAACATGGGAAAACAGTTTTTTTCAAATATCATCTGTCCCGCAAGACAGTGGGAGTTATTAATATGGTTAGAAAGATTATTTAATTTGGCATCGAAGAGTATCTAAATACTCCTAATTTATTGGCTTATTGTTGAAATATTTGCAAAAGTATAATGCAATTTGACATTTATAACTTATAATTTATTAAAAACAGTAATCATGGAAACGTATTCGGTACCTGAATTGGTTAGATCGGGACACGGTAATAATTATTCACAAGTTCAAATCCTGCCCGCCTTATATGTTTATATTTTTATTTTATTTTGTAAAATGTATTATCAAATACGTTGTTATTTTATTTTATAGAACAAATCTACCAGAAATGAAATAAAAAATTATTGTACCTAAAGTACCTTATAAAATTAAAATTAATAAAAAAATAGTGAATTCTATAAAATACTTGATTTACTAAACAATTTATGTTTTAATTTTGTAATTTTTTTAATAATACATTTTACAAAATAAAATAAAAACTAATAAAAATATGAGGCGGGCAGGATTTGAATTCGTGAATAATTATTACGATGCCCCGATCTAACCAATTCAGCTACAGAATAAGTTTCCATGATTACTGTTTTTAATAAACTATAAGTAATAACTGTCGAACTGCATTATACTTTCGCAAATATTTCAATAATAAGCCATTAAACTAGGAGTATTTAGATACTCTTCGATGATATTTGTAAAAAAAAACTGTTTTACTATGTTAAACGCCTATGTCACGGTTTTCAGTGTTCACACTGTATAAAAATCAATGTACACTAGCTGAGTTTTACGTGTTTCATTTATACTTTTCGAGTGAATTGAACCTTATTACGGTCGTCAGTTCTTGCCGTACAGTCTGTCAAATTCATGTATTTTCAGTTGTAAAACTATCTGTGTCAGTACAATGGATGTAAACAGGGGAGGACCGTGAACTTTGGGGGCCCTGGGCTAACAATGTTTGGGGGGCTCATTGCAGTATTATGTTTTCGGGGTATATTTTCTCAACTAGATTAAGAAAATGAGCTTATTGTAACAATTATGAATAGTAAATATTACTGCAAATAATTAGCGCTCCGTAACAGAATGGCTATTGAATAAAATAAAAAATAATCTAAATCATTCTCCACAATCATCGGACTTAAACCCAATAGAGTAAGTGCGGGAAATTTTTGAAATAAAAATGAATATATATACTATTAAAACTAAGGAAGAATTAAGAAATAAACTACAAGAAGAATGGCAGAATATAACATTTAAATGCTGCTATAAAAACAAAAGGAAACCTAAGAAAATATTATATTTCTTTATAAAACATAAAACGGTTTATAATATTAATGTTTTGATTATCGTGCGGAGACTTTTTTGTCATAAAATTATGAATATTTTCAATATTTATCCCGTAAAATAAATGAAAAAGCTGTATTATTTATTTATTTTTCTGTGTAATACGTACCACAAAGCTTTTCACTTAGGATTAAAAAAATTCCCGCACTTGCTCACTTGGGCTTAAGTTCAATGACTGTGGAATATGGTTGAGTTTGTACCATTAAAACTAAAGAAGAATATATCGCAATCGATTCAATAGCTCGTCATTTAGTTTCTGATTCAAATGCCAATCGAAACCCAAAAAAATATTTACCCCTACTTCTAAGGAAGTTGTTAAGTCTAAGCAACGTTGCTTGCCATAAATTATAACCAACAGAAACAAATATAAAGCCTGTCATTTTCATGTTTTATTCAGTGTTCGCAATTATTATTGGTTGTTTGCTATAACAACGTTGCTAAGATATAAGAACTTTCTTAAAAAATAGGGCTTATTATATACTTTTAAATCGTAGGTAACTTTTTTTGTCATAAAATTATGAATATTTTCAATATCTGTATTAAGTATTTACTTTTTTTTCTGTACAATACGTAACAAAATGCTTTTCATCTTGGATTAAAAAAAGATTGGGTTTTAGCTAGACTATTATTTTTCACTAATGTTGACAAAGCCTTTTAAAAAAAAAAAATAAACAAATTCAGTCAGAATAAACAACAGCGAGAGACCCTTTGTATCTGCGGGGCCCTGGGCTGCAGCCACTGAACTAAATATAAAACGGAAACGGTTGTGTCCTTTATCACAACATAGGCATTTCCGGCGCTCGATAGGAGATCGCCATACTACTCTACTTCTAGTGTATTTCATTATTTCAGGTTTGCACTTTGAGATATTTTAAAGGTGTGTCATTTGTAAACTGTTATATTGCCATATTCATCTTTGTTTTGGTTTTTAAATAACCTGTTTATGTGAGTGAAGGAGTGAGGTAATTTTAAACTTTGCTGTTACTTTCACGGTGAGGTAATCTTGTTCGCGACGTGGGAGACGAAGAAGGCAGTGGGTTGGGCTGGCAAGTACCCCCCACTTTCAATGTCCAAGCCTTATGACTCCGCAACAACGGCTTAAAAATCAGAACTACCATTCCGACTATATACATATTTCAGAGGCTAAAAGAGAGAAATCATAGACGTTTTTCCCTAAAACAGAATAACCATAATATTTTTTTTATTAAAATTTAAATAAAAAGCTGCCTATAGCTAATAGCAGGAAATGTTTTTTGATCATTAAACCATGCAGTATACAACCACAAGATTGAATCTGATTATTTGACTACAATTACCATTTTGTAATAAAGATTAAATGCGTCAAATATATGGTTCTCAGAATTTATAATACCTATGTGTACATATTGATTGAAGGTGATATATATCATTGCAACTCTGCCACTAACTCAATGAAAATTCTTTCGAGGAATAAAGTCCCTTCGCTCTCTTTCTCATAGTAGCTAAGAAAACAGATCTGGCGATAATATTCGGTGACGTGGGAGTTTTCCAGTGCATTGATTGCCTCTTGGTTTCCGGATGGTACTGAAAAATATATGTTTTATCTAATTATCTTTTTCGGCAAGTCAGGTTCTGTAGAGACAACCTCACTGCAAATCTGTTTCCGGACATCGCTCTGTCCCTGGCTGAGGTTTTCTGGTACCATTTTGTCACAAATTTCGTTCATGCCTAATTGTCATGCAATATCTGTCGTACTTGTACACCGGGACAATGCTTCTGCCCACAATGCTCTGGCTGTAAAGCAGTTTCTGGATGAGGAGAAAATTATTGCATAGGAATATTCACTTTACTTGCCGGATTTGGCACCATGTGACTTCTATCTGTTTTCAACGTTCTCTTGTCCCTCGACAAATAGTTTGTGCATACACTCGACTACGTGTCATTATATTAATATCTGCCCGTACACATCCGTCAACAGTTTCAACACTCACTTGGTGATTTTTTCAATTTTACAAAGAATTTCGGATTAATGCGCTGTTCATTTTTAAAATTAGACATGATTCCGGCAAAACGATCAAATACTTGTACTTGTATCTTTAATTATTACTGATAACTGACTGACTACTACAAGGTAAGCAGGCTTATTCTCATCTGGCTCATGTCGATAAATTTATTTTACACTTTTTCACAAAAAATGTTATGTAGCGCATTAAAGTGTAATTTATTGTGATCGCCTAGTTTTGTAATATTTCTGAAATTTTTAATGAAAAATTTGTTTCATGATAATGATCAGCTGTTCATAACAGTTGTTGGTTAGTTGGTGAAGATGGCAATGAAAAACAATTAGTTGAATTAATTGCAAGATCATACTATAAAATTCGCTTTTACAATTTAGCAAAGAAGCAGACAGAATGTTTGGTAGGAGCAAATATAAGAACATCTCTCAATAAATTATTTTTTCTTCAAGCGTATTATAATATGCATTTATGCTACTGTACACACGCTGTAGAAGATATTCATTGTCTTACTAGTACAAAAATGTTGTTATTGTTGTACTAGTAAAAAAATGTTAGTTTCTTAGTTCACCGCTGGCGGCGGCAGTGGCCACAGCAACACAGATCATATTGAAAATTGTTATTTGACAGTTGAATCGTTTGTGTTTTGTAGTGTACACAGCCAGCTTTGACTAAAATTGCAAATTTTACAAATAAAAAAATTCCAAAAAAATGTCAAAAAATTATTTAAAACACTTGAAGAAAAAATAGTATATGTCATTCGGAGTAGAACGCCCTTTTTGTGTTTTACCCAGCTTGCCAGGCCTCGGCTATCGCCTCGGCCGCAATAGCTGGGTTCAACACAAAAAAGACCGCTTTCTACTCCTGATAACATAATATACTATTATTTATGCATCAATGATAAATGATTATTAAATATGGACCTATTTTTTAAATTTTTCCTTTACACTAATATTTTTTTTTATTATATTTGTGGTTTTCTTACTGTCTTTCGATTAATTTTATTTTGGAAGCTTTTACTCGTATAATCAAAACAAAAATTCAAAATTCGCGCTTTTAAAACCCGGAGGCAGAGCAGTATGGCAGTCTCCTATGATGCGCGCAAATTGAACCTTAAAGCGAGATCCCGTTTATATTTAGTTTAGTGCCTGCAGACTATAAAGCCCATGCCTAAATCCGCCCCTAGATGTAAAAAAATTAAGTCTTTACAGCCCGAATCTTGTGCAGTGATATCCATTGCTAAGTAACCTATCTATTTGACAGCTAACAAACTTGTACTGGACTTTTGTAATATGTGTCATTTAAAATGCACTATACGCATATATTGTGACAACAACTAGTGACAAAAGTGACTAGTCCTCAACTAAATAATAATAGTAAATAATAATAATAATAAATAATAATAATAAATAATAATAATATGAAAATTATTGAATTTGAAAACGACCTGATTATTGTAATGTTGTGTAGTGGTGTATTAATAGGGCATTGTTGGCATCTGGCTTGGTCTGTTTGACTGGTAATTTGTAAGTGGAGATATTCAAATGCATCGAAGCAGCTGTGCTGTGCCGTAATGGCCGTAGGGTCGTATGTTTCCCGAAAGGAAATTAGTAGAGACGTTGGTGCACCCGCTAGGAAAAAGCGTAAAAACCGACTGAACGCTAGAGAAATTAGATTTCCTCCAGCAAACAGAACCGAACTCAACGATTTCATACTCCGAACAAACACAATTTAATATAGAGATAACTTAATCAGATTTTATTTTAGAAAGTGGATATTTCCACACACAGTGTCTTCAGAGAATAGAATACATGCATATACAGTATGTTAGGTTTGATTCTGTTTGAGTAGGTTAGGTAAAATTGTAATTGAGGAACTTAGGGCAAAAACAACCACAGTCCAAATATTGTAAATATGAGTTATGGTATGACTAGCGAATGAAAGTTGACGTTTAAATTATTTTATAGATGTGGTTTCTCTTGTAACCCCAGAGAAGAATAGAATTGTACGAAATATTGAAGTATGAAATTTTTGCATGAACCTATGTAAATACTGGACAAGGAAAGCACAGAAATACATTACTATGTCTGGCTGAAAATAGATGGTCGACTAGGGTAACTGAATATCAAAACAGGGGTGCGTTTAAAATATTTTAAACATTTTTCGTTTATGTTGATTATAACAAAATATTTAGATCTTTAAACTATTTAGTTTCGCAATTCTATGAAATAGGATTATTTTTAATTTCCTCTAACGGTATTAATTTTTTTAAATACATCCCTGAATTCTGTTGCTAAGGTCATTTTAAATGCCTCCTGGTATTGAGTATAATTCTAATCTTCTGTAACGGAATATATAAGGGTCAGTTTCCTTTCAAATCCAATATAGAGAAATGTTTTCAAAAGAAATAAATGATCTAAACGTCAACTTTCATTCGCTAGTCATACTATACATACAGTGACATCTATTTTCAAGGATGCCACATAGTTCGGTAAAACTGTTTCTCGTAAATAATATTTTAGTTACAAGTTATTACATTTTAAAGTTTGAGCGTTTCTACAAAAATGTCCTATATAAAAATCACTAATTGTTCATCAATATTTATTTATCTTTACTTAACATCTAGTAAATAATTTCCTAATATTTAAATATGATCCTGAGTTACATTAAGTTACAGAAATCCGTAACAGTAAATTCAAAAAAATGGGCTAGGTTGTTTTTGGTAGGGCAGAAATTACATACTTAAGAAAATTTTACCAATGTATTTCCTTTTGTTCATAAAACAGTAAACACCCGGTATATGAAATATTACACGACTAAATATGAAAATTTTGGACATGTATGATTTAATAATTGCGGATTAATATTTTACATAATATATTAATATAGCACGGAATACATTATTTATTAAATCATAAATAATATGTTTCAGCATTGTATTGGATCAACAAAATATAAGGTATAAACAAATGCTCAAATCAGTATTTAATTTGAATTTAATATTGTATAAATTGAATTCATGCCCTATACTCCACATATTTTGAAAACGAATTACATATATATATATATATATATATATATATATATATATATATATATATATATATATATATATACAGGGTGTAAATGAAATAAGTGCATTAAATTTAACCAGTAATGTAACTCGATGAGAGGAACAATATTTCTTAATAACTTTTTTTTCTAAGTCTTTTAGATTTTGAGTCAAAATTCTTTAAAGATTTGCTGCATATTTCGTTACCCGCTCATGAACAAATGCTGCCGTATTCAAGTCGGATACAAACAGCTCAAAAATTATCGGTTATCGGTTACACTTACAGTCACAGTAATTAATAAACGAATCAAGGGAAATAACATTATTATTAATTAATACGTAATAGTACAGTTTTTAAAATAAAGAAATTTAAATTTTGGATAACAAAATTATAAAGTTGTGTATTAAACCAGGGTTTTTAATCACCTGTGAATAGTGTGAATAGAGGAAGACAAGGAGGGACGAGGACGAGCAAAAGCATAGTTGTTAGGTTATGAGATGATTATTTATCGTCGACAAATCATAATAGTTTAAATACGTTATTCAAAAAATGTAAGTACAAACTTTTGTCCATTTAAAAGAGGTACATGAGTACCAATAATAGTCGTCCATTTATTGTTCCTGGCCAAACATTTTTTAATGAAAATTTTTACAGCATTTTCGTCTGTCGAGATGTGTATAGTGCATAATAAATACACCTTACCAAGTAAATTCAGTCTCATTAATGAACATTATGAGCCATTCCCAAAATTGAAGTCTGTTATGTGCTGAAAACATAGAACTTTTTGCACATGTTATGGATATAACTGTTGCTTTTTTTAAAATTGTCATATGTGACACTCCGTATTGTGATGTGATAAAGATGTACAAGATTAACAAATGTGCGAATATTAAGAACAGAATGATTTGTTGATGATTTGGAAACGCTCCGTGTAAATGCGTTGGCAACTCCATGACACTGTCTTTATGTCAACCGTGATGTCAAGTAAAATGTAGTACAGATACGAGTAAAAAAATAAATAAACCATAGGTAAGTAATTACAATGTCTGTGTACTCGCATTTTGACAGAATTTTACCTTATAAACAAGTTTAGTACTAATATCAAAATTTAATTGGAACAATTGACAGGACTGTCAATTGCTAAAACAAAATTTTTCATAGCTATTGCTACTGCATTCAATTATCACAAAAATAAACGACTCGTCAATTTACGGGGTGGTAAAAATGCTAAAAAATATGCGATTTCGAGAAAAAGTTATTAAGAACTATTGTTGCTCTCGACGAGTTATATTACTGGTTAAATTTAATGCACTTATTTCATTTACACCCTGTATATATTGTAATTTATACTTTAGTACATATTACTTTTACACATGTATGAGATTTTGTTAAAAATTTGCATGTTATATTTACTGATACTAAGTACGTATACCGTGAGTATCAGCTAATATGCAATAATTACTATTTTGTCATCAATGTATTACTATGGATACTATTTATACATACTGTACCGTTCCAGATAAAATGAAAAATAGGTTGTGAAAAAATTCGAATGGTTATTTGGCACAATGCTGGTTATAGTTTGATAATTGTTTGTGATATGTTTGCTAATTTATCTCCTGAACGTCCTAGACTAAATCCGTACAGTTTCAATATTATTTACAAAATTCAAAAGTGATGTTTAGATAAGAATCATACGAAAAGGGCAAGAAAAAAAACTGCGCGAATGGAAGAATATATATTTATTTTTTATTGATACTGCTCTTATTACTTTCATATCTTATTTATAAATCAGTAAATTATGATGACAAGCTCATTTGACATTGACAACCTATGTTGCATTCAGTATGTGTAAATAGTATCCATAGTAATACATTAATGATAGAATAGTAAATATTGCATCTTAACTGAAACTCATGTTATAATTAACAATATATACTTTGAATATATATTTTGAAAAACGTCTATATATGTTTATGTCTTTTTATTTTGTCACTAATATAATCATAAATGAACTTTGAAACAATGTACTAAAAAAAAAAAAAACATTAACACTGACAGATGATACAAATCACACTTTCGTAAAAAAAATATATTGTAACCTGCAAGCACCGCTGCGTCGAGCAATCGTCTATGTAAGGCGATGACGTTATCGTCGCGAGCTAGTTGCGAAGTAAACAAACGAGTCTCGAACTGAATTACTTCCGATCGCCTGAAGCTTTTGTATTCGATGTTATTATCGGGTGGAATGTTCGAGAGTTCTCCAGAAGGTAATGGGCAGCTATATAAAAGCGTCGCAGGTCAGCCCGACAGTTAGTTCAGTTCAGTCCCAAATCAAATTTACTAAATTTATCCCGATAGTTTCAATCCGGTTGAAATTCAACCTGGTCGAATTTCAAGGTTAACTCTCTACCGTTTATCTCGCTCTTGTTATAGCGGGTTGAACCCGATCGAAAGCATTGGCGAAATGTCAATTTAGTTATGTTTACTTGATTTTTCCGGACGAATATAATCAAAAATGGAACAAGAACGAGTAATGATATTATGCACATATTTTTAAAATAAAAGGTTACGAATGAAAAATAAAACACGAAGTTTTGACTGGTGGGAATACATTATGTTACAATTTACAAATTCAGATTAAATAGAAAATTTTACAGTTTCTAAAAACACTTTTAATTATATTTGCGAGGTACTAAATAATATATTGAAACCAAAATATATTTTTTAAGCGACCCTTCTAAAATTGTAAGTTTTGAGAAAAAGATTGCTCTCTCACTATATTGTCTCACTAGCTGTTGAGAATATGGAGTATTCTAAGTTTTTTTCCGTGCATAAGACCGAGAATTTTCATTTCATTAAGGAAAGAAAATACATTACTTCCTGATTCTGCCAAATGTTTCTTTTTGATATAATTTAATTCTAATCACATACGATTTGACTGTTGAAATACAGCTGACAGATAACGTCTAACGATAGTGAATCATACATGTACTTCGATCGGGTTGAGCGTTTATCCCGTAAAGTCAATCCGGTCGAATAAGCTCAACCCATTTGTATTTTAGAGTCGAGTTGAAAATTTCAATCCAGTTGAAAATGCGTTTATTCCGATCATTTCAACCCGCTAACTTCAATCGGGTCGATTCAACTCATTTTCAAGCGGGTTGAAACTGTCGGGATAAACTAGGTAATTGTGATCGGGGGTTGAGTATACAGAGGCTGTGGCAGCGCAGTACATTTCCGTTACATAGATAGGGAGTAAAGCAGTTAGTGAGTTTAGTAGCATATCAGTATCGTGGTGAGCGTATGCAGTATAGTGTCGAGTGGAATACTCGGGAAATTACTGGTATACTGGGATAGCTATGGAAGTGAATACTCGGTAGTTTTGAGTAGTATTGGGAAGCTAGAGTATACAGGGCCAGTAACGGCGAGTGGAAGTGGATTCTTGGCATTGGTGTTGAAGAGTTATGGCATACGGACAGTTGGATATAATGGATCAGAAGTCAGTCAATTAGTAAAGTTAAAGAGAACTCTGAACTCAGACAGAGAGTTGAACGGAGTGAATTCTGTCCGGGCAGTAGAGTATACAAACGCTGTAGAAGTTAGTTGAGTATACAGACGCTGTAGAGCTCAGACAGTTGAATAAATAGTGACACAAATATCTTGGAAATAAATAGTTGTGTTAATTGCTTAAATAAATAAATAATCTTAGTGTTAGTGTTTAATTAGTTAACTTGTCATTTGTATTATCTTTTTAATATTTATTTATCGTTTAATAAACTTTTATTTTAATTAACCAGCCACTAAGGGAGCAAGCCAGTTCAACTTGATGCCGGTCCCAAGCCCGTGTAAATGGTGAGGGTTGGTGGTAGGAAGGGCATCCGATCGTAAAATCTTCGCCAAAATCAAAGATGGATAGTGTAGGTTTGGAAAGTGGTATAAGGACTAGGGTATTCCTCGGAAATGACATGGAGTTACAGCCTCGCCTGACCCATGTGTCAAGTCAGTGAGGGTTACCCCGTCATGGACGGTCGGGGTTAGAGAAGCTAGTCCTCAGGATTAGAACTCTCAATGTCAGGAGTATGAGGAAGGCCAAGAGAAGGACTGTGATGCAGAAAACTTGAGTAAGAAAGGGCTGTGTGAAGATGCGTTGGACAGGAATGAGTGGAAGGAACAGCAACCCCTAATAAAATAAGGAAAAGCTGAAGAAGAAGAAGAAACTTTTATTTTAAATAATATTTCTTTGATTTTTACACTTCACCCAAATAAATAAAACGTTACATTATGAACAATACAAAAGAGGGCAGCACATGACAAAAAAATATTAACAACAGTGTTAAAAGAACTGATTTACCATGTTACTCTCCAATTTAATGTACATCTTGAAAATAAACACCCGGTATATTAAGAAGTAGCACAACAAATAATATTTTTTAAAGGTAAATTTCAATTAAAATAAATAATATTTTACATTTTTGCCTGAGTGTCACGTCGCGAATCTGGGGAACCGGGTTCGATCCCGACCGACACCAGATATTTCGAATTTTAAATGGCACAAAATTGACCCCTGTGGTACATTCTCCACGTCAGAAATGAGTGCCCGTGAGGTGACGCCTGGTAAGCGCCCGAACGGTGCAAACATTTCATCTTTACCGATATCTATGTACCAAGCAGATTGGCACACCCAGCAATGTGTAATAAGCCGTGATGATATATTTATTTTATTTATTTATACATAATAATTTGTTGAATGAATATTCTGTAGTTCGCCTCTGCGCCAGCAATAAAGACAGGATAGTTTCTTGCCTGCATATTTTGTGAACCGTACAGTACAGTTACCGTTTGCAGAATGATTTGTACCGGTTCCGGTAACCACTGTTTTACTGTTTTATCATCAGAGACAATCGTTCAAATCTACTTCAAATGAATTCTTTACAATTTGAGAAGTATTTGCAAACAATACTCTATAATTAAAGCCAGATAAAATTTAAAAAACTTTTGTATGTTAAATTCATTCGTAGGATATTCAAACAATATTATTTTACATCTTTAATTTTTTCATGATTTCAGAAATATTATAAAAATTATTCATGAATTCTTTTGGCACTGGAATATTATCTGCTTCAAAGATAATTTGACTTGCATTTTATCTTAACAAATATAAATCAGGAGAAACAAAGAATAAAAAGATTCATTTTTGGTATAAATATTTCAAATATTTTGCTACTGCCGGGATAAAAGGTCATAAGTCGTTCTTTTTTCAAAATAATTAAATTCTGATTAAATTTGGAGCCTCAACGTACATAATTTTGACTGAGACAAGACTATATAAGTCTATCTTGGAAATTTATGGGCATGCGTAAATACGGTTGAAAGGGTCTAATTGTACGTTTTGATACCAAATTTAATCCAAACGCAATAATTAAAAAAAAAAAAACAACTTATGACCTTTTGTACGGGCAGTAACAATTTTATTTCATATTTTATAAGATTTTATTTAATTTAAAATTTCACTTTTATGTTAGTTCGTTACGCAGTTCATTTTTTACTGTAAGGTACTCGTGTGTTTCAAAAATTACAAACGAAAATGTCCAAATATTTATTTTACAATTCGCCTAGTTATTTTGACGACATTTATATTTATAAAGTAAATTTCAATGGGCGACATGTTAAAATAAAATCCGATATGTATTGACATTTTTTGAACAGTAAAATGAATATTGCAAATGTATTAAAATATAATATGAAAAGAGTTCTGTAAAAACAATTAATATTTGAACGAGTTTTTATTGGAAACATTTAAATGAAATACAAATATTTTCATCTGTATTTTTAATTTAAATTAGTCATATGTACATATAAAAAAAATATATCATTATTACGGCTTATTATTCATTGCTGGGTGTGAAGAGCCAATTTGTTTTTATTCACAGATATCAATAATGATAATATTAGTATACGACTGCTGGGCGACGAAAAACTGGATGAGTCACATTTGGCGATAATCAACTGAGCTATAATCAAGTGGGAAGTGGGCGATGAATAAGCGGCCGTCGGTCATATCTGGGCGACAAAAACTTAAAATTTTACACTCATAGCAGGAATATAATTTGGTGGATTTTCTTGCACAAAAAAATAGAAAAGTGACGATCTGATTTTTCTAAACATACCTACCATAATATAACCTAACGCATAATTTCGTAATGGGATATGCCCTATAATATTACTATTATATTCATTTCAAATTATATCATAACTAATGAGAAATAATATTTTTCTTGTATGTTGTTACTGGATAGAGCAAGTGTATTCGCGGCTAAGTAAAGCTCGTAGCCACTTAGCGGCCAAATTTGAAACCTTTCTAACTCATATTGAGGTAATAAACATATGTTGTAATTTGCAATCACATGATAATTATCGTGAGTAGGTAGATTTGGGCCTTTTTTTGCTTTATTGTGTGTTAGTAGTGTTATTACCTTGGTACATATATTACATTGCGTTAGTTGTTTTATTAAAATATGGATCCTTCTACCATAAAAGTAATCACAACAAACCGTGTTTATGGCTGCCATTCGCGGGGATATAAAAAAGGTTAAGTTTTCATTCCCAAAAGCTGGTGAAAATACAGTAAAAATATTTAATAAATTTTGTAACAACTAGGAGGTAGACAAACGTAAAGCTTGAAATCTAAAAATCAAAACCGGTATAAACACATGAAAATATTTAAATTGATTACATGATGTCACCTAGTTAAATAAAATGATATTGCGGCAATATGTTTGCATTTTTGACTACTCCCTGCTTTACATGAACAGTGAAATGATTGATGATGATTGTAGGTACTATTAACTAGTGCCTTCACAAACACTATAATTTCATGTGGAAGTGAAGATGTGGCGCTAGTTTCTAAACACAGTGCAAAAATATTAATATTATTGTGAATCCTGCATTTAATATTTCTTCCTTTTACACATTCGTGATGTGTATGAGTTGCCTCCAAGAATTGAAAAAACTTTTTAGAGTTATTATGAACAAAGGTATCCAGGGTGTTTCTTCGATAAGGGATACCCGATTATTTTCTTTATTATTAGGAATAGAACGAAATCATTTAAATAAACGTTATAGTAGATCAAAGGGAACACTTGTTGAAAAAAATAATAATTAAGCAGTGGTTCTCAAACTAAAACATAAAGATCTGTTTTTTAAATGGGATTCTTTATAATTTTTTGGCTCATTCGATAGAGTATTTTTTTTTGAATTCAACCATGTAATTATTTTATATCCTTATATAACAATAATATTGAGAAAAATGCAATTGAAATTTAAATTAATTTTATGTTTATATTTATTTTTTAGTTGGCTATGTTCAAAAAACAAAACTGTCAATTTGAATTATTTAGGCATAATTCTTATTCCTGATATTTATAAAGTTATTAACAAATATTTATGTTCATTTTAATTTAAGTTAATTTTTTTTTCATGTATTTAAATTAAATTTATTTAAATTTCAATTGCATTTTCTCAATATTTTTCTTATGAAATAATCCCATTTAAGAAAATATAACTTTATGCTTTAGTTTGAGAACCACTGGTTAAATTTTTTTTTCTTTAACAAGTGAATGACCCCTTCCACCTCTGGAACTTTTATTTGCATTATTTTCTTTCATTACCAATAATAAAGAAAATTATCGGGGTGTCCCTTATACGAGAACCCTATAAACATAATCTTTTTATCGCTAACTGAGTTATTATGAAGTAATTTCTTCGTTTCATACAGTTCAAACAACAAGCATATGAGCATGGGCGCCCGCAGACTTTTTTACAAGGTGGGTCGAAATTTTTGTTGTAAGAAAAAAATGCGCCACAGGCGAATTTTTAATAATTTTCAAGGTCAAACGTGTTTTAATCCATAGTAAGGTAATATAGAGTTCTTTACAATGAAGCAAATTTAACAAATTCTTAAAAAATTAAAATCAATTTTTTATGACAAAAAGCGTATGTGCGCTCTAAAAGCGTAGAATTGCCCCTTCTAGGCTTTATGATGCGAGATGCGAGTATAAGCAATAACTACAGAAACATACAATCTGAAAATACAATGTTGCATTAAATTAAAATATATTACTGAGTAACAATATAATTATTCTATTAAATTGCTCAAAATAAAATGTATAATAATTAAATGTTAATTAAATCGCGCTCCTCACAAAATACGGCAACCCTAATCATACGTAGGTACTTTTAATATAAATAAATATGCAATGTCTATTCATTATTTACTTTTCTATTTCTTTATTTCTATAAAACAGTAAAATCGATAATTGTGAAAGTTTTGAGAAGAACGTGATCATAAAATGATTAGAATAAACTACGGCATATTAAAGAAAATACAACACCGAAGATAATGTAATATAATAATAGTACATAACATAATTTACTCATTCTGACACTTCAGCTATTTCGTACTTAGTAATAGATAGTATGTAATAAATTTTTGATTAAAATATAAGAGAATATTACCAATAATTATTAAAAAATACAATGATACATTGAAATGAAAAAATAAAATTATAATTTTATTTTTAAAAATGGATGCAGTCCATAAATGAAAGGGGGGTCAGTCGACCCTTTCGACCCCCCCTGTGGGCGCCTATGCATATGAGTAATTAAATGACAGTATGTATCACATCCACCATATTTGAAACGATCACAGCGTCGCCACCGGTGGGTTTAGTTGCGAATACCGATACATTTATTCCTTGTGTACCCGATCAGATTAAGTGAGTGAGAAGGATATAGATAATTCAATTGTAGAATAGTGAATTTCATATTTAAATTACGTTTAAATATAAATATTTAATCGTTAAAGATGATATAAATACGAGTACAATGCTAAATTAGAACACATAAAAATACAAATCTTGTTTATTTGTCAAATTATTATTTTTTAAATAAATTTTTGTATAAGATTAATTTTGTAAATTTGTTTCTTCCCTTAATTAACAGTTCTCACATATTTTGATACATAGTTTTTCGCTCAACACTTGCGAACCATTGTCATAAATTAAAATAACTAAATTTCAATGACGATAGCAAGAATAACCTACAAACTGTCAAATCTGTCAGACAAACGAATGACAAGTAACGAAAATGAAGACAACAAATCGGAATTATGTATCACTATATCTCTTTCGATGTGGTCGGGTACATGCGGAAATTAACACACTCTATCCTGTAGTTAACAAATCCTTGGTTGTTACATGTTATACTCGTAATGTGTACGGAGTTCTTTAGGAGAAATTTTGTATAATTTCATGTAGGTTTAATGTAATCCCAGTTCGTGCTGTATCGTGCATCAAAAGAAGAATATTAAAATCTGTCGTGAATGCTGTGTCATTAGTGTTTATCAAATCTGAAAGGATTTTAATTTATACTTTTGTTCAAGCCATGAAATCACATTTTGAATGTGGCTGTACATGTTTCAAACTTTGTTATTTAACTTTCATTCAAAAGATGTACTTGTGAATAATAAAAGCCAAATTCGAATCCGACCTATATACATTACTTATTAACTAAAGGGTACAGGAATAGAACAGGGAACCTATGAGGTCTGGTCTAAAAGTATCCGGTGCCGATAATAATATCTCTAATGATACAATAAAAATTACAGTTGCTTGACTCGACGCTCTGGCCGAGCCGACTACCCCGTATTACTGAATCCTAAATACGCCAGGCGTACTCAGCGGACTAGAGAAGAGGAAATCAATGACTATGTTTACACGTATAGCAAAAAAGTACTTTGACTTGACTTTGACTTTCAAAAAACGACTTTTGCCGTTGTGTAAACACTCTCGCCTATTACTTTTCTTCTTAAAGTCAAGTCCAAAATAAAATAGACTTGACTCATATAAGTAACTTTTAAAAAGTCGTGTGAACCAACGAACGAAACATACTTTACTTTACTAATAGTGACATCTAGTTTTCATCCACAAATTTCTAATAATTGGATATTTAATTACACAATTTTGTGTTTTATATCTGAATTTAAAATATTGTTGCTGCATAGTTATATTATTTAAAAATATCGCGCTTAAATTTAGTAACTGTAGTTTAGTATCCATTTTTTTCTATAAATAATTTATTCTTAATTATGATTATATGATAATAGTTAAATAGGTAACTTACATCACAAACAACCAAACTTTACTTGCTGTCAAAGTCAAAGTTGAGTGAAGGACAAGTAATAGACGTAAAGTGAAGTAGATTTGACCTTATGTGTAAACGCACCATTAAATTGACTTTTCATAAGTCGCCTTTTCAAAGTCAAGTTAAAGTAAATTTTTCTTATACGTGTAAACGTAGTCTATGTTGAGTGACTTTTTTAACGTGGGATTCTACCACATACATGTATTTGAATTCTGAAAGATGTCATAACTTTTCCTATAGCATTCCAATTAATGTCCCTAAAAATGGATGCGAATTTAAAGGATATCTAGTTGAATTCCATGTCCCGGATAAAGTTATCTTTTGACATCCACATGAAGCATGGTTTCCAGTTTATTTCAGAATTGTTGTTCTCATTCATTCTTTCATGTTTGGTGTACTCCTCCGACTTTGCATTATTGCTGATTCCTTTCGTATTGTTGATGCTGTTGCAATTAGATAGTAAGCGAGAAAATAAAATTAATATCCAAAAGCAAAAAATAAAATGTACCTAAAATATTAAATTTAGTGTTGTCTTTAATTACTATGTAGCTAAATTTAATGCCGATTATTCAATAATCTTGTCTAAGGTGAACTGTTCCTTTATTCTACAGGGCCCGGCATAGGAAACGCACTGTTTTTAATTAAGCGTTGCACAGAAAGTATTTGGTTTTTTAAAATTATTTATATCAAAATGAACCGCACAATGATAAATTAAAAATATTATTATCTCATGTGCGGAAAATCACATCCCGGAGATGTCCCCCGTTTTCTGTAATGCATGATTCCAGGCGTTTCCTGATGCTGCGAACTGCGTCAGTCAACATCTGACTTTTTTCTTTGGGGTTATCTGAAATCACGCGTTTACATTAATAAGCAGGAGCAGGGCACGCTGCAAACACTGAATGAAGAAATTTAATTGACATCAATCATATTCCGTGGCAGATGCATTTCGTAGCTTCAAGGAACACCTGGAATCATGCATTGTAGAAAACGAGGGATATCTTCGCGATGTGATTTTCCGCACATGAGATAATAATGTTTTAAATTTGTGATTGTATAAAGCTCATTTCGATATAACTATTTTTCTTAATCCAAATATTTTTTGTGTAACCCTTAATTGAAAACTATGCGTGTCCTCTGCCGAATCCTATATTATTCAATTTCTATTTACGGTCTAGAAATGCTATCATGGCCTATGTTATTTGCTAGAATCTTCTTCTAAATTTTTTATTTCGGCCAGGTCCTTAATAATTTCTTCATATGTTTTTTTTATTAATTATTACACATTTTCACTTCATATTACTATACTTCACTTCACGTCACTATACTTCACTATCATATTGTAACGTTTCTATTTGTTTGGGTGAAGTGTAAAAATGAATTAATTGTTATTAATTAAAATATATATTTATTAAAACGATAAATAAATATTTAAAAGTTAATAACAATGTCGATTACTAGGGTTAAACATATATTACATACTAATTAAAGCTACGAATATAATTAACTAGTTAAAAACTAACACAATTTATTTATTTATTTATAGAATTAACAACACATTATTTATTTACACGATATTACTGATTATTTATTTCGACTATATATGTCACTTCACATTCAACTGTCCGACCTCCACAGCGTCTGTATACTCAACCGACTCTACAGCGTCTGTATATTCAACTGCCCGGACAGAATTTACTCCTTTCACCCCACTGTCTATCACGGGCGCCGACTTTTCAAAATTTCCTTGGGGGCACAAGTTTTTAATAATGACCAAAATCAAAACATAAAATTTACCAAGAAAGAAAAATACTGGAAAGAGATGAAAGAAGAAAACCTAATTTACAATGGCAATTATTTTAAATTAATTTTATTTCTTCAATGTACCGAGTATAAATCAAAAAGTGGCACATAGGCCTTTAAGATAGGAAATCAACTTTACGTAAACGTTACCAAATTATTTTATGCAAAAATACTTCAAAATAAAGTTATACTGATTTAAATTATGCGTCTAAATCATGTAAAACGATTATTCTAGCTCGTCATATAAGCTAATAAATTAATTATGAAGATACTGTTTTATGAACTTTTACTCCAGGTAGGCATGGATTATGACAAAAATAAATAATTGTGCTAGTTTTAACTGTTAATAGAACTAAAATAGTTTATACTCTGTTCCATTTAAGCCTTTCAGCAGATGGCGCTCACATCAGCGCGAGTTTTAAGTAGCCAAAATTACATTGGCTAACCTTGTCTCTTGTTTACAATTTCAGCCAATCAGAGAGGTCAAAACTATTCCCTATTCTCTGCAAGACTGAATGGCTTAAATGGAACAAGGTATTTTTTTGTGATTTGTATTAGTTACTACTAGAATTTATTTTATGAGCCCCGATGCCCCCATTTAGTCGACGCCTATACTGTCTATTTATGTAAATCACTGTCTTTCTGACGCCGTTACTATCCCCGTATACCTAACTTCCCAATACTCCTCAAAACTACCGAGTATTCACTTCCACAGCTATCCCAGTATACCAGTAACTTTCAGAGTATGCCACTCGACACTAAACTACATACGCTCTCCACGATACTGTTGTGCTACTCCTTACTATGTACGTAACTGTCCTTTTGACAGACTGACAATCTATGTGACTGTCTGACTTCGTACACACGTACGTCGCTTATATAGTTGCTCTAATATTTTTCTGGAACAGTCTCGAACAACATAATAATGCGCCGGTAATTACGCTTATCTTCCCCCTTGCTCACAAAACTGCCCGCCTATCGCACGCTGCACTATGTTATCGATCGCCTATCTACGCTCCGCTTATTCCCTCACTAATAAACTCTAGAACTTTTATCATAGGCCTCGGCTCACACGCGCTGGCTGGGGGCTCGCGGACCAAGTATCGTAGGTACCTACCCTCTCATGTTACAATATTATTAACCCTAGAACCACAACGTGAAATTGCTGTTACAATAACCATAATGTGGCGTCGTACTCGACACCACTTTTATGCTTGTTAACACACTTATCTTTAGGAAAATGAAAACTTTGTTATTTATACATGATAGTAGTATTTATAAGTAATAATTATTTAAAGAAAACCAAATATTAACATTAACTAAGTCGTAGAAAAGAGAAACAACACCACTTTTATCAGCGAAAATAACAATGAATACAAAATAATAGTTACTTTGGAAATTAAGCAAATAAAAATAATTTTAAGTTAGAATAATTGCACAGCGATCTGAACTCATCTAAATACTCATCACAGACAGTTCAGAAGTTACTGAGAAACTCAGACCTTGGTATAGATTAGCGTAAGTACAAACAGCAATTTAATATTTCGCCTGTCGCGGGCGACGCCTCGTTGTGGTTCTAGGGTTAATATAATGAAATTACACAATTACTAAGGAGTTCAATTAAACATATTCGTCTCCTACTGTCCTTACCTCTTATCTTAAAATTAAATAAAAATAAAAACTATATATATATATATATATATATATATATATATATATATATATATATATATATATATATACAGGGTGTAAATGAAATAAGTGCATTAAATTTGACCAGTAGTATAACTCATCGAGAGCAACAATATTTCTTAATAACTTTTTCTCGAAATCGCATATTTTTTTAGCATTTTTACCACCCCGTAAATTGACGAGTCGTTCCAAATATTTTTGTGATAATTGAATGCAGCAGCAATAGCTATGAAAAATTTTGTTTTAGCAATTGACAGTCCTGTCAATTGTTGCAATTAAATTTTGACATTAGTAATAAACTTGTTTATAAGGTAAAATTCTGTCAAAATTCGAGTACACAGACATTGTAATTACTTACCTATGGTTTATTTATTTATTTTTTACTCGTATCCGTACTACATTTTACTTGACATCACGGTTCACATAAAGACAAGTGTATTGGAGTTGCCAACGCATTTACACGGAGCGTTTCTAAATCATCACCAAATCATTCTGTTCTTAATATTCGCACATTTGTTAATCTTGTACATCTTTATCACAATACGGAGTGTCACATATGACAATTTTTAAAAAATCAACAGTTGTATCCATACCATGTGCAAAAAGTTCAATGTTTTCAGCACATAACTTCAATTTTGGGAATGGCTCATAATGTTCATTTATGAGAGTGAATTTACTTGGGAAGGTGTATTTATTATTCTAGACACATCTTGACAATCGAAAATGCTGTAAAAATTTTCATTAAAAAATGTTTGGGGAACAATAAATGGACGACTAATTATTCGTACTCATGTACTTCTTTTAAATGGACAAAAGTTTGTACTTACATTTTTTGAATAACGAATTTAAACTATTATGATTTGTCGACAATAAATAATCATCTCATAACCTAATAACTATGCTTTTGGTCTTCGTCTCGTTACCTCGTTTCTCCTTGTCTTCCACTATTCACGTGATTAAAAACCTGGTTCAATACACAACTTTTGTTATCCAATATTTAAATTTATTTATTTTAAAAATTGTACTATTACGTATTAATTAATAATAATGTTATTTCCCTTGATTCGTTTATTAATGACTGTGACTGTAAGTGTAACCGATAACCGAGAATTTTTGAGCTGCTTGTATCTCACTTGAATACGGCAGCGCAGTCATTTGTCTCTTTGTTCTCCATAGGCGGGTAACGAAATATGCAACAAATCTTTAAAGAATTTTAACTCAAAATCTAAAAGACTTAGAAAAAAAAGTTATTAAGAAATATTGTTGCCCTCGTCGAGGTACATTACTGGTTAAATTTAATGCAGTTATTTCATTTACACCCTGTATATATATATATATATATATATATATATATATATATATATATATATATATATATATATAACTATTTCGAGAAGAATGTTCTGTAGGGTAAATAACGTCTCTATCTATCTATTTTCTACTTGGGCTTTCAAGTTGTCTGTGGCGACTTGGAACGGTACTAATTTTCCTGGTCTTGGTAAAAAACGTGCCTCGGGCAGTTCCGCCCCTAACAAAGAAATGAAAATAATCAGGGTAACATGAAGTCGCCAGTTCGATCTAGTTTGTTCTTGTCGTTAATCTGGGAGACAGTTAGCTTCGGACAAGAAGCAAGTACGAGTAGGAAGTTTGCCAACTGCCAAGGAACAGCGATTTCACGATTGTCTTTGAAATTTTAATTAGCTTATGCAGATAACACCAAGCCCAAACACAAAGAGGACGCTAAGCCGATAGTGTTTTCTCTCTAGTAAGAACTAAGATTAAGATGATGTACTTTGTGCAACTTATAATCATATAATTAGTTTCCGTTTCTAATTCCACCACACGAATAATATTCTTTATACATTTCCTTGACTTTTTAATTCGTAAAATTAGAATAACACAGTAGCGAATCTAGAAATTCTTTTTAAAGGGGGCAAGTTTCTTGAATCATAGACGTTATCACAAGTACAAATTCTGGAATACCCAACACCTAAAATTTTATTCTGATGGTTATATATACCGTGTGTCTGTCTTAAAGGTGTACATAGGAGATTAACATGGGAAATCAGTTTTTTGCAAATTCCTGCTCGCCTAATTATTTTACGCAAAATCGAGTCAAATAAAAGTTTTAGGGCATAATATTCTGCGTCTAAATCAATAAACAGTATTACCTTTCCATGCTTTGTAACGACAAAACTTAAATATGAAAATGTCGAAAATTACTTTGAAAATATCGACAGCCATGGAATTGAACAAAAAATAAATAAATGCTTGACATTTTATCAAATAGTCAGAAACGTCACATAAGTTAAATTACATTGTGACAGATAAAACGTCAAGCATTTATTTATTTTTTGTTCAATTCCATGGCTGACGATATTTTCAACGTAATTTTCGACATTTTCATAATTAATTTCTGTCGTTACAAAGAATGTAAAGGTAATTCTATTTATTGGCTTGGATGCAGAATTTTATGCCCTATTACTTTTATTTGACGCGTTTTTGCTTAAAATGATTAGGCGAGCAAGAAATTGTAAAAAACTGATTTCCCATGTTAATCTCCTATGTACACCTTTAAGATACACACGGTATATATATATATATATATATATATATATATATATATATATGTATAGTAGCAAAACCATTAAAAACACTAAATTCCACAACAATTAGGGAGTGGGAAGCAATATTTGTAGTGATTTTGGCATTTTTTCTGAAAAAAGAGTTAAATTTCTATAAAATTAATGTAACCACCCGAGTTTCGTCAAATTAAATTCTGTGTGTTACAAGAAAGTATTTTTGAAAATATACAAGCGAAAACATTACATTTTTCACAAATATAGTCTAACAAACTAATAATCATTTTGGCGTAAAAGGCATGCAATCACCCAAACAGAGATAACATATTTATTTACATTACATTATTTACTCGAATTTCAAGTTGAGTTTGCGTTAAGTTACGTTACATAATATTTTTTTGAAAATTTGCAAGCGAAAAAGTATAGCCTTTAGAATAGGTAATAGGTAAAATCTGACTTTATTTTTGCAGAAAAAATACCTATATATAAAAACCTGCTTCCGCTTTCTAATTTTGTGTTTCTTAGTTATATTTGAGTTAAACGAAGACATTGCAACAAAAAAATTGGACTTTCAAGGGTGGTATATATTCTAGAATCCAGCCGCAAATTTATAAGTAAAAAAACAAATGTTTTAATAAAAACAACTCATTTTTGGGAGTCCCAATGTCCCAAAGACACGGTGCACGGTCATGGTTGTTTTAATTTTGAAGGAAGCAATTGCTCCCTTTCCCCTCCCTCTGAATAAGCCACTGGGATAACATTACATTAAAACACAAATGGAAAAGGAACAAGAAGTAATAATGATTCGGACTACCAGTCAATAATAAAATTTATTCATGCCGACGTTTCGACCATACTATGGTCTTCTTCAGGGCTTTACAATAGTATGGTCGAAACGTCGGCATGAATAAATATTATTGACTGCTAGTCCGAATCATTGTTACTTCTTGTTTCATCTCCATCCCAAACACAGTCGAACATCGTTTTCTTTGAACAAATGGAAAACTTATAGCTTACGTTTTGAGGAGTCCAGAGAATCAACCTGAAACCAAAAAATAAAAGACATAAAATTCAGAGAAGTTTTCGAGTCATATAAGAATTTGTGGAAGCGTAGAATATATATTTTTTCTGAATGTACATGTTTTAATATACATTTTCCATGCAATAAGAACTTTCGACGGAGCAATATCTAACTAAAACGCCCAGTAAGCGTAACACGCGGCCATAATGCAATATGGGTTAATTTAAAACGAATATAGACCTAAATCATATAATATTCTTACTTTAGGTTAAACTAACAAATATATCTATAGGATGTTACGTAATATGTAAGTAATGTGCCATAGTTCATGGTATGATAAAGATAACTGAAATATATTCTGCATAATTTGTCAAGTAGTAAAAGTTATGGGATCGTAAAGTCGACCAATTACGAATCAGCTTCTAATCAAGTTAATTAAACTTTTTTTACTCATTTTGGTCAGTACTATACGACTTTAAAGTTTTTATCAGAAGTTGAAAAACACCCCGTATAATATATAATACTGCCAGCGGATATGTAGAGCCGGATCTATATATTTTAGCATCTGAGGCAAAAGGAAAAAATGCTCCCCTCCCCTTCCCAAGTGTTTTGAAAATAATAATAATAATAATAATAATAATAATAATTCTTTACTGTATTTGACTTATTTAAAGTATTACAATTGATATTTGATGTGGGTGAATCAGTTTTTTACCTTACATTTTTTTTATAACATTTTTGCGTTGCGTTGATAGAGATGAAATGATAGGGACAGTCACAAACACCCAAGCCCCTGGTGGAAATCGAACCCACGAACCCAAAAACCGAGCGGTGATGGTCACTTCGAGCGCTGCAGAAGCACGCTGCCTCAACTCCCTCGGTCACCGAGGCGGCATTCTTTTTTTAAAATAATATTTCTTTATTGTATTTAACTTATTTAAAGTATTACAGTTGATATTGTTTTGAAAAAAATATATATTTGTGTTTTAGAAAATATATGTAGGGATATATATGTAAATAGAAAAAAATCTGATGTGGCCAGCACATTACCTTCCGTCAGTTATATGAGGTATTTACGAAAATTCTACCGGTGAACTGTTACCGGTAAACAGCTTTTTATCAGGTTATAGCTACCGGAATCGATATTTTAAGAACGCAAGTGGTAAACAGGGTAGATCCATAACCTATGAAAAAATTTGAAAATTTGAAACAGGTTAGAAATTTGACGTAGTTAACAAACTGAGCAGAGTCCTATTTTGAACACTTTTAACGGGCGTGCTTCGCTTTGCATCACTACCTTTTTTTGAGATTAGATCCTTGAACAATTTTCGAACACGGTAACCTTTTATCACTCGTGCTTTCGAACACAGTCGGTAGATGCGGTATCTACCGGTAGAAATAAAATCCATACAGAAAGTTCCTTGCAAAAGATTCTAAATTTCTTGAATGTACATTACCTTTCGACAGTTGTATGTATTTTATACAAATTCCATACAGAAAGTTTCGAGCAAAAAGATCCTGTATTTCGAGTAAAATTATAACATAAATATACTACGAATATGTAAATTGCACTTGACACTGACATCTCTCAATCAGAATTTTCTTAATATAGTAGCTGTTTCTAGCATAGCTGGCTAATTTATGAAATTTAATTTCTTTATAATTTTATAACTCTATATCCATTTAATATGAAGTAGCAAATGCAGTCAAATCGTATAGAGAATACAATCTTCTTTAATATTTATAATAACATTAAATGTGAAAAAATTATATTTAACATTGTTTTTTCAAGAAAAACTGTTAAAATCTTCAAATGAGGGTACTTCCGGTTGACCAATTATAACCAAAATCTAATCAGCTCTTCATATGGATGCAACGAAGAGGAATACGAAAGAATTATAATTTTTGGAATTGTAGTATTAGAGTTATCGCAGACGAAAATTTTGTTACATACACACACACACACACACACACACACACACACACACACACACACACACACACACACACACACACACACACACACACACACACACACACACACACACACACACACACACACACGGACACACATACATACACACAAACACACACACATACAGACATCATCGTAAAAATATTAAAATCGTATTCCAGGGACCTTAAAACGTGCTTATTCATTAAAAACTCACCTCCGAATTTTTTGACCAAAGACAATACCTTCCTTACCTAAAGGTGACGGAAGGTAAAAATAATATATACCTATTTTTCAGAGTAAAATTTATTATCTAGGCACATACAATGTCAACAATAAAGAAAAAACAACAAAGAATATTAATGATAGATAAACAGTTCTTCTGTATGAACCACAAGAAATAAATACACACTAATATAATCTTTGGCAAGAAACTCACAAAAAAAATTAAGAACGTATAACTTCTCGCAATTATTATTACAATACCACTTTTCTGGCTTTAATTATTGCAAAGTCATCAATTATTTTATAAAAATTTATGTCCTTACATATTCCTTGCTCAATCGACAAAATGGCTATATTTGACAATCTGTTTTGACTGAGCGTCGATCTTAGATAATTTTTAATCACTTATGTTTACTAAAAGATCTTTCGCACAAAGCAGCCGTAACGGGAATCGATAGAAAAATTCTTAAAGCTACTTCGAGGTTGGGGTACGATTCTGTTAATCTATATTCATGTATAATTTTTAAAGGTCTAAACTAGAAGCTATAGTTACATTGAGAAGAATGGATAAAGCGTGTATCTTAAAACTCGAAATTACATCTGCTATTTCTATAGCATTTAACTCACTTATATTTTAGAGCTAAATTAGCAGTTGATTTTTGCAAATCACTCTCATAGCGGCTAGTTTCTCACCAGAAAGAAATCCAAAATCTCTTGCTACGTTGTCAAGTTTTTCATACTCCAGTTTAAATGAAATATAAGAGCATCCAATGATTGATTTATTTCAATTACAAAAAGTTTTTGGTCAGAAAAATTGCTTCTTTCGTCCTGTGCTTCATACATATGCAACCTATTTGCCCTCCTTTTTCTTTTATTTTTAAATTCAGGTGTAATGTTTAAACGTTCCGCAATTTTCTTTGCATTCCTCAAACACGTCTTCCAAACCATGATTCCTCATTTCTTGCAAACACATTACCAGTCCTTTAATAAGTTTACATGCCATAAGCACAGTTATATTTTTTGACTGTACTACTTTATCTACTTGAGTTAAAATATTATCCCAAATTGATAGCGTACTCAAAAAATTGTAATTAATTTTCGATTTTATGCAATTATTTCTGTAAGATTAACTTACATAGGCGCTTGCGCAGCACGAAGACGCCCTGCCCTAAATGCTGATTGCATTATTTAAATTCACCTGCGCGGTCTGTGCTAAACATAAATTCATTTATTATAAATGACGATTAAATGTTAGCGCTAAAAATAAGAACATTAGGCTGGATTGCAGTTTATCCAGAATAGTAGAAATTGCAATTTTTTTTGTTGTAATGTCTTATTTTAGCTAAAATATAATAAGGAAATATAAAATTGGAGCGCGGAAACAGGTGTTTATATATATTTTTAGAAAAAATATTTTTTAAAAAAATCCCAACAGAAACAATACATAACGCACAGTAATGTTTTAAGAACTTTTTTTTAAAAATCCTGGCAAAAACAATACCTAACACGTATTTTTTGAGAAATTTAAAAAAAAATCCTGACAAAAACAATACCTAACGCCAGAGCTGGGCAGTACTTGCAAGAAAAGTACTTTATTAGGCTTGCAAGTACTTTGAGTACTTCAAGTACTGTACTTGAAGTACTTTCTATTTATAGTACTTTGTACTTGACAAAGTAAATCTATTCACATGTACTTGGTACTTAGTACTTGGAAAAATACTTGAAGTACAATGAAAAATACTTGAAGTACTTTAAATGTACTTGAAGTACTTTAAATGTACTTGAAGTATTTTAAATGTACTTGAAGTATTTTAAATGTACTTGATATATTTTAAATGTACTTGAATTACTGTACGGGTTCTCGTGGCCGTGTGCCTGAGTGTCAGGTCAAGAATCTGGGGAATCGGGTTCGATCCCGACCGACGCCAATTATTTCCAATTTTAAATGGCACAAAATTGACCCCTGTGGTGCTCTCTCCACGCCAGCAATGAGTGCCCGAGAGGTGACGCCTGGTAAGCGCCCGCACGGTGCAAATATATCATCTTTACCGATATCTGCTTACAAAGCAGATTGGCACACCCAGCAATGGGTAATAAGCCGTGATAATATATTTGTTTTATTTTTATTTTATTTGAATTACTTTAAATGTACTTGAATTACTTTGTTTGTCTGTCAGTGTTTCTTTTGCAGAGGTGTGGCGTTATGTGAATTTCATTAATAAATATATTTTCAGCGATAATATGAAAGTAAAGATATATTTTCAATTTTTTTGGCATAAATAAATTAATTCTAATTTGCGCATATTGCATATACATAAATGTTTGTATTACCTAACTACAGTGCTAGGACTTTGCATATCGCCTGGCGATCGCATAACGTAAAAATGACGTCATTCTAACATCTCGGTACAGCTTCTCGTATCGCATGGCGATCATATGACGTCAATTTTACGTCATGAGATCGCTAGGTGATACGGCAGTCCCACCGAGGAACTCTTGTTTTAAATAACCAAATAAATATCGCATATTGAAATTTTTGTGAACAATCACCTTTTAAGGTCCATATAATCAGAAAAATATCAATTATCTGAAAAAGTACTTGCACCCAAATGTGCAAGTACTTTTTTAAGTACTTGGTACTTTCAAGTACTTTAGAAACTAAAAAAGTACTTGTACTTCAAGTACTTTTAAAAACATCAAGATACTTGGTACTTGTACTTCAAGTACTACTTTCCGGTACTTTGCCCAGCTCTGCCTAACGCACACCAGGCACACACATTCAACATCGCTCGGATCACTATCTTCATGTTAGTTTACAATAGTTTGACAGATGAACGCAAAATTATAAATAAAAAATGTTATAAAACGTAATATAAGAAGGAAAATAACAGATAATTTTGCAAATATACATTAATTGAAACAGTATTATTTGTATGAAAGCGTAAGTACCTACTTAAACATGGAAATATATGTAGTACATCTAACCTATTTTTTTTCAGAAAAATGCCAAAATCTCTGTAAATATAGCTTTCCGCACCCAATTTTTAGCGGTATTTAGTGTTTTTAATGGTTTACCAAGTATATATAACCATTAATATAAAATTCTTGAATTCTGGATAAACTGCAATTTAGCTGAATATTAAAACACATTTATCACCCAAACTAGTATATACAGTATTAATACAAAAAAATAACAAATCTAGATGACCGTCGTCTGGCCGAACCCGGTCACGCGGAATCCTCCTCCACGCCGTGATTATTTCTGTAAAAGAATTAACACATGACAAATACTCAGTGAGGAGGCAATCATTCACAAAATACACGCGCATCCACCACAAAGGAATGTATTGAGAAATCACACGAGAAATAATACACGTATGCGACAAAGTCCAATAGAACAGGGAGAATGGAATAAGTCACCTTATGCGAAACGCATACCTGCTACTCAATAGCAGTGTGGCCCCGGATTTACGCGTACACATACTCAACTT
The DNA here is from genome assembly GCA_963082715.1 of Harpalus rubripes. NCBI lineage: Eukaryota > Metazoa > Arthropoda > Insecta > Coleoptera > Carabidae > Harpalus > Harpalus rubripes. The sequence goes on along the minus strand of OY720458.1, from coordinate 44,523,866 downwards.
TACCTGCCATTACCACTGTGGCCCCGGACTTAAGTGTACATATACTCAACTGTACCTGCCATTACCACCCCTGAGCGGTGTGGTTTATACCGGCACCGAGATATGGTTGCACAAGCAACACTGCCATTACCACCCCTGGGAATAGGGAGCTACCTTAACCCGAATTTCGCTCAGGTGCTGATCAACCTTAGTGGCTTTACTTCGGCCTTAGAGGTATAGTTACAAAACCTGGATAAAACCATCCCTGCCGTTACCACGCGGTCAATCAGCGAAAACCCACGAGGCTAGCAATCGTGGACACATAGATCGCATTCCTGGTTACCCTTATAGCTCTGTCATCACGCTTGGAGGCTCTACCGGGTACGACCGATCAACAAGAATTAGGATAAAGGACAACGCAGTAAAGAAAGAGAATAATCATACAAATCCGTATCTGCATTACTCTTGCTATCGTGAAGCAAAAGTGAGTGTAAGACTCAACTCACCTGAATCACTACACAAATCAATCACTACGATATCGATGTTCTCACACTGAAATCTAGAAATAAACTGAAATAAAATACGTGAATACCTGTATCATTAAATGTAGCTCTTATCCAACAGCATCGGTTACGTACCTACATGGCTAATTAGAGACAAAACATAAAAATAATCTTACGCAAAATAATTACTGTATTTTTTATTATTACATACTGCAAATAAATAATCTTCATTATTGATGTAATTATCTCATTGAGACGCTTTTATAAATAGGTAGGTAGTAAAAAATGCTCTTTTGGTCTTTTGGTTGGCTCCCCTTTAAACTTTAAACCTGATGCAAGTGCCTTGCTCGCCACACCCTAGATCCGGCTTTGCGGATATGTAGTTACTTCCTACATAATTTAATAAAAAGTAGTACCAATACTTCAAAGTCTAACTATATTAATTTTATTTAGTTACTAATTACTTAATCATGTTAAGCTTTTTATATTGTTTAAATTGATTGAATTTCGCTGGTGTATTTATAGTAAGTAGATGAGACGTGTTAGGAGGAATGTAATCGTGTGATAAACAAGGCAATTGTATGTGATGAATAGGATGCGTAGAAATTTAAAATGACATTTAAAGTGGGTTAATTCGAAGGAAATTCTTCTTCTGTTCTCAAGCGATTTCGGGCGATTGTTTCTCGGATCAAGGCTTCGCGATTGCGATTGAGGATTCCAAGCTGAATAATGAAATAGTTGTTGCAATTTAAATTGGAAACCAGAGGAACGAACCTAAAACGAGAAAGAGAAAACGTACGCACATTCCAAATTTGACGCCGTGGTGTAACACTTTACAGCATTCGATGTTGTAAGGCTGTTGTTTTCAGCAGACGGTCAGTCTTAAAAATACAGGAATCGGAACGCTCAAATTATTAAATTGAAATTGATAAGCATTATTTGTTCAATATTTTAATTCTGTTTGCAACATAAAATTGCTATTCATTTTCTGGCAGATTTTTTAAAATATAAATTTTTCTTTATAATAAATTAATTGATATACAGGGTGTAAATGAAATAAGTGCATTAAATTTAACTAGTGATGTAACTCGACGAGAGCAACAATATTTCTTAATAACTTTTTTTTCTAAGTCTTTTAGATTTTGAGTTAAAATTCTTTAAAGATTTGCTGAATATTTCGTTACCAGCCCATGGAGAACAAATGGCTGCTGCCGTATTCAAGTGGGATACAAAAACAGCTCAAAAATTGTCGGTTATCGGTTACACTTGCAGTCACAGTAATTTATAAACGAATCAACAGAAATAACATTTATTATTAATTAATTCGTAATAGTACAATTTTTAAAATAAAGAATTTTAAATTTTGGAAAACAAAATTATAAAGTTGTGTATTAAACCAGGCTTTTGATCACCTGTGAATAGAGGAAGACAAGGAGGAACGAGGTAACTAGGAAGAGCAAAAGGATAGTTATGAGGTTATGAGATGATTATTTATCGTCGACAAATCATAATAGTTTAAATACGTTATTCAAAAAATGTAAGTACAAACTTTTGTCCATTTAAACGAGGTACATGAGTACCAATAATTAGTCGTCCATTTATTGTTCCCGCCCAAACATTTTTTAACGAAAATTTTTACAGCGTTTTCGTCTGTCGAAACGTGTATTGTGCATAATAAATACACCTTCCCAAGTAAATTCAGTCTCATTAATGAACATTATGAGCCATTCCCAAAATTGAAGTCTGCTGAAAACATTGATCTTTTTGCACATATGGATACAACTATTGCTTTTTTTAAAATTGTCATATGTGACACTCCGTATTGTGATAAAGATGTACAAGATTAACAAATGTGCGAATATTAGGAAAAGTACGATTTGGAAACGCTCCGTCTAAATGCGTTGGCAACTCTATAACACTGTCTTTATATCAACCACAAATTAAAATGTAGTAAAGATACGAATAAATAAATAAGCCATAGGTAAGTGTAATTACAATGCCAGTGTACTCGCTATTTGTAAACGTAAGCATTTTGACAGAATTTTACCTTATAAACAAGTTTTGCTAATGTCAAAATTTAATTGCAACAACTGACAGGACTATCAATTGCTAAAATAAAATTTTTCAGAGCTATTGCTACTGCATTGAATTATTAGAAAATACTTGGAACGACTCGTCAATTTACGGGGTTGTAAAAATGCTAAAAAAATATGCGATTTCGAGAAAAAGTTAATAAGAAATATTGTTGCTCTCGACGAGTTATATTACTGGTTAAATTTAATGTACTTATTTCATTTACACCCTGTATATTCCAAATAAATATACTATTACGATCTATTACCTATTTCTGGGTGTGCCAATCTGTTGCTACTGACAGACTGTGCGCCGCAGCGTGGCTACACCGCTTCTGTTTGGCGAACAAGCACGGCCGCACGACTTGTTATGGGCACAATAAGAGTTTCTTTTCTTAGTAAACACAGGCGTATGTCATTATTGCGTTTTTTTAAATTGAACATAGGGGAGTTGTCAATGTTATCACACTGTCATCTTTGTATACAATTCAAGAAAAAGTACAAATCATAACATGGTAAGTTCAATGAGTCAAAGACAAGTTTTCGGTTTATTTTAATAAGCGATCCAGTCTAACAACTGTTCGAAAAATCTATGATAATTATAGAATTACAGAATGCATCAATGGACAACATTAAAAGACAGTCAGAATAAGTAAGGTAATTAATAATAAGAAATATTAAATTATACAAGTGAATGAAAATGACAATACTTTTTCGACATAAAGAATTACTGAAATTGACAGATGACAGTAACTACTCCTTATGTTCAGTTTATAAAACCCGATAATACATTGCTCCCAATTATTTTAAATGTAACTAAGGTACAAATATTGTATTATTATTATTATTATTATTATTATTATTATTATTATTATTATTATTATTATTATTATTATTATTATTATTATTATTATTATTATTATTTTTGCCTGAGTGTCAGATCGCGAATCTGGGGAACCGGGTTTGATTCCGACCGACGCCAAATATTTCGAATTTTAAATGGCACAAAATTGACCCCTGTGTTGCGCTCTCCACGTCAGCAATTAGTGTCCGTGAGGTGATGCCTGGTAAGCGCCGCACGGTGAAAATATTTCATCATTACCAATATCGGTGTACAAAGCAGATTGGTACATCCAGGGTAATAAGCCGTGATGATATATTTTATTTATTTATTATTTTTATTATATTATTACTATTATTATTATAGTTGTTATTATTATTGTTATTATTATTATTATTAACTCACGGCCGTAGCACGCCGTGCTTACTTTTCTCGGGATATAATCAACTGTTTTTAAAAGAGAAGAGCTTCTCCTTAGTACCGAAACGATGTTATCTATTTTATCTGTTTAATTCATCAGTGAATTCTACTAAAACTTATGTCTTTCTGTCAAATGTACACTGTATTGCTCTAGTTACGGTGCATATATCCCTAATTGCAGATCATAAAGTTCCAAAGTACTTGCTAGTAACTTCAACTACTGGCTCTAGTTTCAAGTTCTAAGCTTTACAAATACAACTTGTCACAAGTTTAGCTGTTATGAGTAAAATACACTGTATCGAAATCGGATTGATTTAGAATTTCAAATTGTATATAATTGGAATGTGTTAATATGTGGATATTCGGAATTTTTTGACTGCGTTTAAAGATGTGATAAAAACAGATTTAGTATGCGTTATTTCAAGAAATGAGGATATACTATCAAATGCCTATTTTTGACATATTACATGGCTTGTCAGATTACTTGTCGTTCATTTATTGAAATAATCGCATACTAATAATACTGTTTTCAGTGTTTTCCTAATTCACCAAAAGGCATAAATTAAATACTGGGTGTTTTTTTTTATTAGTGAACATGGGCGTATGTCTTTACTATAATTACATTTAAAATGATTGAAAGCAAAGTATTATCGCATTTTTTTTTTAAATTGAACATATGGAGTTGTCAAATTTATTAAACTGTGATCTGTCAATTTCATAAATTCTTTTTATAAATAAATAAATATATCATCACGGCATATTAACCATTGCTGGGTGTGCCAATCTGCAGATTTCGGTAATGATGATGACATATTTGTACCGTGCTTGCGTTTACCATGCATCACCTCACTGGCACTCATTGCTGGGTTGAAAAGTGCACCACAGGATTCAATTTTGTGCCATTTAAAATTCGAAATATTTGGCGTCGGTCGGGATCAAACCCGGTTCCCCAGATTCGCGACCTGACACTGTATAAATTAATGTTTCTTATTATTAATTACCTTACTTGTTCTGATTGTCTTTTATTGCTGTCCATTGACGCATTGTCTAAGACTCATATTGGACTTATGCCATGTTGTGATTTGTACCATTTCTTCAATGGGGTATGTGACCATATTAGAATTTCAATATATATGTCATAAAATATAAAAACTAACCACTGTAGCTTCTCATTATAGTAATAAAAACTAAATATTAATTTGTAATAATCTTGTTATTAACAATTTAATGTTTTGGAGAAGGGATATATGCCGTAAGTATATTAGAACCGTGGACGAAGACAGATATACTACGGAAAGGAAAGAGACAGTTATAAATTAGCCTATCAGCGTCGCGTTTATGTTGTGGTAGGTGTCGCAGGGTGCGGCATGGTCACATCTGGTTATATCTATCTCTTTCCCTCCCAGTCTAACCGTCTTTTTTCACGCTTCTACCATTGTCACGTCACAAATCCCCTCCCCAAATTTTCAATAATTATTTGCTTGTAAAGTACGAATAATTAATCGATGTAAAAAATACGGGTATTTTTTTTTTGTCTAGTATATGTAGAAATAAAAATTTGATCACATACCCCATTGTATACATCATTTGAAAGATGACAGTTTGATAATTTTCTCAACTCCATATGTTCAGTTTCACAAAAACGCGATAATGCATTGCTGTCAGTCATTTTAAATGTAACTATGGTAATGACATACGTCTATGTTTACTGATAAAAAACTTTCGGCAAGTAGGGGTTTGTATCAAATAAATAAAATAAATATAAATATATCATCACGGCATATGGGGTCTCGTGGCCGCGTGCTTGAGTGTCAGGTCGCGAATCTGGGGAACCGGGTTCGATCCCGACCGACGCCAAATATTTCGAATTTTATATGGCACAAAATTGACCCCTGTGGTGCACTCTCCACGCCAGCAATGAGTGCCCGTGGGGTGACGCCTGGTAAGCGCCCGCACGGTGCAAATATTTCATCATTACCGCATCTGTGTACAAAGCAGATTGGCACACCCAGCAATGGGTAATAAGCCGTGATGATATATATATTTTTTTTATCACGGCATATTACCCATTGCTGGGTGTGCCAATCTGCTTTGTACGCAGATATCGGTAATATCAAATCACATAGTATATTAATAGTATAGTAAAGGGTTCGAACCTAGTTGGGCAAATTTATAGTCCTTGGTCTCCTTCATAATTCTCTGAAGATATGCTCGTATTAATATGGGACAGTAATGTATATTATTTGTCAAGTGGTTAGTTCATATACATTACGTTGGTTTAGTATGTTTTCTATGGGGACTGAGTTACATATCAATTTCGCACCCTTGCCTTTCAAGCATAATATTAATACGTGTAGTTTTGGGCCTGTAATTTTACTCCGCCTACGGCGAATACTTCGAATATTTCTGTCTAATCAATATAGATGGTTCCAATTAGGAAGTACCTACATACACACATACAATACACAATGGAAATGTCTGTTTTGTTAAGAAAGCACCACATGTATCTCTTTTGTGTTATTTGAAAATTAGAAATAATTTGCTTGACGTATTCAAAAAGCGACCCCATATAATAAAAAATAAGTATCGTAAGAACTTGGTACTCAAAAATATATTGAAGAACATTATAAAGATATTGAAGACCATTATATTTACATTGTAAATGCTCCCTTTCAAATAAATGCAACTCACATTTAACAATTTCGCGAAATTGGCTGGTAATTTTTGCTGGAGTACAACAATTGTCTTTCAGTTTATATGGAAGTCACGTTCTCTGCATTAGGATGCTAAGGAGAAGGCTATTAATTGAACGCCAGTTCATTCCAGACAAATTAACAAATGTTTTCGCGCTGTTCAATATTTTTGTTTCGTCTAGAAATTTTGTCGCGAATTATACGTTTTTATAAATATGTAAAAATGTTAATATAACAACTACTTCATTACATTTTTTTCTTGTTTGGTAAGATATTTCTATTTTGTTATTTTCAGGGATTTTAGTTTTTGGCTGTGTAAATTACTTATCTAATTTTACAATAGAATCGAATGATAAAGTCGCCAGGTTTGTATTTCTGTACTCAAATGAGTAAAGTTTCAAATGCACCCGAAAATGAAAAGAAATGTAGATTTTTTCCCATAATGGACCACTTGTCCGGGACATACAGGGTGTAAATGAAATAAGTACATTAAATTTAACCAGTAATATAACTCGTCGAGAGCAACAATATTTCTTAATAACTTTTTCTCGAAATCGCACATTTTTTTAGCATTTTACCACCCCGTAAATTGACGAATCGTTCCAAATATTTTTGTAATAATTGAATGCAGTAGCAATAGCTATGAAAAATTTTTAAATTTTGTTTTAGTAATTGTAATTAAATTTGAACATTAGTAATAAACTTGTTTATAAGGTAAAATTTTGGCAAAATGCTTATTTTTATGAATAGCGGATACACAGACATTCTAATTACCTATGGTGAATTTCTCAAGGTCAACGAAGTTACACGAAAATCATCCTCTTCGTAATATCGTAAATTTATGTTGTATCACATACCATATCTTTGAGATTATAACAGTTTGATATGTCACATATGACAATTTGGTATATTTTAAAAGAGCAACAGTTCCTTCCATACCATGTGCAAAAATTTCATTATTTCCAGCATTTCAATTTTGCGAATGAGTTGTATTGTTCACTGATAAGGCTGGATATATTAGAGAAAGTGTCTTTAATAATGCACACTTCTCTGGTTACAAAAATCCTCATACTGTAAGAAGAAAACACAATTTTCAACAAAAAATATCATTAATTGTTTGGGCGGGAATAATTTGACGAGTCATTGGTCTTCATATAATCCCACCTCGTTTAAATGGACAAACGTATGTACTTACATTTTTTGAATAACGTATTTAAACTATTATGATTTGCCGAGTTGACACAAAAATTCATCTCATAACCTCATAACTATTATGCTCTTCCCAATCTTCCCACGCTCTCACTATTCACACTAGTTCAGAAACCTGTTTTAATACATAATTTTATATATTTGTTATTCAAATTTGAATTTTTTTTATTTTAAAAATTGTACTACTACAAATTTATTATTAATAAATATGTTTTCCGTTGATCGTTTATTAATTACCGTGTCTGCAAGTCTGAAACCACGACCCGACATTTTTTGTGCTGTGTACATCGAACTTTGATTCAGACAGTAGAGATCTTGCCAGTGGCGGGTAACGAAATTTTAAACAAATCTTTAAAGAATTTTAACTCAAAAACTAGAAGATTTAGAAAAAAAAAATTATTAAGAAAAATTGTTGCTCTCGACGAGTTACATTACTGGTTAAATTTAATGCACTTATTTCATTTATACCCCGTATATGACCCATGACCCATTGGAACTCAAAGAGTTAACATGGGATCATGGAAAAATGGTTTTATCACCCCATAGAGTTTTACTCTCCACGCCAGCAATGAGTGCCCGTGAGGTGAGGTCTAGTTAAACGCTCACACGGTATGAATATATCATCATCATTATCGATATCTTGAGAGTATCTACTTGAAATATGTTATATAGGACAATAAAATGTTAATTTTTATTTTGCTGTAGTTATCTATTAATTTTAGACAAAATTATTTCAAATAAAGTTTGCAGATAATAAAATTCTACACCTAAATCACATTAATCAGAATTTATTTTCTACGTTTAGTAGGTAACCTGTTAAATCGAATTTTAAAGTATTGTTCATTTGGAGAGGCATACATGGAATTGATACAAAATTACAAATAAATGCATAATGTTTGAACTGTCAGAAAAATTTGATTATAAGGTAAAATACCAATTTATTCTAATTCTGTTATAAAAGAGATTTCGTGATTATTAAATTATTCATTGTGTTTTGGTTTATAAATAGAACTTTTTTTATCAAGAAGAAAAGCTGCAAATAATTATTCCTTGGCTGTCACTCAAATGAGCAAAATTTATAAAATTTATAATTCGTTTTATAGGTTACTATACGTGCAAAATAAAATCTGATTAGTTATTTAAGGTACATTCACAAATGAAAATTAGGTTTCGAATTATGTTTCATAATTTAGATTTAAATACCTTGGCCGCATATTATGTTATGACTCCATTCACACTTCAGAGTTTAGTGTTTCTAAATCCAAATCATAAAGCTAAACATCGCAAGGTCCAAACTTTAGCTTTATAATTTAGTTTGAGGTCACAAACTTCACCAATGAGAACGAGTCTAAAACGATATTGAATGACAGTTTCACGGCGCGCGGCTATCTAGTAAGTATTGCTCTACCGATATTTTAATCTTGTTTTTGAAGCATTTACATAGACGTCAGTACAATCAAAACTAAATTAGAGTTAAGGATTGGTTTGCATTGGATAGAGCTTCAAAATGTTATTATTTTTATTTTTTTATTATTAATAAATCTATTCATAATAACAGTTATTATAGGCTTTGAAAATGATCATAACCATGGTTGAAACGTCGCCATTGTAAGAAAAATATTTCCACATGTAACTGTTATTATGAATAGATTTATTAATAATAATATATAAAAAACACCCGGTATGACCAAAGCAAATAGGCACACCCAGCGATTGGTAATATGCTGTGATGATATATTATTTATTCTTATTTTTATTATTATTAGGTAATTTTTGAAAATATATAGCGCGACGGCATATTATCCATTGCTGGGTGTGCCAATCTGCATTGTACACAGATTCCGGTAATGATGATGATATATTTGTACCGTGTGAGCGTTTACCAGGCGTCACCTCACGGGCACTCATTGCTGGCGTGGAGAGTGCACCACAGGGGTCAATTTTGTACCATTCAAAATTCGAAATATTTGGTGTCGGTCGATATCGAACCCGGTTCTCCAGATTCGTTATTTTATTATAATTATTATTGATAATAATAATAATAATAATAATAATAATAATAATAATAATAATAATAATAATAATAATAATAATAATAATAATAATAATAATAATAATAATAATAATAATAATAATAATAATAATAATAATAATAATAATAATAATAATAATAATAATAATAATAATAATAATAATAATAATAATAATAATAATAATAATAATAATAATAATAATAATAATAATAATAATAATAATAATAATAATAATAATAATAATAATAATAATAATAATAATAATAATAATAATAATAATAATAATAATAATAATAATAATAATAATAATAATAATAATAATAATAATAATAATAATAATAATAATAATAATAATAATAATAATAATAATAATAATAATAATAATAATAATAATAATAATAATAATAATAATAATAATAATAATAATAATAATAATAATAATAATAATAATAATAATAATAATAATAATAATAATAATAATAATAATAATAATAATAATAATAATAATAATAATAATAATAATAATAATAATAATAATAATAATAATAATAATAATAATAATAATAATAATAATAATAATAATAATAATAATAATAATAATACTAATAATAATAATAATAATAATAATAATAATAATAATAATAATAATAATAATAATAATAATAATAATAATAATAATAATAATAATAATAATAATAATAATAATAATAATAATAATAATAATGTAACATGGATCGCCCGCCGTCGCCGCCACTGTAAGCGAGTGTCTATTTATAGCGGTGACGTAATCGCGCTTGTAGCCGGCCGATGTAAACAGACTGGTCGCGACGTGTTTAATTACTTCCGGTCGCCTGAACCTTTTGTGTTCAATGTTATTATGTGTTCGAATATTCTATACTGTTCTAGAAAATAATGGCAGCTGTATATAAGGGACGTAGCTATGCTCGAGGGACAGTCAGTGACATACAGAGTCATAGAGACACATGGAGTGTTAGAGAGTAAAGTGTTAGTGAAAAGCATAGTAGTATCGTAGTGAGCGTATGCAGTTGGTGTCGAGTAGGTACTCGTTACTGGTATATTGGGATAGCTGTGGATGTAAATACACGGTAGTGTTGACGAGTATTGGGAAGCTATAGTGTGCAAGAACAGTAACGGCGATTCGGAAAGTTACTGGTATACCGGGATAGCCGTTAAAGAGAATACTCGGTAGTGTTGAAGAGTATTGGGAAGCTAGGTATATGGGGACAGTAACGGCAAGTGGAAGCTAATACTCGGCATTGGTGTTGAAGAATTGTGGCATACGGAAAGACGGTGATACTGAGGCTGCTGTGGAAGAGAGAGAGAGTTAAATAAATAGACAGACAGTGAGGTGAAAGGTGTGACTTCTGTCCGAGCAGTTGAATATACAGACGCTGTTGAGTCAGTTGAGTATATAGACGCTGTGGAGGTCGGTAGGCGGACAGTTGAACATGATATAAGTATATAGTGATATAAATATAGTGATATAAATATCGCGTAAACAGTCTACAAGAGTCTGCAACAGACCGGCAGTCTAAGATTGGAACGCGTAGTGAAATAAATAATTTGTAAGATCGTGGAAATAAATAGTAGTGTTAATTGGTTAAATAAATAGTGGTAGTGTTAGTGTTATATAGTTAATTACAGTTTTAATCTTAATTAGTTTTTAATAATTGTTTAATATAATTAATAGTAACTTTCTTTATAGTTTAATAAACACTTAATTTTAATTAATAATAATTGTCTAATATTTACACTTCACCCAAATAAATAAAAAACTTTACAATAATAATAATAATTTTATTTATACTGACAAGCAACAGATACAATTCCAATTACAGCATACCAGTTATGGTTAACATACAAAAAGAGAAATATTATTCATATCAATATTAATATAATGTATATATATATATATATATATATATATATATATTATAAAAGAAAAATTACCCAAGAGTTGCATATACCTAGACCTTAATCTAATGTCAGGTACAAAAATGTTATAATAAATCAGGTACTTCACTCTGTACAATTTTCGCTACAAGAATAGCCAATGAGTGCTTTCGTCTATCATTTAAAGTATGCATGTTAAATATTTCCAATTGTGAAGAGTAAGAAACTCTATTGATGTAATTAGTGTATATATTATATACTACTACCAATATATATATATATATATATATATATATATATATATATATATATATATATATATATATATATATATATATTATAGGTTCGAAAGTACATATTTCTTAGGAATAATTTTTGTACTTTTTCTAACATTTTAAGTACCTATGTATATAAAGTTTTAAGGACAGATAATATAAACTGTTTTCCTATATTTCTTCTGTCACGGATTCTCCTGTTCAGCCTGTGTAATATTTTTTGACACTTCCTATGTAAATGACTTTGTAATTTGCAAGTATTTATACAATTAGTTGAAAGAGTTAAGTACTCGTAGTTGAGAATTACATCAAGATAAGAAAAATGACAGATTACCGCACTGTAGGAAACGACTTGGAATTTGTAGTTAAGTTGAAAAGTTGATTAGATTCCAGTGTAATATATTGTTGCTGGCGGCATTCCAGGCCAGTTTTATTTTTCCAGGACCAGGGCCCAACTATAAATGTAACATTTGTTATTATGAAATAAAACGATGCTATGCGATCTAATAAAATGAAAATAAAAATTACAAACAATGAGACATTTCTTTCACAGACGAAAATATTTAAAAAGATTGTTACTTTTCTGTAGCCGCGTGCGTTATGGTGTACTATGTACACCATAACGTGGAAAATTCATTACAGAGCTTTATACAAAACAACATACGTATTGTATCGTGAGAACGGTTTATAAAAATTACTGTAATTTTGGGCAAATCAAGTTAACGCACTCAGCCACGCGATCTTATATCATCACATATTCTCTAGAATGCTACAGTACTGTCCAAAAATATAAGAACACCTGGTAATAGAGAGTAGGTAGGTATTCTTTTTAATTATTAATTTTAAAGTGTTTTTCTTTAAATTTGAGCGAGGGGAGTGTGTATAAAAAACGAGTATCTAAAGAGTTTAAAAACGAGTCATATGCTATACTTTTTCTACGACTAAATTAAGGCAACATAAATGAAGAAAAACACTTTTGGGTAGTGTTTCACAAAAATCAAGATATATTCTTGATCTTGTCTTGAAATCAATACAAGACCAAGACAAGAAGTATTTTTTATTTCACAAGACAAGACAAGAAAGTATCATCAAGAATCAAGATTTCTTGACAATTAATATTGCAAATCTGCATTTGTATATTTTAAGTTTCTAGATCCTCTTAACGCTCAACTCAAATACTATTATTCAAAAAAATTCGGAACCATGTATTTTCTACCTTATTCTCATATGAAAAACAGAAAGAAGCCATTAGATTTTAGTGCAAATAGAGTAACCGGAATACCTTTAAATGTATTTTTTTGCGATTTATGTTATAATAAAAATTAAAGATTATAAAATTTTGTATAGATATTATATTTGTACTCCTATATATTTTTTAATTAATTTATAAAATGAACTATTTTAATAAGTCATGTAGCCTATGATTTATTATAATACGAATATAAACACAACTCCTTGATTACACAGTTCAAATATATGTAACGGACAGATACAAGTCAATCTCAGAAACTAGTCATTTCAAATTAATAATGGTAGTGTTTTAAGAAGAAAATATTAGGATGTGAATTTATAAAATATCTTATAAATAAATCAGTTTTCTTATGTTTGTAATTGAAAAGATATTGACGTCACTATAATAAGTAAATTTGAATTAATATAACGATAAGATTCTTTAGATGAAATGCTAATAATACCTACATTAATGCCCGGTTTTTCAGTGGCGGTTTTAACTTCAGCTCAGTTGAACTTTGAACTTGAATCTGAACTATTTTTTGTATACAATGTGTATATTTGAATTATACTTCATTTCACGTAGTGATCGGAATATAGGTGCAGTTTGATCTTGTTTTTTGATTGGATAATACCCGATATTATGCCCTATTTTGTAAGGAAGTTGTTAAGTCTTAGCAACGTTGCTATAAATTTTAATCAATAAAAACAAATATAGAGCCTGTAATTTTCATGTTTTATTCAGTGTTCGCAATTATTATTGGTTACTTGCTATAGCAATGTTGCTACGAAATAACTTTTTTACAAAATAGGGGCGATTATCCAATCAAACAACAAGATCAAACTGCACCTATCTCCCATCACTATTTTCTTACGTAAAATGAAGCATAGTTCAGTTGAACTGTGTATACTGTGTAATTTACACTTTTTATCAATTGACAACTGACAAGTGATATTCTTTTCGTTTTTATGTATTAGGAATCAAAGGGCAGAATTTATAGCCCTATCTAAACCAACGCTATTTTCTTCCTTGAAATGATGTGTGATTAAAATTAAATGACGAGAGGTATTGTGATGTGCTGGCCACATCATATTTTTATTATATTTGAGAGGGAGAAATATTATTTTGGGATAAAACTAATTCCGAATCTGATTTATTTTTCTTTGAACACTCATTGTTTTAAATAAAAAGAACGGAATATCGAAATAACACAAAAAAGTAACTAATTACCAACAACTAGTACTTCAATGCATGCGCAACCAACATCAAAGTAACATTATTTGATTATAACTAAAAGGGGCTAGGGCAGATGCAGACGCCAACGCTACACTTGAGCGTTCGGATTGGTTAAAGCGATAGAAAAAGGGGATTCCCCTAAAATGTCAAGAAACAAGAAATATCAAGAATAACAAGACAAGAATTACGTCGCCAAGAAATGAGCAAGACAAGAAATTTTTATTTTCTTGTCTTGAAAATCAAGCCAAGACCAGAAATAATCATCAAGACAAGATTGCTTGTCTTGATGAAACACTACTTTTAGGTTATTATAGGAACCTATAATTGGTTTATTAAAACTGTTGGTTCTCCAAATGTATAAATTATAACAATTGTATGTTCTAGCAGTTGACTTAAGCCTATACTTCATGAATCAACTATTAGTGGTTGATAATTTCACGCTGTGTCCAATATTATCGAAGCCCCAGCTTGTCAAGTTGTCATTAATTCTGTAATAAAAATTATGCTTTTAATTTTTTTTAAATTATAATTAAAGTTTCCATCGTTTTGTAACGACTGTATAATGGCGCCGCAGAATCACGTCAGCAGGGACACTGTGATGAAACGCCGCTAGATGGCGAAGCAGTAGTAAATGAACCAGAATTTTGCCTGAAGCATGAGGTAGTAGTTATTTGAAAACATTATAATTAATGACAATCTAATATAACTTCCAAACACAAAAATACTAATAATGTCAACTGGAGAACTAGACATAGGCATTTGTTCACGTTATGTTTCTTTGTTTACTATTCGGTTGCTCTCTAGTGGTGCTACCAGTAATATTGTGGCCGCATACGTCATTATGACGTAGACATTCACGGATCATTACTCTCAAAAAATATTTCAACGAAATGAACAAACAAAAAATACGTGTTTATTATTTTCTATAAGAAAAACATATTGAAATACCTCATTGCTTTCATGACAGCAAAACAAAATTTATTTTTTTTAATTATTCCTCTCACTATTGCAGGAACGATTGTAGAAAAATGTTAGGTACACATTTTTTGAAATTTCAAAATAAAATAAAATGCTCAGTTTTAATGGTTTTATAAATTACATTAAGAAATCTATTAAAGAATTAATTTGGTTTTTACAAATCATATTTTCTGACAGTACTTTATATTGTTCCGTTGTTTTTATAAATAAATTATCTATTAGCAAAATACCGGATGATTTTTGACGAACAAATTTCTGAACAAGAACTATCCCTAAATCAATCCAAATTCAATGCAGCGTGAATTCCCCTTGATGACGTCACTTCTCATTGTGTCACATCAGTCGTCGCACTGCGTCACGCGTCACGTTGTGTCACGTCAAACGTCACTCGGCAGAAGCGTCACTGAATAAATGTCGTTGCTTTTATGAGGTCGTCTTTTCCTATGTCCTGGCATTGTAAAGAAAATATATGATATATGTAGGAAGGTACAGGATGAGGCAAGGAAAATTGACATAGGGATTCAAGTGAAAATTTAGATATGAATACGTAACTTAAATATGGTAGATCATATACAGGTATTTCCTTTAAAATAACCAACGCTTTGTTCGGCGACCTAATGCTAAATACATAAAATGATCAAGAATAAGGGGCAAATTTATCAGTAATAACAAATCGAAAATTCATCTAGTGGGTTCTCAAACAATAGAACAAAATTATATTTTTTTAAACGGTACCCTGTATAATTTTTTAATTCATTAGACAGATAATTTTTTTCTGATTTCAATGATATAAATATTGTATGAGATTGTATAACAATTATTTCGAGAAAAATGGTATAAAAATTAAGAAATAATGTTACAATATTGCAAAATTTCAATAGGCTATGTAATAAACAGGTCTGTTACATAGGTTACACTAAACCCATTTTTCATTAATACCATTTTTCTCGAAATAATTATTGTTGTACCGATCAGAAAAAAATATCTATCTAATGGGCTAAAAATTGTATAGGGTACCATTTAAAAATATATAATTTGGTTCTACCGCGGAGAACCACTGGTTGATATTTCGGTTTGTTATTATTATTATTATTATTGTTATTATTATTATTATTATTATTACTATTATTATTATTATTATTATTAATTTTTTGTAAATAACATTTTTCTTTAAAGTACATTGACAAATGTTGCGATATATAAAGACACGTAATTCAACTTAGGCGAGATGTAAAGAGATGAGTTTCAGTAAAGTCAGCATTAATCGCTTAGGAATTCTCTCGCCGAAATCTGATACTTTAGTACGCAGATATGCGGCTCCAAGTGAGGTTGCACTCGCTTGTACAGATAACACGTAATCAACTGAACGTACAAACATAGCAAGTGAGCTAAAGTTTAACGCTGTAGGAATATGTCGAAATTGTACGCTAAATGACATTGTACGTTGTCATAATCGCTTATTAGTAAAATACAAATGTTTAACCAAAGTGTAATCATATTTGTACTCAACATGTTTAGATATTTCAATATATTTAACCTTAAATTACATGGTGTTGGTATTAATTGAAATGAACCCTAAATAATTAAATGAATTAAATTATACCGCTACATCACTAATCATATTTTATTTTACATATTTAATAAGTTATAAAATCCAATTTGAAATTTTATAAATATTGCTCATTTGTAGTGAAAGCCATGGAATTTAAACAAAATTACAAAAAAATGCAAATCGTTTAAATTGTCAGAATGTCGATTTTGCAGGTTACAAATAAAAATTAATAAAATCTATGCAGTAATTTAGATGTAGATTATAAAAACAAAATATATTTAGAGACTTAGGGTAGAATATAATTATCTATAATTTTTAATTTGAAAATCGATTTTCTGACACTTCATACCATATGCATTTCTTTGTAATTTTGTTTAAATTCCATGGCTCTCACTACAAATAAGCAATATTTAGAGAATTTCAAATTAGATTTTACAGATTACTAAATCTGCAAAATAAAATCTGATTATTGATTTAGGTGTAGAATTTAATTCTCTACAACATTTGTTTGACACATTTTTGTTTTAAATTAAATGGGAAGTTTTGCGGAAGGAAAAACTGATATACTCTATGTTAAACGCCTATGGCCCGCTTTTTAATAAACACCTTGTATAAATATGTTCAAATAACTCTTGTGGTCAATAATTGAAAATATGCGTGGATAAGCCATTTAATAAAATATTTAATAAAAACCGCCATTCAACATATTTTTCACTTTCATGCAAACGCAACCAAAAATTATCTGGCGTGGCATCATAAATTATATTATATGTTATTTGGTTTAATTTCCTTGTTTCATTATTTTCTGCGTTTATATACCTGGAAGTAGATTCTGTATTTCAAAAAGGTGATAGCAGAAGGCTTGAAAGTAGATTGAATTTTAAATAGAGAGTAGATGTGTAACGTATGTAGATACAAAGGTGAGGTAAATGGTTTTAAAAACACTAATATCTTTTTAATACTCCTATGCTTTAATATACCTATTGTGCATGTGTCTTCTGTACTTGACTGACTCTCATTAAGATACAGATTATCATTATGATACAGATTTTTTTCATTTCGATACAGATTATCATTATGATACACATGAATTTTATAACCAATTTATTGGTTTATAGTTATTTTTTTTAATTATGAGTAGTCGTAGAAAAAATAGTGTATGCAACTCATGTACATATAATGACAACTAATACACTCGCATGAATTGGTTTAAAGTTTATTTTTTTAATTATTATGAATAGTCGTAGAAAAAATAGTATATGCAACTCACGTACGGAGTGATAAAAAAACTGATTCAGTTGGCAATAAAAAAAAATTACTTGAAATTGGTAAGATTGATACATAAATTTTCTTCCTCTTGTTGACACTGTTGACAGTGACATTTAAGAATTTAATAGCTTTCAGCTTACACAGTGCAAATGCGCACTGAGTGCAACATATCACGTGACCACACTGAACGAGTCCTGCCCTCATCCGGTGGCAGTGCTAGTTTAGCCGCCATATTTGCTTTGACACCATTGCACTTGCCTAGGGAATCAGTGCACAAAAGTCGCACTGGGCCAGTGCACGGTGCAACTTTTTCAAGTTGAAAACGCATCAACTGACTTAATTTTGCGCACTCAACTTGTAAGTATAAATTTGAGTACATTTACAATTTTATTTATTAAAATGATCGTTGTTTCCTTTACCCACATTCTTTTATTTTTCTTACATTACCCACCGAGCAATAATCTAAAGTATTTCAAAAAAATAAGTAAATATATCATCACGGCTTATTACCCAATGCTGGGTGTGCCAATCTGCTTGTACACAGATATATCGGTAATGATGAAATATTTGCACCGTGCGGGCGCTTACCAGGCGTCACTTCACAGGCACTCATTGCTAGCGTAGAGAGTGCACCACAGGGGGCCATTTAAAATTGGAAATATTGCTCTAACTTAACCTATTTGTATTTATTGTAAAAATGACATGTTAAATAGTATTTCCGCCTGGTGTTTTATAAAGTATGGAATAAAAAGATCCCCATAATTGTATTGCCACCTGAATCAGTTATTTTTGATCACTCTGTATAATGACTATTAATATAGTCGCATGAATTACGGTATGGTGCGTTTCAAGATATTTGCAAATCTACCGCAAAATAACATGGTATTTACGATCCTATGCGTAAGGGGAGGATTCGCAAAAGTTGGGAAAACGATGTAGCGGTACTTCAATTGAAGTGAATTATTAAATTCCACACAAATATTTCGTGTGCTAAATTTCAAATGTTTTGTTACAACCCTGTCATGTTACCCATCAAGCCCATTTAAGAAGCCACCCGCTGCGTAAGTCGAGGCAGGTACGTTTGCAAATATCTTGAAACAAACTATATTTGCCGTCGGTCGTAGGGTCGTACCGTAAACTTCATGCTCTAATAGCTATCCTTATAAACCCGTTGCATAATATACTATTTTAAAACTTTGATACTCCGTATCATAGAGTTTTAGTCTAGTAGTGACCCATGTTCTCATTTGTTACTGTTATACGGGTTAAATGTTTCGGACAAAATATTTGATTTATATGTGGGACAAATTACCTCGGACGGAAGCTCCGTTATCGACATGGGTGTCTAGGATCGCGATGAAGATTACATCATAAGACAATTTCCATCATATGAGGATGGGAGAGGGAAGTGAAAGGACAGCGGAGGGAAGATCTACGGTGGAAGACGCTTTGCCTTTTCATGTCAATAGTTGGCCATTGTTCGCACTGTGCACACTAAGCACATTCAGGATTATACATATTTTATACCCTCAATCACTCAGTTTATTCCCTCAATGCATTAAATATCTCAATGATGATATGGTTATACGGAAGGTAACATTGGTGCAAAATTCATTACATCATTTATAATGAATCATTTGCACTCAAAGGGTTCTAAGAAGGAAAAAATCAGGGAGTCACTACAATAATGGGGTCGTCCGTAATAGTTAACAAATTAGAACATGCGAATTATTTATATTAAAACCAGACCTTAAATGTATGATATATAAAAATTTAAAAATAGTTATTTATGTATCAAGGCACAGAAGTTCTATTTTTTATCACGAATGAAGAAACTAAACCATATGAGTGATAAAATGGAACTTCAGTGGTGAGGTGCATATTCAATTTTATTTGAAATCGAAAAATTGTGAAAATGAAAGGAATATTCACAAATATGTCATCATCATTATCGAAAGTTATATTTTTTCAAATGGGATTGCCAATATTTTTTATGCGTATTCCATGGAGTATTTTTTTCTGAATTCAACAATGTATTACTTCTATATCCTTACATTGAAATTTGAATAAATTTGATTTTTATAGTTATTTTTTAGTATGCTATGTATGAAAAAAATTGAGCTTAAATTAAAACGACATAAATATTTGTTAATAACAAAGTGTTTTATTTAATTTCCTTAATTCATACCAGATTTGTTTTTCATACATAGCCTACTGAAAAATAACTTAGCTGTTACACCCTATGTATATATATATATATATATATATATATATATATATATATATATATATATATATATATATATATATATATATAAGGAGATAAATTTTATTGGGTATATCAGTGGGATGTTTTCTGGGCTCAAATTTGTTAAGTAGATTCTTTAAAATCTGTCAAGCTTTCGTGTATTTGGATTGTACACTTCATCAGGACGCTGAAGTTAAAATACAAATAATTTTACAATGTATAAAATAATTTGAATGAAAGGAACTTTTGTTGAAGTTATTTTCCTTTTATTCAATTAATTAATTTCATCTACGCATACTTCAAATTATTAACCACAAAATTTATTTCACCATATTTATATATTGATTAAGATTTATTTATGTCACTCCAAATATTATCGAACACCATTTTTTGAGAATAATAGTTATTTGTGTATCAAGAGCGTAAAGTGAGCGTAAAGCTCGATTGTAGCGCTCGCTACTCTCGCGCTTCAATTTACGCGCAAGAGCAATAAAGATACTTTACGCTAGAGATGCACACATAATTTTATCTACCACTTTACTAACGAAATAAAAAAAAAATAATACCTATTTAGTAAGTTCAATTCAATCTAAACCAATTTCCTGTTTTGTGATGCTGTAACCATGACGATATGAGTAAATAAATAATTCTGATGCCAACAATCATTGTTTTATGAAAAGTTTTCACACATACATCAAAAATGTGCTCAAAAATCTCCGAAACTAGTGAAGACAGCGATTTTTCTTGCACTCCTCCAGATATATTCGAAACGGCGCAAAATGCTTCCTTGAGTTTATTACCTGCAAAATCAAGAG
The DNA here is from genome assembly GCA_963082715.1 of Harpalus rubripes. Taxonomy (NCBI): domain Eukaryota; kingdom Metazoa; phylum Arthropoda; class Insecta; order Coleoptera; family Carabidae; genus Harpalus; species Harpalus rubripes. The sequence goes on along the minus strand of OY720458.1, from coordinate 44,502,598 downwards.
CATTATACGAAAAGAATTATAATTTCTTCATTGAATGGTGTAAGTTAAAAAAAAATCAAGAATTACAGTGAAAATGTTTTACTAGCTTACTTTTTGTAAAAATCTAATGTAATGAAATCGTCTTATCTTTGGTCCATTTATTCCATGCTAAAATCAACACTAGCAGTTAAGAACGATATTGATATCAGCAAATTCAAGAAACTAACTGCTTTTTTGAAACAAAAATCATTTGGTTATAGACCAAAAAAATCTAAATCTTTAACAAGAGATGAAATAAATAAATTCCTGACTGAAGCCCCAGACGATCATTTCCTTATGATGAATGTTGCTCTTATATTGAGTGTTGATGGAGCATACCGACGCGACGAATTAGTTAGGATGACTGTAGATGATATTGAGATTAATGGGTCCATTTTAATTGTGAAGATTCCAAACTCAAAAACTAATGTGCAGCGAACATTTATTGTTGATGATCATAATCTTTTTATCAATATACAGAAGATATGTTGCTCTTCGACCCTCTAACATATCATCTCGGCGATTATTCATAAATTATAAGCATGCAAATGTACCGCACAAGTTCTTGGAATGAACACTATAGGAAAAAATCCATTTAACATTGCACAATATCTGATATTATCTGATTCGAAATCATTTACAGGCCATTGTTTCCGCAGATCCTCTGCTACATTACTAGCTAATTCCGGAGCTGACATTATGACTCTAAAACGTCATGGTGACTGGCGTTCATCAGCTGTTGCAGAAGGTTATGTTGATGAAAGTTTGAAAAATACAATTGATACAGCGCATACAATTTTAACAAACAATGAGAATCAAACTTCTGCCACACTAACTGAATATTCTAGTAAGAATGTCACAGTCACAGAATCTAATTTATCCTCGTCAGCTGTTTCAAGCTCTGGAATCAATATACAAAACTGCCAAAATCCACTAAGTTTGTTAATTATGAAATATATTTATAGTTGTAATTAAATGTACATTCACCAACAGAATAAAGTTGTAACTTAATTAAATAAATAAGTTGGTAGTGTAGTTAACTTCGTATTGTTTGTAGCACATTTGTAGTGTAAGTTCTATAAAAACTAAACAAATTCAGTTATACGAAAATATTACATGCACAATTTATTTTTATTCAATGTATAAGGTTGTCTCCAGCGTTGTAAATGATTTGCCCACATCGAAGCAACGAACGACAAATGTGAATGATTGAAACCAAACCGAAAGGAAAGACATGAATCGAAGTTTTGATGGAACAGAAGAGAATTTTTAATATCGCACTGACTGGTCACGAAAGATACTGTCAAGATCTTTATCTGGACCGTACTCCAATATTTCATAGCTGACTGTCATATAACATTGAAGGAACAACTCAATTAAGTAGCCACATAAATCTATTTCGGCACTTTAATAAAAAATATTTAAATATGTTTAAAATAACTTTTGTGGTCAATAATTGGAAGAATTTGTGGACAACAAGCAATTTAATACACACTAAGGCTCGCTCCTACCACCTCTAGTTAAAATGACAGTTAGTGATAACCAAAAGTTATGTTTCAAAATTGTTCTTACCACTTTTAGAGTGGAGCTAACTGGAAGTTAAAACTGTCGTAATTTTAACTTTCACTCGAAGTTCTGGTCAGAACCCCGATGCCTTATAGCGCCTGAGGCAAGTTTCAAAACGGTGCCTTTTAATTTTGAAAAAAAAACTCGTATTGTTATTGATTAACAATAAAAGCAAGAACGAAAATTTTATTAAGCAAAAAAAAAACCTCATCTACTTATTATTTTCATGTGACCCATCCCAATATTTTGAAATACCATATTCAAATTAATATGGCAACGGGTGTAAGGCTTAATTAACATGAAATTTTTATGTATTTCAAAACATATTTAATATTAAAATATAAAAAGTCATTGAACATCAAGAATGCAGAAAAAGAACAAAATATTGAAAACAGTACTGCATAGTAAAAGAACATTTATTAAATAATTGTTCGAGCTGTTTTTACCACAAATAACTTGATAGCATCTTTATAGTTTTGTTATCTATTGCTTCTATGGAAATTATGCCTAGATCATTTAGTCGTTCTTGTGTTTCTTTTTCGAAAATAATTCTTTATAATTTTCAGTTTCGAAAAACTATGTTCAGCTTATTGCTGCTGCTAGTTAATGGGAATATTAAAAGTATTTTTAAAGCTATAACAACGTTTGGTAATATAATCGTACCTACATTTAAAATCATATTTACAAATAAAATTCAATTTTTCTTGTGCATTTTTTAGTATCTTTGATAAAATTAGACAAATATTTATTAGTTCCTCATTGAGATCAATTGCAGATATATCGGCTTCATCGTCATCGTTTAACATTAATTATAAATTGTTTAAAATTGAAATCATCCAAAGAATTAATAGGTACACCGTTTGAAATTGAAAAATTCTTTTTCAATTTTTTTCTCTTGTACTTCGCTTCGTATGTTATCGCTACAAAAAAGGCAAACGATTTTAGGATGCTCAGTGGCAAACGAAGAATCGGTTGTAATTATATTTAATATAATTTTATAAATGGTATAAGTGCATTAAATTATTAAGAAATTTTTCAGCTGTTTCTTAAAATTTTATATTTTTAGTATGTCGTTTTGTCGCCTATTTCAATCCGGCGCCTTAGGCGATCACCTCGCCGCCTCACCTATCGGGCTACAACACTCATAAAAATGAATATTATAGAAGATTTAGAAGATATTGAAGATGTAGAATTTCTTTTCCCTTATAGAAGTGAAAGAGTTATAAGGGATAAAGTGAATCATTTTAATATATTACAGTGATAATGAATTCGTAAACAAGTATTTCAAATTATAGTAACAATATTTATAACATTAATGTTATTGAGAAATATTAGTTTTCCGGGAATGGACTGTGTCATATTTTGAGTCAGAGCTCAACGTTTCGCCCGCAGTCGTATGGGGCATCTTCAGGAGCAAGGGGGATAGTACTGTCTTAAACAAGGTTATCTGACGTGTCAACCACGCTAGAGGCCGAGTTTAAGCAACAAGAGGGGGAGACTCAGTTTACACGTCGGGTAACCTTGTTAACTGAGTCTCCCCCTCTTGTTGCTTAAACTCGGCCTCTAGCGTGGTTGACACGTCAGGTAACCTTGTTTAAGACAGTACTATCCCCCTTGCTCCTGAAGATGCCCCATACGACTGCGGGCGAAACGTTGAGCTCTGACTCAAAATATGACACAGTCTATTCCCGGAAAACGAATATTTCTCATGACTCGGACAGTAGAAGCCTACGCAATTATCAATATTATTATTATCATCAGAAATTATATTCGAACACCCAAACATAGGGATTTCCTGCTTCCCTAATAATTTTAAGAAAAAAAGCTTAAAATGAAAATTGTAGAGTATAAAATTCTACATCTGAGTAAATAAGCTAAATTAATTTTACTTGCTTTGTAACTGCAGAAATTAGCTATGAAAATGTCGAAAATCACATGTAAAATAGCAATAGCCATGGAATTGGGACAAAAATTAACAAATGTCTAACAGTTTATCTGTCAAGTTAGGTTAGTTTATTTTTAATATTATTTGTAATTTCTGTTCAAATTAACAATTATCAATTTAAATTAATAGATAATTGTTTATTGAAAAGCATGCAAAATTAATTTTGGTTATAGATTCAGGTTTATTTATTTATTTATTTATTTATTTATTTATTTATTTATTTATTTATTTATTTATTTATTTATTTATTTATTTATTTATTTATTTATTTATTTATTTATTTATTTATTTATTTATTTATTTATTTATTTATTTATTTATTTATTTATTTATTTATTTATTTATTTATTTATTTATTTATTTATTTATTTATTTATTTATTTATTTATTTATTTATTTATTTATTTATTTATTTATTTATTTATTTATTTATTTATTTATTTATTTATTTATTTATTTATTTATAATTTTGCAATTCTCAACAGGGTTTGCACCCCAATTACAGAGAAGCACTTATTTACAAAGAAATATACACATATTAATAAGCAGTAGAAGGTAAATATACACATATACAAATTAGACAATAATATAGAAAAAAGTAAATAATTAGTACATGATTTACAGATACACAAATTATAAAGAATTAATTAGGTATTGATTAGAATTCGACTTATACATTATTTGAAACTAGGTAAAGAATTGTTGAAAATGTCTGGAAAATGGTTGGAATTGGACAAGTTATTATACAATAATGGTACACGATTCATAACAGAATTGATTGCTGAATTTGTGTTTAAGAAATTTAATGCGAAAAGTTCATTTGATCTCGTAGCATGAACCTGCACACGAAATGAAAGCTGAGCTAATAACTCAGGACAATCAATTTTATTATTAATTAATTTAAATAAAAAGACATTATCTAACAAACTACGCCTATTTTGCAAAGACATAAGATTTAGGTTGTAATTTGGAAATTTATTCATAAAATATTTGCAAAATTTCCTTTGAATACCCTCAATGCGATTTATATATGTTGAATATTGCGGATTCCATACAGGTACTACAAATTCTAATTGATTTCTGACTAGGGCATAATATAAAGTTAAAATTGTTGCAGGTCTCTTGAAAGTCTGGCATGATCTGATTAGAAATAATAGCATTTTGTAAGACTTCTTTACAATTATACCATTAAGCTTATCCAATAAAAATTTGTTATCAAAGGTAACTCCTAGATCTTTTATCTGATTTACTGTAGTAATGGTCGTACCTGATATATTGTATTTGTATGTAGTGAGTGTTCTATTCCTTGTAATACTGATGAGAAAACATTTTTCTGTGTTAATGTATACTTTATTATTAATTGCATGCTCTACAACTTTTGAAACATTTTTACCTAAAATAATTAGGGAAGCAGGAAATTATGAAAGTCTGATTTTACATGTTAAATCCCTATGGTCGGGTGTTCGAGTCACCACCGTGTATGTATGAATACTAACCTTTTCTTTTTCCTTCTTAGTCACTGCATCTAACATTATTTTCAAAAATATTGTTATATTTTGTGACAAATACAATCAACAAGGCGCAGTAGCGGCGCCAGGATGTAAATGTAGGGCGGGCACAATCAAAAAATAGTTGGGCACAAGGGGGGGGGTCGTAATAGGTTGTGTAAAGGTAACTAGAAAAAAAGGCGCCGCAAGCATTTTTTTTCATCCAATGTCAAATCCCTTATTATTAAACGTTACATTTTTTTCAAGGAATGGGAAGCTGCATGTATTTCCCCTTTCATGTACAAAAATAAATTTTCAGATCACAGACCATTTTAGAAGAGTGAATATATTTAACAGATTGTTAACTTACCTGGATAAACTGTCAAAATTGATTATCACCTGCACTTCTACAATTGCAATTATATTTTAACTGACATCCATATTACGTAATCAAAATTTATATTTGCAAAACAAGCAATCAAATATTAGTTGTGCAAAATACATTATTTAATTTTATTCTTTATCTTAAATTATAATATTTGTGTTTGTTTGATTTTTTTTTTTTTATCGTTATGGCTTATGGGAGGGGCAATTATCCTCTTAACCTCCCCACCCGTGTATACGCGCCTGTTGGGCACCCATTTATTTTATATAATAAAGATACCTACCTTTAAAGTTTTTTTCATATACACACATAAAACGATATAAAGACGCGGATATATAAATTTAAATAATTACATATACCGGGTGTTTATTTTTTTATGAATTACAGGTAATATGTACAACGGTGAAATTTTCATATGGCTGTAATTTTTGCCGTATTAATTTTATAACAAAAGTGTAAATACAAATAATGTAGTAGGTGGGCACTTGGGTGGGCACAAGACTTTTTAGGAAAGAAATTAGTTCCTTGTTTTTGTTTTTGTACGTTTGTCATCTCAATAAAGTCAATAGCAAATTGTAATTTGACGAAATAAAATTTAGAAAATATATTTTACAATTATCACTTGTCATTTTCATATGTTATAGGCACTATATAGTTTTGGTATTAGCAATTAATCGAAATCTCAATTTGTTTATTTCGTATTACCACAACCCTTTATACTTCTAAACAAATAGTTAATTAACTGTATGTTAAATTCTGTTTGTAGGAAAGCATCGCTTCTATAACCTTCAGTTTAATTCTTAACTAATGGTTAATACACTGTCGCTTTAACTAGAGGTGATAGGATTGGGCGTAAGTATATTATAGTCCAAATTTTGATTACCATTGACATAATGTCTATATCATTCAACATATTTTTCATTTTTATACAAACGCACCTGGTTTGTGCCTGGCGTGGCATTATAAATTCAAACAGGTCTTATTTGGTTTTCTTTCGTTGTTTCGTTATTTTCAGGTTTGTGCGTCTACGCGTAATTTATGATAGGTTACTTACATGCTTAAACAATGCAAAGAATGATGTCAAATATAGACAATGCTTAGAGAATATAAACTATGTAAACTTTATATATACTGCACATGCGCGCTAGAGACTTAGTGAAAAACACCTGATTTGTTACTTGACACTCTCTAGTGAAAGTAATTAGAATGGGAGGCAGAAAAGCGAACGAAAAGTTAAATTTTACTTTAAACCATTTCTTCCCAGCGGTGCGTTTTCGAACCACTACATTCAATATTTTTTTCATTGATATTGGAAAGAAATTATATTTTAGTTTTTATTTTTTATTGTAATATAGACTTAATTTTAACTAGTATTACAAAAAAATTCAATAAAAAGTTTATTTAATGCTCCAAACTTTATCCCGAATATTGGTATTTTTGTAGATGCAGACATTTATTTCAAAATTTGAAAATATATATTTTTCATAATTTCATTTTATAAACAATAAATATACTATATTTTGTTGTAATAGTATGGAATTTAACAAAAAAGTAGTTTTATAGTGTTAAAATTACTTTTGAATTTATCTGGTGCGTTTGTGCACCATTGGTATGATCGCGTGTCTAATCAGCGTATTATTGGTATATTTAATAAATGAAAGTTTTGGTATATTTGCTTATAAATTATCTGTTGATGAGTACATAGCACCATATTTTGAAAGTCATTCGTATAAAATGTTTATAACAGGAAGGCCAGTACGATTTGGATTCAAAATATTGTCTTTGCTCATCTGATCTCTTTTATTCAATGACTTTCGGAGGAGTTCGCCAAAAGCATGAAAACTCAGAGCTTGGCTTAGGTTCTCTAGTAGTTATGGATTTACTGTCAGTTATAAAAAATCCCATGTCTGATCAAATATATTTTGGAGTATATTTTATAATTTCTTTTCGTCAAGTTATTTGCCTCTGAAAGCCAAGGGATGTTTTGCTACAGGAACAATACGTGAATAACAGGATCAAAAATGTTCATTCAACTATGGTTCAGCTTTTAATAATAAATCGAAAGTATCAATAGTTCGTTGGAATGATAACTCAATTATTACAATTTGTAGTAATACTTTTAATGTGCAACCATTGACTAATGCTAAATTGGTCATATATCAATACAGTAAATACATGGCTTGGGAGGTGTAGACTTACATGATAACAACATTGCAAATTACAGATGTAAAATTTTGGGAAAAAAAGTGGTGGAGGCCCACATTATCTAATACGAGTGCTGTAGACAGTTGTCTTGCTGGTGCTTGGAAAATTTATATCATTGCTAATAATAATAAAATATCCCAGTTATAATTTAAAACCAATAAAGCTTTAAGATTACTAAAAAATTACTAAATTAAATTACAAATATCAGCAACAAATAAAATTGTTGAAATCAGACTAAACAAACATGGGCATATCGCAACAACAAATAAAAATAAAAATCGACGGCAATGCAAAATATGCCACAGACACACTATTCATATGTGTAAGAGGTGCAATATCCACCTAAATGTATTTATTTTTGAAAATTATCATAAAAAATAGATATCGTTTCTTCCCAGTGGTTCGTTTTTGCACCATTTTACAACATTAACTTTTAGAGAATGTATGTTACTTTTGTTACTATGTATTATTTATATGTTTAGAAAATGACAATACATTGTATTTGACAGCAATTGTTTTGCTTTTATTTAAAAATATAGAAAAAAAAGTATTATTTGTTTTCCTCAATCCTCCCAATGGTGCGTTTATGCACTATTAATTTATGAAAAACTAGGTTAATTAAAAATATTTTTTATTATAATTATTTTCTTTCTACCTTTACTTGAAATAATGTACATAATTTTTTTTGTAATATTTCAAGTATTTCATACCTTGGGATGATATAGGTTAAATCACGTAAAAGACAAATACACAACACTATGCAATGTTTATTTAAAAATGTTATCAATACTGCAGGTCATGTTTTTTTAAAAATATGTGCAATTGGCATACGATGTCAGTTTTTTACCAGAATATAGTATAATTAGCCACCCAACAGAACTGGTGGTTTCCAGTCCAACAACTAGTGACATCTATTGATTACAACGTAAAGTACTTCACTATTTCAATAAAAGGACATAGTACGCTACATTCAACGGCTCATTCATGTATACCTTGTAAACTAACCAGTAATAGCAAATTATCCGTTTTTAAGCAATAATAAAATAATTATAGTCTACATGCGCGTAGACAATATACAAGTTTTAATCACGTAAACATAGTAGCGGATTTAGCACTTGGGAGGCCCCAAGCGCAATTTAATTTCAAAGAGATTCCACTGTTTATTGATTTTTTTTTCATAAATGAGAAATTTACGTAATACATATTATGCACTGTTTCTCCGTTTGTGAAGAGTTAAGAGTTTACCGGTTTTTGAAAGCTTCCGAAGCACAACCGGCAACCGGCAAACGACTCTTCTTCGCTCTAAATTATAAATAAGCGTTGATGTGAAATTACTCAATTAAAACTTCAGATTTTGTATTAGGGAAACGTATAACTTTCCATTTTAATCATTTTCCTATTACACTCGTATTTTTGTGAACGAGATATTATATTTCACAAATTTTATTTTATTTGAAATGTACGTTATAATTTCAAATATACACAGGGTGTTATTTAAGCACGTGTACAACGCTTAACCGATGGTAGAACTGACCCCATGGATAGTAAATCTGGCAATACTTTATATTTGACATATGTAAGGGGGGGGGGTCTAATAAGAAGCTGATTGTATGCGCTTACTTGTTTTCCAACGATGATACTCTTTATTCAACTGACTGGTGGACTCTTGGATGATTGGCGTCCACGGCTAGGTGAAAAGGAAAAACACACATTTGCACTTTCCACTCACTTGTTGACTGATGAGGGATGCTGATGAACACTTAGATTTTTACTAACTAAAGTTTTTATATTTACATATTATTATTTACACTTTACACTAAACATTTTATTTGAAATATACGTTATAATTTCAAATATACACAGGATGTTATTTAAGCAAGTGTACAACGCTTAACCGATGGTAGAACTGACCCCATCACTTGGTTTATTTGGCCTCTAGCGTGGTTTACACGTCGGGTAACCTTGTAAACTGAGTCTCCTTCTTTTGTTGCTTAAAATCGGCCTCTAGCGTGGTTGACACGTCGGGTAACCTTGTTTAAGACAGTACTATCCCCCTTGCTCCTGAAGATGCCCCATACGACTGCGGGCGAAACGTTGAGCTCTGACTCAAAATATGACAGACCATTCCCGGAAAACGAATATTTCTTTATAAAAAGTTATTTATTTATTAATGCTCTTACCCCCGTCTTATCGCACATACTTTTTATAAGAACTGGAGACCCTTAATGATGACTAATCAAGCCATAATTCAAAATTTAAAAAAATGTAAAAATCAATGTGTTCTCTGGAAAAAAAATTGTTAATTGTCAAAACTGAAGTGAAACGCTTTTTTCTTACACCCGAGATATATTAAAACTAAATTAGCTTACAATTTGTATTCGGTTTATTAAATATCATAATTAATTACTTAGATGATAAACATGTAGTTTTTCATGTGTAAGTCTGAAACAGCTATTATCTGCCGCAAGGCCAATGATCGTATATGTCAATAATGGGCTATATGACCAATGTTATACTCATCCATTTTATGATTCTTTGCAAAAAAATAAAAACACCCATATTTTTTAAAATCGCTTAGATATTGTTAATTCCGGAGAAAAAAGTAATAAAATTTAGGAGAAGGGATATGTGACGTCACGTAGGAAAATTAGAATTCATTCAATAAAAATCATTCTTCTCTCTTAATTTTAAGAAGTCAGGTTCCATTCCAAAATGTTCGAAAACCTTATGGTCATACGGTTTGGAGATCAATGTCATATGATGAAGTGTCAATGCCATATGATATGACATTAACACTTCAATGCAAACTAAATTTGAACCAAAACAATCTATTGTGCAATATCAAAATATTTTTATTTTATTCTATGAATTGCGTATTTTGATATCTTACATATTGTTTCATCAATAATTTTGACTAATTTATCATTGACAACATTTATTCGACATCATTAAGTAAAAAAATTCGGATCATTAAACGCCCACTCTTAGCTTTTGTAGGGTGGCCACAATCAAAAAATGGGTGGGCACAGAGGAGGGGGAGGGGTCATAATAGGTCATGCGAAGGTAATCAGAAAAATATCTGATGTGGCCAGCACATTACTTTCCGTCAGTTCTATGTATTTTGTACAAATTTCGTACAGGTAGTTCCTTGCAAAAGATTCTATTTCTCGTACATTACCTTCTGGCTGTTGTATGTATTTTATACAAATTCTATACAGAAAATTTCTAGCAAAAGATCCTATATTGCCAGTAAAATTATAAGACAAACACACTCATGTCAATTGCACTTGACACTGACATCTTTCAATCAGAATTTTCTTAATATAGTAGCTGTTTCCATAGCTGTCTACTTTATGAAATTTAATTTCTTTATAATATTTTAACTTTATATCCATTTAATGTGAAGTATAAAATGCGGTCAAATTGTATAGAGAATCAAATATTCTTTAATATTTATAATAAAATTAAATGTGAAAATTCATATTTAACATAGATTTTCAAGAAAAACTGTTAAAATCTTCAAATGAGGGTACTTCCGGTTGACCCTCTTGTAAACTGCACTCTCATTCTCCTACGTGACGTCAGAGATATGGCGCCGTTACATAAATTTTAATTTCAAATACTAATTTCAGTGAAATTATAAGGTAATATAGAATTTTTATCATTATTATTGCTAGTCACAATGGTAAATTTTTTAATTTTTATACTTTATTTCCTTCAATTCGATATTGGTCATATAGACCATTGTGACAGGTGACATATTTTTTCAGAGAACACAATGATTTTTATTTATTTTTTTACAAAATTTTGAACTATGACGTGATTGGTTAGTTTTAAAGGCCTCCAGTTTTCTCGAAAGCACGTAAAACAAAAATTATTGCCAGATTTACTATCTATTGGGTTAGATCTACGACTATCGGTTAAGCGTTGTACACTTACTTGAATAACAGCCTGTATATCATACATTTTATGTCCGTGAATTATATATATGTGTGTTAAATTGCAATAATAATAAAATATTAAACAATGTATTATTTTATGTTAATTTTGCTGTAATAAATTTATAAAGGCTTGTAAAACAATTAAGTTTTACATCTAAATTTTATTAGCTCTAAAATGCAGTGCAATTACTTAAAGTACCATAGTGAAAATTACTGCAGTATTTAATTGTAAATTAGATGCAACGTTATTTCAAAAGATATTCTTTAAATTACTGTCGTAAATTAACCGGTGACATTTTAAGCATAAAGTTTTTTAAAGGGCAGAAAAGAAATATTACAATAAGAAAATCTTGAACACTCAGAATATAATTTATGAAACATATTATTAAGCCTTGCATTTAAGCGCAAGATGATAACTCTATTCATGATACCATAACTCATGCTTTTAAATAAAAATAAATATACATTAAATCATTTTACCCTACTGATTTTTTATCAAGCATTAAATGAGGTCATTTTTAATAATTTATAATTTAAAATACATTGCACGAGTAGGTATACCTCATGTATTTATTATTTGTTGAAAATTCAAAAAAGAGTAAAATTAAAATAAATATAAATACAAATATTTTTCAGGTAGACGTTAAAATACCTAAAACAAAGCACACGGAATGGCTTGGTAAATTGATAATAGATATAGTTTAGTTCATGATCATTTCTTTGACTTCTATAATGGTTAACTTATAGCAATAGAAAATAGGTTTTACTTACAAGCTCTTTCGGTTCACAATCGCTTACACAACGACTATGTAGAGAATTGATCTGAGTACTCATTGAGAAAATTTTGTTCGTAAAAGTGCCTTGCAAGGACGACCACCAACAAATTGTTTCACTGGATGCTGTTACTCGAGGACCGTAATCCACTATTTGCTGATAATTTTCCATATTATGACAAAATTATTTTTAAAGCAATATTAACAAGTACGGCTCTTGTAAGTATAGAAAAATCGGTACAAATTGTAATTTTTCCAGGTCAGTTTTCTATATAACCGTCATGTAAGCGATTATGAACTGAAAGAGCTTGTAAGTAAAATCTATATTATATTTCTAGAAGTTCACCATATGTGGTTTTCGCTATTGTACTCAAAATTGTAGGGATTATAGAAGTTAAAGAAATGATCTTGAACTAAACTATACATAAAATATTATAATATTGAGAAATTAATAACTGGGTTATTTTTAATGAAAATGCAAGAATTCAGCTTCAAGTTAAAGCTAATTTAATAGTGTTTTCCATTCATATATTTAGAGCGAACTTTTTTGCACTGAGTGCATAAATCGTTTTCCGTGTTTCATTTATACTATTCGACTGAACTGAACCTTACTGAGTGCGCACTTTCTTGCACTTACTACGATCGTCAGCTCTTGCCAGTGCAGTCTGTCAAATTCATATATTTTCAGTTGTAAGTACAATGGGTGTAAAATACTAAGTCTTCACAGTCCGAATCTTGTGTAGTCATATCCATTGCTACGTAAACTTTATATTTGACAGTGACAATTAACAAACTTGCACTGGACTTTTTAATATGTATAATTTAAAATGCACTATACACTACGCATGTGTTGTATCAACAACTAGTGTTGGGCATGACATCATTACTGCTACATTAAATGCAAAACTAAAAATATGAATGGAAAATCCTATTATACTACTACTAATTACTACACCCAAAGAAATTTTGCTTTAATACTTATGGAATTGCAGGTTAAATCAAATATTTTTGCTTTCAAAAAGGATCTAATAAAGTTTATATTTGATTTAAAAGTATCCTTGCTTTCAACCTACTTTTAGGATTTTGAGCCAAAAGTAAGTACTATTATATCAAAAATTAATTTGTTAAGATTATTATATTCTTCTTTAAATCACCTTGTATTTAAGTGAAATGTATTCAATTTTGAATTAAAAACATATGATTTCAGAACAATGTTTTTAAAACATTAACCCAAATAACAAAGCAATAAAATTAAAAGCTGTTAGTATTCAATTTGAAAAATATTTATATCATTTAAATTTATGCTATTTTTAAATTATTATTTTTATTTATTTGAAATAAAAATCTTAATTTAGCCTGAGGAACAGAATTTTTAAAATTAAAGTTCCGTAATATATACTCAATACTCTTGTTTTATTTTAATAATTACATACAATAATTAACAAAACATGTTTGAAAATAATTCATTCTGATTTCTGATCTTATAATGGAAAAGAAAACTTATTTCTAACAAGATAATTCTACATACAACAATAAATAAATATTAACAAAACATATGTTAAGTGGATCTTAATCTAAATGAATTTAATTTTTACAACATATTTGTAACTTGTAATTTTATAAGGATATTTGAAAATACATACTACATTTTCTTTTTTATTTAAACGTATGATGTGGTTGTGATTGAAGTTGATAATAATTATTGATTAGCAATTCTTGTAGCTTTGTAGTCAGCTAAAAGTTTCATCTGCATTACATCCTTTACAGAACTAGTAATAAAAATATAGTAAATAAACATAATAGTATCTTATAAGTAACAATATTAATAATAATACATACTTTCCATACTTTCATCTGCATTACATCCTTTACAGAACTAGTAATAAAAATATAGTAAATAAACATAATAGTATCTTATAAGTAACAATATTAATAATAATACATACTTTCCAAACGTTCAGTTGGCTTGGTGTACTAATATCTTTAAATCGAAATTCAAGTAAGGAATCAATTCCTTCAGATCCAAGTCGTTTAAGTGACGCAGAATGTAATTTTATACCAAAAGTAGATAATAATCTACTAAAAGTACCTATATTAGTTTTAAAATAAAATTATAATAGTATAATAATTAAAAGTAAGATTTAAAAGTAGTGTTTTTTAATTTTACCTGCAATTTATTTAAGTTGAAAGTAATTCTTTTCATTTTGGATGTTTTTAGAAACAAAAGTAATTTTTGTTGTAAATAAAACATATTTTTTTGAGAGTACGAATTAACAGAAATTTTGAAATTTCTTATTAAAATTGTGAAGAAATCAAAAATAATAAAAAAATGCAATAACAGTTTTGTATGGAATTTTTAATTCTGAACTATTTTGCGCTCTACTGTTTTTATCGTAAAATGAATAGGAGAGCAGGAAATTGCATAAAACTAAAATTCCATCTTAAATCCCTATGTTCACCCCTAACCGCCACCATATACAATTCCATTTAAAAAATCAACAATGATTACGTTTTCGGCGAAAACAAAAGTAGAATCCAGTACCTACCTTTTAAAATCAAAAAGTGAAATTTAATTCCGTCCCCCAACTTTGCAATTTAAACTATATAGCTAACATAGATATTTGTCCCATTTTTTCAGTCACCCTATTAATTATAATTAACCAAAAATGTTTGGTTGATATAAATAACATCTAGACGATCAATAACATTGTTCAATAGCAAATTTGTGCGTCATAATTAAACATCTAATGGTCCTTTAAAATTGTTCCGCATATTTGAGATTTTATTCTGTGTAAATATTGCCGGTCGGATCTCGTTTCATTCTCTTGAAAATTGGGAAAAATAAGGTTAAGTATAGGGCAAAGAATAATAGAATTTGCATAAAATAACTTGGAAGTTGAGATTCTAAACATGGAAATGGTCATAAAGACTGTAAAGACGCCAGTAGAGTAAAGCAAAGTCGGTTAACTCTAACTCCCCAAATGTATTCCATCTAAAAAATTAATACATTCCAACGAACATAACCTCACAATGCAAAGAAAGGACAAAGAGAGAAGGACAAGAACCTATTCTACTCAAATCTAATTTGACACCCTTCATGGTTTCAATTCGCAGAGAAACTTAAGCGATTCAAATCTCAATTTGAGAAGAAATTTCAAATTAAGAAAACGATATTTTAACTCTAACAATAAGTAAAGGAAGTGTCTTGTATAGTGCACTGCGAATACAAAAACAAATATATTTTCATACTATTTGCGAATACGAATATTATTTTTACCTAAAACTATCCTAGATGAGGGAGAAATAAGGGTCGTGCTAAAAATCGTATATTGAGATTTTGGTAAACAAAAACGTTTCAAGGTCCCTATAATCAATTTTTAATATTCTCACGATAATGTTTGTGTTCGAGTGAATCCAGTATATTCTCTAAATAATTTTCAACCAATCCAAAAATTCTGAATACTTGAATTTCTAGTCAATACTAAAATGGAAACACGCCAACAGATTTGCGAATCAATCAAAAAACAAGAAGTGGCACTTCTTAAATCTATTAATAATTTCCTTTGAAAATGTCTTTGTTTTGAATATAATTTTTTCGTCATTTAAATTTCTATCAAAATAAATATTAATGAATTTTCAATCGTAATTTTGCGATCTTTTCTTAATTTAAGATAGACTAATAATCAGTACACCTGATGACGGCAGAAGATATTAGCTACCGAAACGTTGTGAAAATTTGTGTTTTTGTTAAATACAGACAATGGAAGTCCAAAAATCAGTTTTATTTAATAATTTATCGATAGTTATGACCGGGAAACCGTTATACTTAGCTATTTCTTTAATATAGTTTAGTTCAGTTTTAAATCATTTTTTGTTTAAAGGAAATTTAGTTAATCTGTTTATTAAAAAATTAAACAAAATTAATTTATGTTGCCAAGAATGATTGGAGTCAGCAGTTATAAATCTGTTAATGTTCGTGGATTTCCTATAGATATGAAACTCTAGTTTGTTCTTGATTCTAATAACCAGTACGTCCAAAAATGGTAATTGTTTATTGGTTTCTTTTTCGATCGTAAATTTAATTGATGGGAAAACTGAATTCAAACTGTCTAGAAACATTTTCAAATCGCAGTCATTGGTATTAACTATGGCAAAAATATCATCTACATATCTAATCCAAACTCTCGGAAAATATTCGTTGTTTTTCTTAAATTCAATTTCGAAATTACTCATAAATAAATTAGCTAAAAATGGTGATAAACTATTTCCCATACCTGTGCCTTCATTTTCGTGGTAATATTTGTTATTTCCTTGAAAATAATTTTGCTTCATACAAAGTTCAGTAAGTTTTAAATACTCATTCATTTTTGAATCTTCCAAATTGTTATTTTCTAAAAATGTTTTCCAATATTCTAAAGTTTCTGGGATAGGTACACTTGGAAATAAATAACCAACGTCAAAAGAAACTAATATTTCATTTTTATCTAATATAATATCTTTAACTTTATCGATGAATTGTAATGAATTTTGTACGTAAAATGTTGGCAGTTGATTTGGAAAACTACTAAATTCATTGACTAACCATTTTGAAAGCAAATAAGTTGGTGAATTTATGCCAGAGACAATTGGTCTTACTGAGTTACCCGGTTTATGAATTTTTGGATGATAATACATTTTTGGAAATACTAGGTTTGAAACGATAAGTTTAAAATTTAGTTTAGTTCTCGAAATACGTATTTATTTTTTATTAAAATTAATTTTGTGGTTAAGGGGTAATTTTATTAGTTTTAGTTACTAATTTCTTAGTTATACTTTAAATAATATAATTATTTTTATTTAAAATTAAACGCAAAAAAAAACATATAATTTACTTAACAAAAATATATTATATTTGTATCTTCCCAGACGTACTGTGTATTATACATAGCATTTAATTTTAGAAATCATTTACAATACATTATACGAAAGCACTTGTTTTAATTTTAACACGTATCATAAAATTTATGTTTATGTTATAAATAAATTAATTTGTTAACATCATAAATACAATCATTACAAAAATATACTAGCACTAATTATTACAGTTGTTTAAATGATTTTTAAGACAATTACAAAGATTATTAAAACATGATTTTTGAAACATATTACAATAAATTCATTTCATATTATGAAAAAAAGTGTTAAAATCCTTCATTTTTAATAGTAATACATACTTGCTGATTATTGTAACATTAATATTACAGTTGTCAAAATTATACATAAAAATTAAAAATAATTTTACAATACAAAAGGATTCTGTTCTTCTTTGTAGATTTAACTGTTAAGCCGAATTGGAGCCAATGAAAATCTCTTTTTGATTAATTATTTATCAATAATGAAACAGATTAAATCAGTATTATTTGCAAATATTTTAATTTGGCAGACATTTCGACTATAATTATGTAGCAATTAGGCTGTGATGTGACAAAACAATCACAACGAATAAATATCATTTAATATTAATGTATTTAATTCAACAATAAGTACCTGGAACAAAATGTGTATATAAATGCTGCAATTAATTATAATCCCTAACTAATTCTTCTCAATTTCAAGCTGGGCCGCTCCGTGCGGGTGGGAAGGTTGTGCCCCGCACAAAGGCGCCTGACTTTGAGGGGGCAATAAAGTAAATAATAGTAAATTTTTATGAAATGCCCTTAATCATAAAGAAAAATTTACTATACATCTTACATA
This sequence comes from Harpalus rubripes, assembly GCA_963082715.1. Classification (NCBI taxonomy): domain Eukaryota; kingdom Metazoa; phylum Arthropoda; class Insecta; order Coleoptera; family Carabidae; genus Harpalus; species Harpalus rubripes. The sequence goes on along the minus strand of OY720458.1, from coordinate 44,484,545 downwards.
TTCAATCTATGCTTCGTGGTAGTTCTGCGTCAAAAATACTATAAAAAAAATTTAAAACATATTATTATACAACAAACTATTTAATGAAGGAAGCAGGAAAAGAATTTACCTATACATTTTAAGTAAAGTTATTGATATTTCTGGTCCGCCATTTTAAATTAGCTGTCATATTATGTGAATAAGCAGTTCATTCTTTATGTCAGTTGTAAAATTATGTATTACTGTGTCTATTATAAATCTTATGTTGCTTTTATTTCAAAATATATTTTCTTCCACTCGGCATATTTTGACAATAACGGTAACTTGATGTATCTACACATACTTGTTTACTTGAAAATAAATTTAATTATTTTATAAATAATAATAAATAACTAGTAAATTATCATGTGTACTTAAAATGTATAGGTAAATTCATTTCCTGCTTCATTCGTTAAATAGTTCGTTGTATAATAAAGAGCGGTACGGGGGCGAAGGATTTGTATCGTGTAACATTTCGACCGGGTGGGATTCGACGGCGTGGAAATATTTGAATTTCTTTAGAACTGACAAAGTGGTGGAGGTACATTTTTACCGCCTGGGATATCGACCGCGTGGAATTTCGACCCGCAGGATTTCGACCGCGCGGAACATACTCGCTCTATAGTTATAAGTAAAATAATTATAGTACCACTCGGTTCGTTATTTTTCTAGCATTATTATATTGAAATAATAACTGCAAATGTTGATTACAACAAAGAATATATTGATTATAGCTAAGGAATATTGATTACAAGAATGAATTCGACAATGAATCCAATATTTTGCGAAAAATCAAATGCTTTATGATTTACAAACGATTCTGAAATCACAATGAGATAATTTTATTTTTATTTTCTAACGATACTGAATTTTCCTTATTTATTATTAAAAAATTAAAGGAATATCCTGCGAAACGGATAATTTTTTCTCATTGTTGCATTGTTATGTTACAAACTATAACTGTAAAATTGTTGATTACAACAAACGATTTTGATTATCATCTGTTGATTACAAGAATGAATCTAAGAAAATTTCATCAATATATTAAACCTAGCATTTTTGAAGAATAAAAAGTAGGTGGTAAAGTTTAACTTTGCATAAAGGCGCCTTATACCCACGGAGCGGCCCTGATTTTAAGAAAAACTATTGTTTGATTATAACAATAAACATGCTAAATTACAGCAATGACAGTCACTACTATTTAAAAGCTAGAATAAATATTTTATTATACATAATAATACAGTTTACAGCTTCCAAATTTAACAAGGTGCACTTTAAGATTGTGCACAAAAGGGAAATATAATGAAAAAAAATCTAACGTGTTGTATTGTTCATATATTGTAATTTTCACAATCAAGTAGAGAGAGTGTAGTTATTTTTTGGTAGTTTGAGAGACTAATAAATCCTAATCAAAAGAAAAATTAAAAAAAACATATCATCACGGCATATTATCCATTGCTGGGTGTGCCAATCTGCTTTGTACACAGAATTCGGTAATGATGATGACATATTTGTACTGTGTGGGCGTTTACTAGGCATCACCTCACGGGCACTTATTTCTGGCGTGGAGTTGCACCACAAATAAGGACAATGTAAATTTGATTACAACAAAGAAAATGATTGCTGTTCAAAATAATGATTATAAGAAGTAATTGTTTGTATATTTACTTAGTACTTATTATTTATTTAAATTAGCAAAATATATAGGTGTTAAAAATTAAATAGCCTTCCTCATTTATTCAAAAATATGACTAAGAAACTAAGAAACATCTAAATATGTACTAGTACCAAACATTCATGTTATATACTTACTTTCTTACTTATATTACATATTGTTGATATAACAAAAGCTAACAATTATTTTATTCCAATCAAACGAAAACAACTATTCTGAAAAATAACCAAAAAAAAAAACCTATTAGAAAATTTATCAAACAAAAATTGTTATTAAACTTACATAAATTATAATTATTCCAATGAAACTAACCAGTTCTTTCTTATTCCAAATTCAAATTAAATTGGAATTTGCACAATTCAGCCAAGAATTCGAGAAATTCTAAAAATCTTTCAATAAGATCATACGATATATCATATAATATGACCCCAATTATTTTGAACAAGGCGTAAATTTGTTCTCGAATATTTTCCATGGTTTTAACACTTTAAACCAAATATAAACCAGGAAAAATAAACTAAAATCACTGAGAGATGCACTGTAATGGTGGATTGGTACTTTCGTAGCTGACAGTCACAAGTGATGGAATATGTTCTTTTGTTTTAGTATAATAATAATTCTTTTGGAAAAACAAAATTTATTTATTATAATTTATATAAATATTAGTTTAAGTATTTTCCTAGTTGTTTAAATATATTATATCAGATTTAAAATTTGTTTTGTAATTCTTATAATGTAGTTTCGTTGGTTATCAGTAGATGCCTGCACCAATTTTAGTACATTTTTATCATTTTTTTTCACATGTAATTTGTTATTAATTAAATAATATTATAAGAAATATGTGTAACCATAGTTAAGCTATTGCAGAAACAAAAAAAAAAAAAAAAAATAAGTTTTCCCGCTAAATTTATAAAATTGTGGTTCCAATCTAGATTTTAGGACAAGAGTAGAGTGTAAAATATATGTCTCTAGAACACAGCTCTACAAAATATTACTTCATTCCCATATTCTTTATATTAATTCTGACCAAAATGAGATTGATATGTAAAGCGATAAAAAAAACGCTAAAAAGTCTAACCGCAAGAGAACCTATAAGGTTTGGCATCCATTCAACCAATGTCTTCTAATTTTTTTACTTTTATTTTTCAAATCGCCAATATCTAAAATAAGTAACTAACTACTAATATTTAATAATATACAGATGATATATGGGATTTTAGTTTTATGCAATTTCTTGTCCTGTTAATTCTGCGGCAAAAACTGTATAGTGATAAGTTGTTCAGAATTACATACAAAACTGTTTTTGCATTTTTAATTACGTATATTTTTAGAATCTTCACAATTTTAAAAAGGAAATTTTGAAATTTCTGTTAATTCATAGTAATAGTCATGACACTTATTTTCTTTTTTCTGGTTTTCATAAATTATTAATTATTTATAAACGTCAAACGTCAATCTTTACGGAAAATTCATCAGATTGATTTACATTGTTACAATCAGAATTAATTATACTTTGTGATAATCAAGCATAGTTTTCTAAAAATGAAGAGGTATTAGCTCTAGATCTCTATACATCTTTTTATACAGGGTGTTAATGAGTACATGTTACAAATTTATTGGGTATGTAGGAGATGCAAAATAGACTAACTCAGTGGCGGATTTAGTACTTGAGAGTCCCCAAGTGCAATTCAATTTTGAGGCCCTCCTAACACCCCCCCCCCCTATTTCAGTACCATTATAGCGAGCATTCTACGCGTTCGTTTTACTGTAGGACGCACTCTGGATTATTAATAAAAAATAATAATACAAATACATGTACAGGGTGTAAATCGAAAAGTGTAACATAGGAGTTTAACATGAGAAATCAATTTTTCTTTGCGCAAACGTTACCTAATTATTTTATGCAAAAATACTTCAAATAAAAGTTATAGAGATTTAAATGCAGCATCTAAATCATGTGAAACGATTATTTTATCTCTTATTCATATAAACGTAAAAATTAATTACAAAGTTACAGTTTTTATAAGCTTTTTGTCTAAGCAGCCATGGATTTATGACAAAAAACAACGTATTTGTTTTTTTTATCATATATCCATGGCTGCTTAGACAAAATGCTCATAAAAACTGTAACTTTGTAATTAATTTTTACGTTGATATGAAGTGATAAAATAATCGTTTCACATGATTTAGATGCTGCATTTAAATCTCTATAACTTTTATTTGAAGTATTTTTGCATAAAATAATTAGGTAACGTTTGCGCAAAGAAAAATTGATTTCCCATGTTAAACTCCTATGTTTCACTTTTCGATTTACACTGTAATGGCCAAATGAAGGGGTCTTGTCAAGTCAAGTCAACAGTCCTTGTTCGGGCGCCATTTTGTGAGGGCAAAATGGTCATTCTGTCAACCTTTACTCGACGTTCTCTTCAGTTCTCCTTACTGTCAAAACGGGTTTCTCGGGCGCCAATCGATCGGTCGATAACACAGCACAGGAGATGTGAAGGACGCTCTTATAGCGTCTCTGAAAAGAGTGGCTTGAACGCCAAAAAGGGCTCGGGTAGCTTAGTGGAGACAGAGTTCGGTTTTTGACAATGAAATCATAATGAATTTTAATATTTTATTAAAATATATTAAAACGATAACAATAACAAATAAATGAAAATAACAATCGCTAGCATATAATCGGCTAATACAAGTGAACCAGCGATACTTGCAGGATTTGTTCAATAAGAGAAACGGTCAAAAATGAACGGGTAACAATGGCACACACCAAAGTTACGGGGCCGCGACATGAACGGTCAACAATGGCACTCACCAAAGTTGAAAAACGCAAAACAGTGTTGTCACTTGACAACACTCATCAACAATCGCGATTTCGATACGGAGACGTGTTGACACACACCAACACTCCTCGACAATCGCGATTACAGTGGTAAACCCCACTCAAGGCACCTTCTGCACTCCCTCACGAGCTGCCAGCACACACCAACAGCACTGAGTCAGAGGCAGCCAAGGTCCGACACTTGCTCGCCCGGCACTCACCAGGTTCGCGGAAGACGGCACTCACCGTCTCCCCGAGAGAGCACTCACTCTCTCTTGAGACAGCACACACTGTCTCTTGAGACAGCACACACTGTCTCAATAAAACTGTCGCTTGGACCCGTATTTATACCCCGAAAAACCGTTAAAAATACAAAAATATGTTTAAACACGATTCTAATAATCCTGCAAATACTTGCTATTTGAAATAAAAATATAAAAAATGCAAACTCTTGTGGGATCGAACCCACGATCCCCAGCACGCTGGTCAAGCACACTAGCCACTTGACTACGCGGTACCTGACGTGTAATTAACAAATTCATAAACATTTGCAACTTTAAACAAAAATACAACAATACATTTTACAACAAATGACATACAATATAACAAAACAATTACATTGTATGCAAAATTTCAACCAATACAAAATAATAAAAATGGAACACAACATTTTTTTCTCGTGGGATTTGAACCTCGGTTTGAATTTATAAACTTTAGCAAAAATACTAACTTGTTAACCACAAGACTACAATGCTAAACACGAAAATTAAATCCAAATCTAGTGACCATCGTCACAACACCCTGTACGATTTTTTTGAAAACACTGTTTATAAAAAAAACACTTGAATTTTCGTCTAGTCTAGAAAATCCACCTCTCAAGAATTTTATTTTGAAAGTTATATACATATAGTTCCAAAAAATATTAAATTCCACAAAAATTAGAACGGGGAGCAAAATTTATACTGATTTTGACATTTTTTTTTTTGAAAAAAAAGTGGGATTCAATTTATATAAAATGAATGTACTAAACATTAAAATATTTGTAAAAATTTGCAATCGAAATTGCCACATTATTCACAAATACAGCCTAAATAACTAATAATCATTTTATCGCGAAATGCATGCAACCACCCGAACAGAGATAACATATCTATTTACATTACATTATATAGCCGAATTTCGTCAAATTGTGTCCCATGCGTTAGGTTACCGTTAAACTAAAGTATTTTTTGAAAATTTACAAGCAAAGAAGTTACAATTTTTACATATACAGCATTTAGAATAGACTCCGAATGTGATGACGTCAAAATCGAGTGGGAATTATAAAAGTTGAATGTAGGCTTCCGATTTTTTAACATTTTGAAAGAGTTGTGAACGAACCGTACTAGCTCCAAATTTAAAGTAAGTAGTAAGGATATTCTATCTTTATCTCGTCAGTAGAGAGCAAACTTGCATTTGGTTTGAAATATGACCCCTAGGCTGCCACAAAACATATGGCATAGATGGCGTTATTCATTCGTTAATTTAATTTAGAGAATACTATTAAATTCAGGGCCGCTCCGTGGGTATTAGGCGCCTTTGTGCTATGTAAATTTTAGCGCCCCTTCCCCTCCTGATGTAAAATTTTCAAATTAAAGTCTAAACTATACGTTTTGTTCTTCAAAAATGCTTTGTTGTAGTCAACAATTTTACAACAGATTTCAGAATTGTATATGCATTTGATTCTTTGCAAAATGATAATAGGTATTTAAATATGGGATTCATTCTTGTAATCAATGTTCTTAAGTTATAATCAATATATTCATTGTTGTAATCAACGTTTTCATAGTTATTATTTCATTATTGATAATTATTTTACTTATAACTAGAACTCTAATGCAAACAAATTAAAAAATATATTGTTCACGTATTGTAAGTTTTATAGTAATTTTCTTTACGAATAAGAGCATTTTATAAAATTATTTACTTTACTGTCTTGAAACGGCGCCCCTCAAAGTCAGGCGCCTTTGTGCGGGGCACAACCTGCCCACCCGCACAGCGCGGCCCTGATTAAATTATTAATTATATAATGATAATAATTATAATAATAATAATAATAATAATAATAATAATAATAATAATAATAATAATAATAATAATAATAATAATAATAATAATAATAATAATAATAATAATAATAATAATAATAATAAAATGAAATATTTTTTTTTATTTTGAGACCTGAAATTTGAGGCCCCCTAAATTTAAGAGTCCCCAAACGCGCACTTCCTGCGCCTGTGCGGAAATGCGCCACTGGACTAACTTTTACTAATACTCGTATACTCATATACTGAAACGCACCGTTTTTGAGTTACAGGCTCTTAAAGAGGAATTATCTTTGATTTTAGTTAGCTGTGGCTGTTTATTTTAACTCCTAGCATTGATTTTTTGAAATTATTATATTAATTTTTGTAATACATATAATAATTACTCAAAATAACGACCACCAACTTTAATGCAAGCATTGCACCTTCGGGGCTTATTTTGATAGATTCATTCAAAAACGCCAGGATTTGTTTGAATTTCTTGTGCTGCCGTACACTCGACCGTACATTAATACCATGTTTACGTAATCTGTGTACAAAGCAGACTGGCATACTCAGCAATAGGTAATATACCGTGATGATATATTTATGGGGTCTCGTAGCCGAGTGCCCGAGTGTCTGGTCGCGAATCTGGGGAACCTGATTCGATCCTGACCGACGCTAAATATTTCTAATTTTAAATGGCACAAAAATAACCCCTGTAATGCATTCTCCACGTCAGCAAGGAGTGCCCGTGAGGTGACGCCTGGTAAACGCCCACACGGTACAAATATATATGATCATCATTACCGATATCTGCGTACAAAGCGGATTGGCACACCCAGCAATGGGTAATATGCCGTGATAATATGTATATTTATTTATTTATATTTTATTTATAACGGTATGGTCATTCATAATACGTTTGCAATTCAATACTAAAAGTTAAAATAAAATAATAACTGAAGTTTTAGGGCATAGCCAAAAACCAACTAACATTAAGGTAGCTAATTACTCTTTCAAGTCCTGTAGTTCGAAAACGGTGCTTATTCGGATATGAGTTTATTATTAAAACTGAATCTATCTTGCATCCCCTACATGCACTATAAATTTGTAACACGTATTCATTAACACCCTGTATACAACCAAAGTCAAACTGCAATGGAAGCCACAGATATTTAAAATATACTTTACTGTATTGCAACTGTTGCGACGTAGGTTATGTAAATAAGATTTATGAAGGGTCGATAACTACATTACTTACTACAGGATTCATTATTACACTATTTAAAAATTTAAATCCAAATTAAATAACTAACAAAGTAACAATTTTAAGATAAAATGAATTAAAATTCATATTAACCTACTTTTGAAAAATTATATCGACATTATATTCTAATCCAGTCCTTTCTTTGAGAAACTTGAATATGTCACTGCAAATTTTATGACATTGAAGGAATATGTTGAATTTTATACTTGGTCAACTTAAAACTGGTGTAAAAATTTAATAGAGATAATAAAACGTGGACTGAATAAATTTTGTGAATACTTTCGTCTTTAGGACCTCTATTGTCTGCGGAGCATGAAATTTGCTATTTTGCAAAAATATTCATATTCTCACAATGAAAATATTGTTACATTTTGAATAAAATTGATGTTATTTGATAATATGCGTAATGTACATTTCTCAAATATTGTAAATATGATTGTAGACCGCGCGAGTAACCGTGGTATATTTTATTTCCGCTTCAAGATTTTTTACTTTTGTACTATTATAATTATTTAAATTTACTTTAGGCGTTTATTATTGTTGGTAATTTTAGACGTAGAGATGGCTCTATATATCTACATAAAAACTTCCAATCGGGACTATTAATGATCGGATGAAATGGTTTGAAGAATTTGATACAAATTTTTTTCTTAGTATTATTTTTTTCGTTCTATAGTCCTTTATTTTATTTTTTCTACAGTCCATATACAAAGTAGCCATTTGCGCTTTCTTTTGCCAACGCAAGATGTCACTTTGTCGCTCATGCGCGACAAAGTAGACAAAACGCTCATTACCCAAATTCCTAATTGTACAATGTTTAGTAATATTACCTGTCTAGATTCTTAATGGAAATATTTAGTCAGTAACTAATGGTACTGTAGTTACACATTTACCATGCCACTTTCACAAGTGTTTAGATTAGATTGAAGCAATAGCTCACGAAGACTGGAGAATAGCGATAAATTAAAATTAAATATAAAATAAATAAAGAGCTGGCGTGAACGCTCCCAATGGATATCCACTTTTTCACTGCACTAGTTTAATGTACTTGAAACAAATAAATTATACAAAAAAACTTTTTGTTATGGTGGAGAACACAATTGTGACGACGGTAGAAAAAATCTTGTTTGTGTTTCGAGCGCAAATGGACATTTTGCGCTCTTAATACTGTAACGTTCAATTTTTTTTTATTATAATATGGTTTTATTATTTTTGATACTTAGCGTTTGTCAATATATTTAATACGCCCCTGGTATATACGTCACTTAATTAAACGTACGCGTGCGGAGTAGATTTGCAAAATTCGAGGCTTTTAGATTTCTGCCGTGCAACGAAACGGTTGTCTCGTGGCGATTCTCACGCGCCCTATTTAAAGTCTTGTGCCACTAGTAGTGCAGTTAAATTTAATTAAGTAGAGTATCGTCGAATTTAGATACTACCAAAAGGGTAGAGTATTCTTATCTCAGCTTAAAGTTCTCCGTGAGTGAGGAGTTGAAGTTTTGCGCTCGTGGTAACAGTATTATCTGTATGCGCCCTTTAAGAAGCCCTTTAGTGAAGTTTTAGTATCGGGCATACAGACTTTCCCCGTATTGTGGGGAGTTAGTAGACTTTTAGTGCCGTGAGACTAGTGATTTTCGTGTTGCACCAACGAGCACCACGCCGAGTCCAGCCGATCGTAGGCCGCCATCCAGTTCTATCGCCGCCGCCAATCGTGTTGGGTTTGGTCAACTTCTACGTGGTCATCACCTTCACAGATGAGTACAACTACTTCTTATTTGATACGCTAATTCCACCCTCGAACTAATTTCATCATTTTTTCCCCGTACATTTAGTGTTGTGCGCGTGCGCGTTAAGCTGTGGTCAGTGACGAACTTTTACAGTGTGGCATGCAGATATAGTTTATCTTTTGTTGAGCCTAAATTTTGTTATACAGTGCTCTTATTACGTTCAGTTTATCGTTGTTTGTTTAAATAATTTCTACAAGCTTATTTTGTGGGGCCACTGTCTTGTAGCAGTGATATTTTGTTCTTTTCTTGGTTGGTGGTATGCCCTACGCCACTGAATTGTAATTAGAATAATAATTTCATGCGCACATTTCACCCCTCCCCTCATCATTTCATTTATCATTAGGTTATAAGGTTAGGCATTGTTATGTCAACTGTTGCAGTTTGCAATAGTTTATTTGCGGGTTTAAATAAATCAAATTTGTTAAGCTTTATGGACAGTCTTGTTGTAGGCAAGCCTAATTTCACACATGATTCCTTCCTTCAAATTTATTCCGATGAACCCTCTTGTATTTTCAGCTGTTGAGATTATTTTGGTATTTTTCGTGAAGGGGTTCAGTGTTAAAATACCTGGCGCCCTAATACAAGTAAGTAACATACTATTTTCTTTTGATGTACTACCCCTCCCCCTCTCTGCTAGCTAGCCGGTGTCATAATTGGGAGGCCACATTTGTGGTAAGTGCTTCTGTAATTTGTTTTACCAGATGTTCTTTATTTTCAATATTTTATTCGTATTTTTGGATAAAAGTACGTAGTAATACACAAATAGCTTTCTATGATTAACTGTTATGTATAAATAACATACTTTATCATTTTTAACAGAATAATTTTTTTTTGTATATTTATAAAATTTTGTAGCCATTCAAGATGTAAATATTACCATTTTATTTCATGTGAAAGAAAGAACTTCGAACAGTATAACTATTAATGTCTCATTAAATATTTTTTTATTAAAACAAATGTTATAAAGCAATATTTAAACGGTTTACGTATGTTGACCATGCAACTAAACTTGTCACAAAAGTCCGCGCGACTAACGAAGGATTATAGGTTCTATGAGTAGGGCTGAGAAAATTGGGTTTCGTATCTGTGAATTATTGTATTTGCCGACTTGTATTAATCATTTAACCATGTGTTCACATGATGTCTTTTAATTGTTTTCAATATGTTTTGATTAAATGGTGATATTTTATTACTGATATAACCTTTCTGATTCTGGTGAAATCAATGCTTTTAACTTCTGAATAATTTCTGTGGGTGAGCCCCGGAGCATCCACGTAGTCGGCGCCAATGACCCAATATACAGGGAAACAAACTTTAAAGGTAGTGGATTACTGACGAAAATAAGTAAAAAGCTTAATTAACATAGGACCGATCTTCAATAGTTTCCGAGATATACTTAAGGCAGTGTAAAATGAGTTTTTAAGCTATTTGGAAAACTATAAGAGTTACGACTTAAATGAGAGTTTTGGTTTATCTTTGAGAGGTACCTATCTAAGATGTGCTTTTTCTTTTCAAAGAAGTCAAATAATTGTACTAAGTTAAATGTTGTTGGGACCTTGACCAATATTTAATTTTCAAATAACATCTTAACTCTTAGAATTTCAGAAAACTATTTCATATAAAATTTTATTGTATTTCTATAGTCTACTGGCATCGTTAAAATTTTGTTCGATCACTGTCTTTGTTAGTTTTTCTTCGATTCTAATACAAAATGGCCTCTTTCTCGGAAACAGTTGAAGATCAGACATTAGACCTATGTTGATTAAGCTTTTTTTACTCATTTTGGTCAGTATAGGTACTTTATGCTTTTATAGTTAGTACTTCAGATTGTGAAACATACTCGTATAGATAATGTGAAAAATCGACTGGGTGCCTGGTGCATTACGCGTATGAAAGATATAAAACGATGTTCATCATTTGTTAGCAAAACTCTCAGTTTTGATTGACATTACACAAACAATCGATGTGGAAACCCTTTGTCATACGATATAAATCAATCCGATAGCCAAATTCTTGACACATTCAATCGCCATAATGCCAGTGTTTATGGATACAACTAAAACAATGCACCATTGTATTAATTGTTGTTTATGTTACCGGCAGACCCGAAATCAAACTATTTTAGTTTAGGCCATGTATTTCAAGGCCAAATTGCATCAATACTTTTTCGCATAGGTTCATTGAAAATCTTTAGTTTAATTTTTGTACTATATTCTTAAAAATACAGTGTGTTTAAAATAAAACCTAACTCGAAATAGGCATGAACAGAGAAACGTATGTCTGATCCTTATTCAATTCAAAATTCAAGTTGTCAAACTTGATCATGTAATGTAATTTTCCTGAAATTAATTATAACAGGCAGCAAAAAAATATTGCCATTCGCCGTTTTTTAATTTGTTTCCATTTCTAAAATAAGATTCGAAAAGAAAAGCTTTGATTTCTTTAGATAACATTTTTCAAAATAACTCGTGTCAAATTGATATTTAATTAAATACTTTCAAATTAAGACATACCTTTCTCTGTTCATAGTCTACTCCGAGTAAGGTTTTTTTTTGACCATATTGTATTTATAAACATGATAATGTTAGTAAATTTAACAGAATATATCTTACATATAAAAGTGAAAGAATAACCGCTAGGTAAATCTACACCGTTTTACATATGTTCCGAGAGCGACCTTACCGATAGAGTCGAAATGTCAAAACCAAACTTTTCTGCTGTCAATCAAATATTTTCATTAAAAAATCAACATCAAATCGACTGTAAATTTTAGCCGAATTTATAAACCAAATAAAAGTTTTGATGTTTTAGAAGAATTGTAAAAAATTCGCACCGGGCGTCATTTTAGAAATATTTAAATAAAACTTTGTCCAGACGGTTTTAATATTTTGAATTAAGTTAATTTATATATTAAACCCCGTAGAATATGAATTTAGAGTTAATTTGAAAATATTTTAAACCGTTGAGGAGTTGAGAGCAATATAAAATGCATTTATTGGGGCAAATTTTTCCAAAATTTCAATCCTATTTTCCGCAATCCCTAAGGCCTTTTTGACACTTCTAAAATATTAATATATTAAACTGACCATCCAGAGTTCGGGTTTGTAAGAATTAACACTATATTTAACCGAAATCGAGATATTGATAGATTTTTAACCTCACATTTTTGGCTAAAAATGTACAATTTTGAACCCGGGTTTGAGGAGTTTTTGACTGGAAATTTAAGCACTTTTATACCAGAAATATACAAATTAACCCTCTAAAGTTCATTTTTGCACAAATAAACACTGTCGAAATCTTGATATTGAATCATTTTTGACCTCACCTGGCAGAGAATACATATGTAAACATGCATTTTTGGGGGCTCATACCTCCTGAATTGTTTGAAACATTTTCAAATTAACACTAAAATCGTGTTGTACGGGGTTACAATATAAATTTACTCGCGGTTGCGAAGCCCGCGGGTAGTGTTTCATCAAGACAAGAAATCTTGTCTTGGTGATCATTTCTTGTCTTGGTTTGATTTTCAAGACAAGAAAATAATAACTTCTTGTCTTGCTCATTTCTTGGCGACGTAATTCTTGTCTTGTTTCAAGAATTCTTGATATTTCTTGTTTCTTGACATTTTAGGGGACATTTTAGGGGAATCCCCTTTCTCTATTGCTCTATCGAATCAGAACGTCTGCGTCTGCCCTTGGCCCTTTTGGATTGATTACAAGTTGTTGCTCATTGGTTATTTATTTTCTTGTGTTATTTCGATATTCCGTATTTTTTATTTAAAACAATCACTGAGTTTACATGCAGTTTTCAAACCGTTTTCGAAACGTTTTTAGTTTTGAAAACGCCGTGTATACAGTGTCAAAACGGTTTTGAGTTATCTCAAACCAAAACTAAACTTCATAGGTTTGACTTAAAAACTAGTTTCAAAACTACTCATGTAAACACTTAAAATTCAGTTTCGATATTGCGCATGCGTACATAGCATAACGTTTCTGTCGCTGTGTGTTACTTCGTGTTACTAACCTACAAATAATCTGACAGTTGTGTATTTTTAGTGCGTAGTGGTACAAAGTATAAAAAAATAATTGGAATAATAGCTAAACGAAGAATTTGGAGTGAAAAGGATTTATCACCCACATCGGCCAAGTGCGCATGCGCCGAAACTGTTTTCAAATCAATCTGTAAACCTATTTTGAAAATTACATGTAAACAGTTTCGCGTAATTTTGACTGAAAACTTAAACCATTTTCAAAACGGCATGTAAACGTAGTAAATGAGTGGTCAAATAAAAATAAATCAGATTCGGTTTTATCCCAAAATAATATTTCTCCCTCTCAAATCTAATAAAAATATGTGAGCAGCACAGCACAATACCTCTCAATATTTAATTTTTATTAATTGGTTTATTTATTAGATATTTTATAAATACATATCCTAATATTATCTTCTTAAAACACTACCATTATTGATATGAAATAACGTTTTTTCGACATTGATATGTACCTGTCAGTTGTGTTTATAGTCGTATATAATAAATCACAGGCTATAGGCCAAAAAATAGTTAATTTTATAAATATCTTAAAAAATATATAGATAAAGTATCAATAAAATATAATAACCTATTGCTGGGTGTGTCAATCAGCTTTGTACGCAGATATCGGAAATGATGATGACATATTTGTACCGTGCTGGCGTTTACCAGGCGTAATAATAATAATAATAATAATAATAATAATAATAATAATAATAATAATCTTTAATTTTTATTATAGCATAAATCGCGAAAAAAAGACATTTAAAGGTATTTTTCTTTGAAAAACTATTTTGAACTTCAAACTGCCATTTCCGGTTGCTCGATTTGCACTAAAATCTAAAGGTTTCTTTCCTCTTTCCATATTAGAATAAGGTAGGAATAAATGGTTTCGATATTTTCTGAATAATAGTAGATATTTGTGTTACAGCGTTAAGAGGATCCACACACACACACACACACACAACACACAAATGCGGATTTTCAAAATTAATTTTCAAGAAATCAAGATTTCTTGTCAAGACATTTTAATTCTTGATGATACTTTCTTGTCTTGTCTTGGGAAAGAAAATATACTTCTTGTCTTGGTCTTGTCTTGATTTCAAGAGAAGATTAAGAGTATATTTTGATTTTTGTGAAACACTACCCGCGGGTATCAGCTAGTGTAATATAAAATTAATAATAATAGTCAAACTTGTTGTATAGTGTTTCAGAATCACGTTTTCCACATTATGTTGTAAACAATACGTTTTCTGCAATCGTCCAAAAATAAGAAGTTTTTGACATAACCACGTATCATCTATTACAGATAGAAAAATTGACTGTCGTGTCTAGCAATAAAACTATAAATATTATAATTAAAGGAAGGCGGCACATAAATGCCAACGTGCCATTATTTGTGCCGTTCTGTTGAATGAAGACGTGCATTTAATGGATTTCCTGCCTACCCGACTGTCAATTTTTCTGACTATTCTTCGGCGGCTATGCATGGTATTTTCAACAATTGCTTTATGAGAATAAAACAAGAATTTCATGTTTTAAATATTTCCCGTACTAGGAATTGGCTATTTCCCGCACTTATTTCGAGTGTCTGGTCGCGAGTCTGTTGATCGGGTTTGATCCAGATTACGGCCCATTTGATTTTGAATTTTAATTGGCACAAAAGTGACCCCTGTTTGGCACTTGCCTTGTAAACGCCCGTACGGTACGAATATGTCATCATTATTACTAATATCTTTGTACAAAGCAGATTGGCACACCCAGCAATGGGTAATATACCGATATTTACATATTTGTCAAAAAATATGATATGCGCCGAAACTGTTTTCAAATCAATCTGTAAACCTGTTTTGAAAATTACATGTAAACAGTTTCGCGTAATTTTGACTGAAAACTGAAACTATTTTCAAAACTGCATGTAAACGTAGTAAATGAGTGGTCAAATAAAAATAAATCAGATTCGGTTTTATCCCAAAATAATATTTCTTCCTCTCAAATCTAATAAAAATATGTGAGGAGCATAGCACAATACCTCTCGATATTTAATTTTTATTAAAAATTGGTTTATTTATTAGATATTTTATAAATTCATATCCTAATATTATCTTCTTAAAACACTACCATTATAGATATGAAATAACGTTTTTTTGACATTGATATGTACCTGTCAGTTGTGTTTATAGTCGTATATAATAAATCATAGGCTATAGGCCAAAAAATAGATAATTTTATAAATTTCTTACAAAATTTATAGATAAAGTATCAATAAAATATAATAACCTATAGAAAATTTAATAATCTTTGAAAAATAATATATCATTACGGCATATTACCCATTGCTGGGTGTATCAATCAGCTTTGTACGCAGATATCGGTAATGATGATGACATATTTGTACCGTGATGGCGTTTACCAGGCGTAATAATAATAATAATAATAATAATAATAATAATAATAATAATAATAATAATAATAATAATAATAATAATAATAATCTTTAATTTTTATTATAGCATAAATCGCGAAAAAATGACATTTAAAGGTATTTTTCTTTGAAAAACTATTTTGAAATTCAAACTGCCATTTCCGGTTGCTCGATTTGCACTAAAATCTAAAGGTTTCTTTCCTCTTTCCATATTACAATAAGGTAGGAATAAATGGTTTCGATATTTTCTGAATAATATTAGGTATTTGTGTTACAGCGTTAAGAGGATCCACACACACACACACACACACACACAACACAAAAATGCGGATTTTCAAAATTAATTTTCAAGAAATCAAGATTTCTTGTCAAGATATTTTAATTCTTGATGATACTTTCTTGTCTTGTCTTGGGAAAGAAAATATACTTCTCGTCTTGGTCTTGTCTTGATTTCAAGACAAGATTAAGAGTATATCCTGATTTTTGTGAAACACTACCCGCGGGTATCAGCTAGTGTAATATAAAATTAATAATAATAGTCAAACTTGTTGTATAGTGTTTCAGAATCACGTTTTCCACATTATGTTGTAAACAATACGTTTTCTGCAATCGTCCAAAAATAAGAAGTTTTTGACATAACCACGTATCATCTATTACAGATAGAAAAATTGACTGTCGTGTCTAGCAATAAAACTATAAATATTATAATTAAAGGAAGGCGGCACATAAATGCCAACGTGCCATTATTTGTGCCGTTCTGTTGAATGAAGACGTGCATTTAATGGATTTCCTGCCTACCCGACTGTCAATTTTTCTGACTATTCTTCGGCGGCTATGCATGGTATTTTCAACAATTGCTTTATGAGAATAAAACAAAAATTTCATGTTTTAAATATTTCCCGTACTAGTACTTATTTCGAGTGTCTGGTCGCGAGTCTGTTGATCGGGTTTGGTCCAGACTACGGCCCATTTGATTTTGAATTTTAATTGGCACAAAAGTGACCTCTGTTTTGCACTTGCCTTGTAAACGCCCGTGCGGTACGAATATGTCACCATTATTACTAATATCTTTGTACAAAGCAGATTGGCACACCCAGCAATGGGTAATATACCGATATTTACATATTTGTCAAAAAATATGATGGTGTTTTCACTGTTTTCATCAATTTGAATCACCTTGTGTTATTTTAGCGAATTCTATTACAAAATAATGAATAGTATTATTCGTAATGGTAAATGTGAAGTTTGTCTGTTTATGAAAATAGAGAATATTGAAATGAAATCATTTCTAGAGGGAAATACGTTGCTTTGCTAGCTACCTGTAATTTGTTTACAGAATACACATCTGAGTACAAAGTTACTCTATATCTCGGATCTTGGTATCTTAGTATCAACTTGACATGTTAAGCTTTTGATTAATTAGTTTATTTTGCCAAAATAATATATTCACTTTACCAAGGAATCATAGTAAGATACAAAGCTCAAAAACATCTTATTTAGAAGCTAATTAAATCAGGACAAAAATTAGATAGGATAAATGGAAATTTAATTGTTTGATAATACAATTACCTTTGTAACATAATTATCTTTGAAGCTGCCGCAATAATCAGGAAAAACTAATTATAATTATTACATACAATATTCATCGTAATTATGTTACCCACAAATTTAAAAAAAAATGTGTTTAAGGTCGTGTTTTTTTTTAATTTAAATATAAACGGTACAAATTTAAGTAAATGAAATTTTAAGAGTGTAATATTGTTTTTCTATTTCGGTGTTCTCATGAGTCTATAAAAGTACTGTAAACACGTGGTTTAGAAAATTTCAATTGTTAAGCGGGAAGCGCCAATAACATAACCGACAAAAAAACACAAAGTCATAGTTTTGACGAGTCGCATTTTCCAAACTTGGACATGTATGTTAAGAGATAGATGTGATATTTGTTTTTTAATGTACTATAAACCAATTATTACGGCAAAAAATATGGGAAAACAAATAATTAAATATCTGCATTGATTTTAATTCATTTTTGTGTTGTTAATATGCAAATTTCTGTAATGTCGACATATAGAATGTAGATGAAATCATGTTACCATAAAAACTGAATATCAGTATACTGGAAAAATACATAGCATTATACAGGTGTATTAAAATTAATTCGCTACTGCCTTATCGAGGCCAGCGCGCTCTCCTAATTTAACACCCCTGAACTTTTTTATATGGGACGCCAATAAACAAAAAGTTTATGAAGCGCCAACGCATAATTCAACATTAAATCTTCAGGTATCCGGATATTTTTGAATTCGAAATCGAAACTATCCTTGCACTACAATACTCGTTAAATTGAACAATGGGCCTATAGCGTTTTATTAAAGAGACCGCAGTCTAGTTCTCGACAGTTATGACGTCTCATTTGTGACGACAAAAATGATACATTTCTCTAAATATAACAACAATAACATAACCTAATGCCCAAACTAGGTCCGAGTTTTCTAAGCGTGGCTTTTGTGCGTTAGGTTTGGTTATTGTTGTTATATTTAGAAACATATAGAAGCTACGTAAGTTGTTCGTCGTTTTATAAAACGCCTAGACGACTAGCTAGATTGAAAAACATCGCTAAGTCAACGAAGGTCAGCATTTTACCCGCATAATCTGGCTACAACAAAAAATGAGACATCATAACTAACGTTGGGAGCAGACTGTGATCCCTTTCCCTTTCTCAAGGCGCTAAGCACAGTCTAAATTTAAATAAAACTTCTTTTGTTTGGATGTTAATTATAGCTGTATTTTTTTGGAATATTTTTGCTCAGCTTTGTTGATAAGTCAGTTGAAATGAACTAAGCTGAGATGTATATGAAAATAACAACGTTTCACTTATAGAGAGAGTAATTCTTAGCTGCGTTCCAGACCAAATACAATTTGAATTTCTACTTTGTAATATTTACTTTGAATTTGACGCATTCACAAGGACATGTAATTTCAATCTGAAGCATGCGCAAACACTTTGTCCATATTTCTGCTCACATTTGTTTACATCGAGACTTTTGACAGAATATAACTAAAGCTGAAGACTTTTTTTACGATTCATTTCTAACGTTTCACAATAACCTCGAAGACAATAACAAAATAATGACAGCTATGTTTGACATTTGACGATCAGCAATACTAGGGTAAGTCCGGGAGAGATGGCTTATCCAGTGGGATGACTCTTGTGCTAAAATCCAAATAATAGTAGAACGATATGTTCAATAGTTTCCGAGATATATTTAGATTTTGGCGCAAAAGTCATCTCACCCGGTGAGCCATATCTCCCAAACTTACCTTATGCCCTTGCGTTACCTCAAATTGGAATTGGGAAAGTTTGGATCCGTGCAAGTTTGGAATTGGAAATTGGAAAGGGAAATTATTTTTTTGTGAACGTGTATATTCAGGCACATGTACCAAGCTTTGCCGTAAAGTAGAAATTAAAATTGGAAATTGAAATTGCTTGGTTGTTAATGCCGCTTTACTCTATATAATTCATTGCTGTATATGACATATTTGTGTTCAACCATGAAGACCCAACGTTTATAACAGTGGCGTCTCCAGGACTCATGGTAAGGGGGGGGGGGTGCCATTTACCTATTATTTATACGTTATAGGTACACTATTCACCGCCTCCGCCTAGTTGCATAATATTTAAATTATATTTTCAAAGAAGAGACCAGAAAAGTAAGGTTAGTATAGGTTTCTTATGGAAGTGTGATTTTACTGTCAAAAAAAAAGATATTTTGTAACAAAAAAATTAAGCAGCTCTTGTTAAGAATTTGATAGTTTGTTTATTCACTAATAGAATGCAACTGTTTAAAATCCTTTAAAGGTAGAGAAATAAAATTATTAGAAAATAAAATGTTACGTGTAAGTTAAAATTCCGTATGTCGTGGATAGTCCCTCACCCGCCTATAAATTCGTCAAGTGCAACACAAGCTAAGCTGCGATTGGCTGCGTACCGAAGTTGTAGCACCAATCGAGATATACGTTCATAGTATTTTGTAGTGTTTATTTTTATTTAAATAATTATAGTGCACAGTTCATGTGAATATTATTGTACGAATCTGGAGATAAAGAATCATTCTAGGTGGTACATGTTATGTTTTGCATAAGAGATTTACTTTTATGAGATTTCTCAGCCTTTAAAGTTGAGGTAAAATGTCCTTGGTAAGAAATACACGGCGATTAAAATTATTTTTTCAGCGTTATGAACTGAGTTTGAATTTGGCGCCTAAATTGACCGTTACACTTTTCTGGTCTATTCTGAATTGAAAATAAAGATGGTTAACTGTAGAATGTACATAATAAATCCAAATAAAAGATGACAGTTTGTTCATTCTTTATTAATGAAAAAAATCACTGTGAACAGAAGAATATACATTTTCCTGATACCATACCGTTACTATGATTTACCATAACTAAAAACAAAAGTAAAAAGGTATCTTTAACAGCCGCCGGCCCCTAAGATTTATAATGGACACTACTGTTAAAGTCAGTCCCTTCCATTATTTGCTTTACATCGGCCTAATGACGTTAATAACTATTTACGCACCACGTACGCACTACATTCAAGCGAAAATGAATGACTGGCCTCTAACATTTCGTTATAATTATAAAACGATATTTAATTTAAAAACTTTCTCTTCATCAATAGGTAAATTTTTATATTATACTTATGAGCTAAACCATTAAGTCTGTCTATCGACATTGTACTTCTTTTTCAAATATTTTAATGTAAAAAATGTAGAAAATGATTAATTTAAATACATTACATATTCAATTCACTGGACGTTAAAGGGGGGGGGGCTTAAACCCCCCGCTGTATACGCCACTGGTTTATAATATATTTATAACCTTTAAATTGACAAATTTTCTCAGAACATTACCCCTTCTACTGAAATTAATGCAGTGCCGGATGAAGGAAATATGGGGCCCTAGGCAAAGAGTTTACGTCGGGCCCCTGTACCCTCCTCCCCCACTTTTTACTTAATAAAGTTAAAAACGAAAATAAATAGGTACAATATTGAAATTTTGGTTATTTTATGATATAATGCACATACAAAATTTAAACAATAAAAAATAATCGAAAAATGAAATAGAACCTGTACGTAACGTAACGTAAAAATATCTATTACAATATAAATAATAGTATAAATTACAATTATTTTTTTGTACTTTTAATTCAGTGAATTTAGTTATCAAATCTTCATAATTTAAAAACTCGCTTAAAGCACCATTTTCAATATACAACATAGATAAACTATTTATTTTTTTTTTTTGTCTTAAAATATTTCTCAAATAATTTTTTACTCTTTTGAAAACTGAAAATAACCTCTTTCCACCTGCATTGCTTATTGGCAAAGTTAGATATATTCTTAAAATAATATCCAAATTTAGGATTGTTGCTATTATATTATTTTGCTGAATAAATGAAAGCATTAATTCTGGTGTTGATAATTTGCAACGATAGTGCTCGCATAGTCTCACCGCCAGATACTAGATGGCAGACGAATGTATAGACGATAATTCCCTACTTTTAATTCAGTTGTATGAATCTACATAAATATTATTTTCAGTTAGCTTTAGCTAAAATGTATTACATTTTGGTTATAAAATAAAATTCAAAATAATTGTTAATGATGTATTTCTGATTTACAGGCATATTAGTCATTTCCGGGCCCTATTTATTACGGGCCCTAGACAATTGCCTAGTTTGCCTAGTGGTTAATCCGGGTCAGAATTAATGGCTCAGATCATTTTGAGTTTATTTCGAAGTTGATGCAGCATCGGTAAGGGAGGATGTAAGTGCACTCCGTACCACTCAGCTCAGGACAAAAAGAACAACAATTTACTGAATTTATCTGAAGTAAGTTGAGACGAACTGATTACAGATTATAAATCCAATGATATTTACATATGTCTCTCTATCTAAATTGCCGTGTTATTCCTGAACAATATCTCTCCTACTACCCCATGCATTTGATTTGACAATGGTGAAGGATGAATCTTATGCGGGTAGTAGGTGCGTTGTTGTCGGATGGTAAAGGCAAACAATATCCGCTGACGTGACGTGACGTGATGTGGATGGGAGTGTGACGTGGTAGGCGATATTGAAGCGCTGGAGGTTGGCGCTGGAGTGGCCTAGCAGCGTGCAAGCAAATTGGGCTTGTTTACAATCACACCACAATGGACTATTCAACATCAGCATCACTACACAGACTGATATCAACTATATCAATTAGGAGATTTCACACATGTTTACTCCTTACATACGAATGCATGTAACTTTCAAAATGACAACTGTGAAACTGTCAGCAATTTTTTTTAACGTTTTTGGTATTTCCCTTTCCCTACGTTCTTGCATTGCTTGGCAACTTCCGCCCCGAGGTTGGGAAGTGGTAACTTTCCACGGTCTAGAAAGATTCCCTCATGGAAAATGAGGTTAACAAAAACTAACTTCCAAGCTTTTTAAAAGTCAGAAATTGCCATATTGCTAACCATTTGTGAATAAAATAAGTTACCTTCGCGTAAATTTGATTGAGGAAGCTGTAGGCTCTCGGTGAAACATTTTAAAAATAAAATACTCGCTGAAGATTCACAAATTAAATTTTATTCTTGGATGCAAAGGGAAAGTTTTAAAACAGTAAACAGTGGTAAGGCCGGCTATGATCTATGGCAGTGAGACCTGGCTTATAAAGAAATCCAAACGAAAATGAATGTGGCAGAGAGGAGGATGTTGGGGAAGACACAGAAAGATAGTGATAATAGTTTCTAGAAAGATACACGAGAGATGATTACATTGGTTTGGACATGTCATGAGGAGAAAAGAAGAATACATTGGAAGAAGAATGAACAGCTTAGTAATAAAAAGTAGAAGAAACAGAAGAACACTAAAGAGAAGATGGAAGGACTGTATTGCGGAAGACTTGAGAAAAAAGGAACTAAATGAGGACGTCACGTAAAATAGAAATGTGTGGAAGAACAAAATCAAGAATAGTGACCCCCT
Organism: Harpalus rubripes; assembly: GCA_963082715.1. NCBI lineage: Eukaryota > Metazoa > Arthropoda > Insecta > Coleoptera > Carabidae > Harpalus > Harpalus rubripes. The sequence continues at coordinate 44,461,420 of OY720458.1, read as the reverse complement.
ATCGAATGGGAAAAGCTAAAAAAGAAGAAGAAAAATAAAATGCAGGTTCGGCTACCTACTCGTATTTCGTATTTTAACATTTTTTATCCTAATCTTGACTATTACTGAGTTCAGTAAAAGAATTCTTGCTATGTACTGACCTATATACCCTGGGCAGAGATACCGGGAGTTTTTTTTTTACCATTTCGAAGTATAATTCCAATATGAGCCTAAAAAAGTTCCACCATGTTTTAAATTGTATATTTTCTTGAATTTTTTTGAAAGATGACAGTTTGTGAACTTTAACAACTATAATACATTCCTTATGTTCACTTACTGTCTCTAAAAGTCAGTGCACTATATTTATAACCAGGGTACAATAGATTATTTCTGTTGCTAACCAATGTTGACATTGGTTGTTTTTCCGTTAATACCATAAATTTTTGTACTCATCGTTGTTGATATATTAATTATTTCGAATTTAAAATGGCACAAAAGTAATCCCTGTGGTCAAAAACTGGGAGGAGGCAGCCATAGCCTCATATTGGAGAGACATTCCGGGCCTTAGTCAATTCATTTCACCTTCGTCGACAAACGCCAAAGAGCTATTAACTGTCAGAAAAAAGGTTCTCAGAACTATGACAGGTATATTTACTGGTCATTGTCCTCTGAAATACCATCTATGTAAGATTGGTATGGCTGAAAACTACACCTGTCGACTCTGCGAAGAGGACGAAGAAACTTCGGAACACATTGTATGTGAATGTCCAGCTGTGACCGCAAGTAGACTAGGTAAAAGGTACCTCGCGGCAAATGAGATCGGGAAAATGACTCCTGGAGCAGTAATTGGCTTCATAAGAACACTGGAACTACTTCCAGAAAACTAAGATAGGGACATGATACAATAGATCTCACAGGTCGCAGTGAGCGATTAAAGCCCTCAACTTAAATAATAATAATAATAATAATCCATATGGTGCATTCTTCACGTCAACAATAAGTTCCCGTGTGATGGACGCTTGGTAAACGCTCGCACGATACGAATATGTAATCATACCGATAACAGATTGGCAGTCCCAGAAATGGGTAAAATGCCGTGATGATATATTATTTTAATATTATTAATAAAATCGCAATTCATTTAATCTTATACAAACAATTTTTTGTCATTGTTTATTTTAAATTCCAAATTTCGTTATGAAAATTCTCTTGCAAATACCTACTATTTCTCTTTCTCCAATTGGTCATTGTTCGACGACGTATTACGTATTTGTTTTGTCCGTAATTTATTTGTCTGTTTTGTGTAATCGAGTGTTTGCGAATGTGCATCCTGGTTGTGTAAAGCACCGTATCCGTATTCCGTATCCTGCATCCCAAACTAGGGATAAAACGGGTGGTTGAACGCTGTACGAGTATTCTATCGAACGAGGAACGAGGAGCGGTATGCGAGCATTGCGAATGAGAACGGGAACGGATATTGTTTGTTTAGTCCAGGTAAACTCACAACATTCTACACTTCACACATTACCTATGTAAAATACAACCAAAAAGCTTACTCGAGAATATTTTACCATTTCCTCAGCTCATATTTCTAGATAGCAATACTATTCGTTGACATAATATTCTACATAATATAATATAGTAATATGTAGGAGGAGTTGACGATATTCAAGAAATATACTATATTACAGTAGACTTTCTCTAAGTCGACCTCTCTGTAATTTGAATTGTTCTCTAAATTGAATTATTTTTTTAACATGTACAAGGGTGTATAGGATTTTGTATGTATATTCTATAAATCAAATTTTCTAGCTCAAAATAATTATTGGGCATTTGTCATCAATTTCAATGAATTTCACCTCCCTATAAATCGAATTTAGTTACAATTCTTAGACGCATTCATCCTGCCCTCTAGAGCCTCTACCGATACCGTTTATAGATTTCATTTTCATTTGAAACCTGTAACTGAGGCAATCACTGTCGACTGGGACATATTTCTGAGTGTGCCGATTCGGATTTCCGGGCCCCTTATTCTGGGCCACACAAAATATTATTAATGATGTTTTTTTACACCTCTTATATTTTTTTATTTATACATTACTGAATGTAAACATAAGTATATGGGCTGAACTCAAAAATTAGTAACAAATTTATTCAAAAATTCCCTGCAAAATAATTTCGAGAAATATAAGAGTTACGAAGTCGGGTAAATTAGATAAAAGTTGCCCCATTAGGAGACCTTTTTAATGGTGTATCGTTATTTGAGAAAAAATACATAGGTCACTAGATATACTAGGCGAAAATGTAAATTTTGAAATGTTTTATTTTTGCAAATAACTTGCAAGTAAAAAATATTAAGCATTTTATTTAATTCCAAAGATAACTGTACTAGATGCATAGAATTCGCAGTATTCTAACATACAAACCGCGATTCTAACAATTAAATTTTGGTCACCACTCATAGGTACGCGAGGTATGTCTTGTGAAAAAAAAAATACCTACATAATGCAAAAATATTAGATAACACACAACACGAGATAAACACAAAAATTATGGCTCTAATGATTGGGTGTACCAACGTAACTTAAATTTTAAAAGTTCTTTAAATTGACAATATTATGTCGATATGAAATGTCAAATCAATATTAATGCATTGTTGTTTCGATTTATACTTTTTTGTCTAAGAGTCGTTTGAAATCCGAAGAGATAAGGCGACAAAAATTGTTATTAAAATGACAATTGCAGCCAACCTTATTCTATTTTATGAATAGCTCTCATCTCTCATACCAAAAAATTTAATCCGGAATAAAAAGTTAGTTAACTCTAAATTTAATCTTTTTACGAATCTGATATGTGAAAAGCCAAACGTCACACCAAACCACAACAAAGAACTTAAAAACTAAATTTTATGTCTACTTGTAGATTTTGCACATCCCCATTGAGACGTTTTGGGTAACGACCGGCATGGGGTGAAGATAGGGATAGACTCCTGAATTACGTTATACACTTGATATATAATCAGCTCTTTAAGATTTTTTTTCTCTTTATCACATTAACCATTATTAACTATGATAGCTACACGTTTAAACTGGGCCCTTTCGCTGGCCGGGCATGTGAGGATCGTCCCACAATGGCCAGTCCGACATCTCCGGCTGTATGTGAGTTATCGAGACGAATTTAAAAGGAACAAAAACAAAACTCGAAAAATAATACCACAATTGAATACAGAGAAAGAATGTGTCAGTAATTAATAATTCTCTTTTATTTACATTATTTAAAAATGTTTAGTATTTGTTTCTGAGTGTTTTGTACAAAAAAAAAAAGAAAAAAATTGTAGATAACTTTTAGATTTTTTAAATTGGTAATTACTGCAATGGCTTTATGGCACCTCAAGGAATTGAGATAAATTTTTGAATTTTTACTACGATTTAATTTGTCACCATAGAACACCAATTCCTTACCAAGCCAACTATAAATTCCAACTTTATAACTGAATAAATATTTTTTTCTATTGGATTTGTACAAATGTTATTTTGTTTTTCTATGGTTTGAGTTCTCTCTAATTCGAACAAATTCAAATACGCCCCTTGCGAATTCGACTTATACACAGTCAGAAAACTTGTGAACACATAAAATGTAATAAAACTAACACGAACAAGACATTTGACATCGTGTCAATGGCAGAACAATTGCTTCATGTTAACAGGTTATCATAAACTTATCATATCATATAGCGTTTTCCATTTACATATTAAGTTTTGCACTCAGTGTAGGCAATGCCGTCATGCCCGACACTAGTTGTTGTTATAACACGTGAGTAGTGCATTTTAAATGAAACGTGATGCAAAAGTCCAGTACAAGTATATTAGCTGTCACTTTCAATACAGAGCTTATGTAGCTATGAATATTACTACACAATATTCGTTTCCAATAAATCTACTATTATTAACAAACTTAGATCCATTGTACTTACGTAAACACTTTTTACAACTCAACATATATGAATTTGATAGATTACACTGGCAAGAACTGACGATCGTAGTAAGTGCAAGAAAGTGCGCACTGAGTAAGGTTCAGTTCATTCGAAAAGTATAAATGGAACACGTAAAACTCAATAAGTGCGCACTGATAATGTAAATGGAAAACGATTTATGCATTCAGTGCAAAAAAGTGTGCACTAAATACGTAAATGGAAAACGCTAATAAATTACAAGAAAACTCACTCTTGAAAAAATAAATTTTGATGACTTTGACAACTCCCTATGTACAGTGTAAAAAATCGCGATAATACATTGCTGTCAATCATTTTAAATGTATATATATATATATATATATATATATATATATATATATATATATATATATATATATATATATATATATATATGGTGTTGACATACTCCCATGTTCACTGATTAAAATAACTCCCAGTATAGTAGAGGATCGTATTGGTATCTCCTGTTTCGCACAAAATATCGTAGGGCAAATTGGCAGGTGTAAGGCAACGAGAAAACAGGATTTTGTCCTGTACAGATTGTTGTTTGCGCTATATAGAATATGCCATACCCCTTAAGGCTATTTGCTTATCCTATTTCCGGGACCACATGCTTTTACTTACAAGGACAAACAGATTTCCCGTTCTGCTTTGTTTGCAAAATAAAATCCAGAACAAATTGTTTAGCAGGAATTTTTTGATTAAATTTTAGTAAGGATAAAATGGAATATTTTCCCGATAAATAATAGCTACTTGTGCAATAAAAGTAAAAAAGTGTTGCCTTATTTCAGAATAGCAAAGTTTTAAAGTACACCAATTTCTATTAGTTACATTGTGCATTTTTTTCTCCACATCGCTTCCAATTTAGATGAAGTTTTATAATTAGTTTGTTTTTAAAGAATACTAGGGGAGATCTTCGGATACAGTTTTATAACAAGAATAAATCGACTCCTCCAATTAAGACTGTAGTAACTAAAAAAAAGTTTTTCAGTTACATACACAAACATTCGTAGGTATGTATATCATGAAATGAGCATGCAGCAACCAATATGACACATCTGCATTTTTGGTATCTCCGAATCGCATTCATGATTCCATCGAAAGCTATCGTATATTGAGTTATATTTTGTTTCAAGATATTTGCAAACGTACCTGCTTCGACTTATGCAGCGGGTGGTTTTTAAATGGGCTTGATGGGTAACATGTTAGGGTTGTAACAAAATATTTGAAAACCAGTACAAATTTTCACAAATTATAAATAAAAGCAACTATATTAATTAGCGGGATTTTGAGAAAGTATATCGTTTGCTCAAATTTTGCTAATCCTCCCCTGACGCATAGGAACATAAATATCATGCTCTTTTGCGGTATACCGCGTCATTAGGAAGGCAGGTAGGTTTGCAAATATGTTGAAACACACCATACTCTTCGACCATATAACTATAGACACGTAATACGGGCATTTGTTGTGAAGCGAACGGCCTGTGGTCCGGGGAAAGGGGACTGTGCCCCTATAGGTTGTTATGTTGGTTGCATAAAAGAAAGTATTTATTTAAAAATTAAATATTATTCCGTTACAGTTAATATAAAAATGAAATTTATGTTGTAAGCATTTTTATTGTATTTTTGTTTAACTATTGTAATGAATTATAACATTTAATTCAATTAATTTGGATCAGATCTAATGTAATGACATCAATTTTAATAAATCGTTAATAGGTAACATTTTTTTTTTATCAATATATAAGAAAATTATTAATAGTGTAAAATGGATTATGTTAAATTACAGTTCTGTAATAGAAATTTTCATAAAAAGTATGAATATGAATAAAAATATCTTTTATATTACATTTTATGACACAAGTGAAAAGTAATAGATGAATTCTTTTTCTCTTTCTAGAGGAGCTACACACGAGCGAACCATGATTGTTACTTTCATATGTATTATAATTGTTTTGTTTAACAAATTAAAAACAAACAAATAATCACAAAAGCACAAATAAATACAATTGAAAATCATAATAAATATTAAATAACTACAAATAAACACTAAAAAAGACCAAAATACAAATCTACAATTAAATACACAGAATTATTATTATCAAAATGACAGACGAAATGGCTAAATACACCGCGTCTCTTGTATTTACTGTAAGTAAGCAACCAACATAACAACCTATAGGGGCACAGTCCCCTTTCCCCGGATCGTAGGTCGTTCGCTTCAAAACATTGGATACACTAGTATAGGCGATTACGTGTCTATTGTCTATACTTATATGGTAGAAGGATTTACTACTGTTTTCGTCGACCTGGAATCATGAAGTTCCAACAGTATTTCGAGTTACTACAGTTTTCGTCGAAGTTGTTTTCATTTTAAGGTTAGCTTCAAAATTGAGAAGTTGTAGTCAACAAGTAAAATGGCTTCAGAATTGATTTAATATTGAAATTGGCCAAGTAGTCATATAATAAAGTTGAAGGGGATGTTTTACCTGGGTGATCTTCATGTTGTTATAAATACTATAAAATTATAGAAATAATAATACTTATTATTATTTATTATTCATAAGATAATAGGTATTGTTTATTATAAAATAAAGTTAATTAAAACTGCACCAGTATAGCTAATATATTCAAAATATCCTCCCACGAATACTGTTGTAACTCGTTCAAAGGTTGCTTAGGAACAAAATTATAAAAAATTTACCATATTTTTAAAATTATATCGTTAAATGCAATATATTGATACATTGGAAATATCCTATTTTCAATAGATTGATTTTTAAAACTGATTTATTTATTTATTTATTGATATTTGGGAAGCCCACAGTTTCCCAATTAAGGGCTTCCACGTAGTTACAAAAACTATGAATACAATATGTGCATAGATAACAACAAATTACAAATACAATTTTAAAAAAACCTTGTAAACAGCTACAACCTTGACCCTTGACTATAACATTGTGCGCCTGAACTGAAATAATGTCATATTAAAGACATCTAGATGATTATAGGAATGGTTGTATTGGGACATTATTCTGTTCAGTGGCGAATGTTTGAAGTTATTTGTATTACATTTTTGTAAAAAAGAGTCGTGCTCCGTGTGTCAATGTTTATGTTGGAGCAACTAAGAACTGTAAATAATGAATTTTGTACTTATGTACCATAATAATAATATCAATGTTGGTTGATTGTAATACTGGGATTTTTTTTTATAAGTAAATATAGGCATTTATCATTACTATAGTTACCTTTAAAATGATTGACAGCAATGTATTATCGCATTTTTTTTTTAATTGAACAGAGGAATAGTTGTCAAAGTCATCAAACTGTTATCTTTTAAAATTATGTATACAATTGAAGAAATAGTACAAATCATAACATGTGGTAAAGTCCTATATGAGCCTAAGGCAAGTTTCCGATTTATTTGCTGCTACTTTTAATAAACGACTTAAGTCTAGCAACTATTAGAAAAATCTATAATAATTGTAGAACTACAGGCTGCGTCAATGGACAATATTAAATGAATATCAGAACGTTATAGTTTTTCGCGATTTAAGAAATTCTTTGAACACAGTGGCGGATTTAGAAAATTATAATAGGGGGCACAAAATTCGGAAAAACAATTTTAAATATATAGGGTGACCCCCCCCAGTTAATTTTGTATTATAAGTAATAGAAAAAATTGTTCATACAAAAGTTTTATTATACTATATTTGAGATGGCAGATGCAGACATTTTATATAAAGTTAGAACTTTTATTTTTTAAATAGCAACCTATAATTATTTTACTAAAATATAAACCGCCATTTTTTGTCTTTTTAATGATTTATTACTTTTTATTAATGTATTTGAAACAAATATGTCATCATCATTACCGATATCTGTGTACAAAGCAGATTGACACCCAGCAATGGGTAATATGCCGTGATGATATATTTATTTATTTGAAACAATTCGAGAAAAATAACACGTAAATGAGTTTTAGAAATATGAGAAATAATGTTTATTCAAATATTCTAAGTAGCTATGTAAAAATAAACTAATGCAACAATGTTATATTAAACAAGCTAAAACATCAAATTAAGTAATAAGAACAACTTAAGACAAAAAAATGGCGGTTTATATTTTAGTGAAATAATTATTGTTTGGTATTTAGAAAATAAAAGTTGATAGTCGTATCTTGCAAACTGCATAATTGCATAATTTTATAAAAAATATCTACAACTGCAATCAAATAGTATAGGTAATTTAAATAATAAAACTTTTATATGAACCATTTGTTCTATTACTTATAATAAAAGTGGGGGGGGGGGGGCATCTTCCCATACTGATCTTGTATATCTTTATTTAATGTTAAAGAAATAAATAAATATATTTTCACTGCATATTACCCATTGCTGGGTGTGCCAATCTGCTTTGTATGCAGAAATCGGTAATGATGATGACATATTTGTACCGTGCGGGCGTTTATCAGACATCAGCTCACTGGCACTTATTGCTGGCGTGGAGAGTGCACCTCAGGGGTCAATTTAGTGCCATTTAAAATTCGAAATATTTCGCGTCGGTTGGGATCGAACCCGGTTCCCCACATACGCGACCAGACACTCAGGCACGCGGCCACGAGACCCCATATTTAATGTTTATTGTTCAAAATAATAAACAATTTGAAAAATAAGTAGAATTTTTGTATTTTTATTATTAAGTTTATTCTTTTAATTATCTATGATGTATGTAATACGTGAATGATAATATGTAATAATTAAATTTTTAAAAATAACAGGGAAGGGGCACGTGCCCGAGTGCCCCCCCCCCCTCTAAATCCGCCACTGTATTTAACATAAGTAACTATTCCTCCTTTGTTGTAAAATAATAACAGAACTAATCTAATTAACTTACGGTTTAATGACTTCAATAAAAATGGTATAATTTGAATTGCATGTAATTTGCAGTTTTTAAAGGTGAAATGCTACACTACTGACATACCGAGTGTTTTATTGTCTGACTATAAACTTTATTGTCACATCAGAACATAAATTACATCAAAAATTTCAATCTTTTTTTACGGGTACATATAAAACCTATAGATATAAAAGCCATTTTACAGCGTGTAACATATGTAAAGGGTATTGTAAACGATATCTTCTCCCTAAGGTTGACAACGTTTCAAATATTGAAAGACCACGATTTTAGTGCTCTATATCAAGTAACAAAATCAGAGGATGATTTAAAACGATTTCTATCTAGCCATGAAAGAAAACAATAGGGTCTTCCATCGTAGTAACAAATTATAACATTAGTCATATACATATATTAAACAAGACCTTAAAACTGTATGTTATTGACTATCAAAATTAAAAAAAAAGTTATGTTGTTAAAATTATCTATTTTTAATACCATTTTCTCATCTATCTACCTCACACATTTACTCTGTTCCAAATTCTCACTATTTTCAAACCTTCTTCTTTTTCAAATATGGAATCCAGTAAGTAAATCAAATAACATTTGATTGCATTTATGATGCCACGCCAGATAATTTTTTGTTGAGTTTGTATGAAAGTGAAAGATGTGTTGAATGAGATTGGACTATTGTGTAATACCTGTATGTAGTTTTATATTAATTATTTTATTAAACTGCTATAATGCACGTATATTTCCAATTATCGACCACAAGAGTTATTTTAACATATTTATATATTTTCACAAGTGCTGAAAAGATTAATTTATATGATTCCAATTTTAGCAAAGTCCACAGTTTGAGAACTAAATATTTTTTACTTGTACGCCACAGAATATTAAAAACAATATTACGGCTTAACAAACAACAATAATCGGCTCGTTCGGCAAATTTTCCTTCTCGTGAAAAAAAGATATACTTTACTCACGAGTTGCATACAATTTTTTTTACGTCTGCCATGGGAGCGTGAAAAAAAAAGTGCCGTAGCTTTTCATTATTTCACTTCGCAGCATTTTTCACACTTTCATGTATTAAATAAAGGCATACTTTATAAAACCATTTTAATGAAAAAAGGGTACTTTTTTAACAGACGTAAAAAGACTTTATAAAACTACAAATCACTTTCAGTTTAGAAGAAGATTCATAAAATAATATAAAAAATATAGTGGGTGACCCCATTGAATATTGAATGTAAATTAATATTTTATTTGTTCACTACTGCCATCGCTACTTCATTTGCAATCTCTACAACTTTAATCCTTCGTTGTGTTGAAATACAATTTTCAACTTTCTTATATTGTAAACTGTTTTTTCAAGAAATTCTGTATAAAATGAACATTAAAATAGGGCTGTTGCTGTTGTTTAAATATTAAATTTAATAAGATATCATTCTTTAAATAGCCTCAAATTTGAAAATATCACGAAATATTTATTCGATATAGCACAATTAATTTTTGAACATTGTATAATATTTAAAAAAGTCACCTAATCTGAAACAAAAGTGACGTCAAAGTACATACATCTCCTACTTTTATGTGTTTAAAAACTTAGGTGATGGAAAAACTGTTTTCCTATTGGCTGCGAATGACGTAATGTAGGTGCTATGACGTCACAGGAGTAGGAGGTTGTTTTTTTATAAACTATTTTGGCACCAATATTTCTATTTCAACAAATTATTAAAATAAAAAATATTACTTTTTCTTCGATTCTAATAGCAAATGGCCTCTTTCTCGGAAACAGTTGAAGATCGGACCCATGTTGATTAAGCCTTTTTTACTCATTTTGATCAGTACTTTATGCCCTTTCATTTTTTTCCCCGGAGTATGATTACACCCTGTATATCATCACGGCCTATTACCCATTGCTAGGTGTGCTAATCTGCTTTGTACACAGATTTCGGTAATGATAACATATCCAGTGTATTTTTTTAAGACTACGGTTTACTTTTTACTTAAGTTATTATTTATGTGGGGTATCGTGGAAGTATAGTTCGCGAATCTAAGGACTAGGGTTCGATCGTTCGATCCCGTCCGACGCCAGAATTATTTCAAAATTTAAATGGCACAAAAGTGATTCCTGTGGTGCACTGTCCAGTACAGCAATGAGTGCCCGTGTGATAACGCCTAGTAAATGCCCGCACGCTACGAATATATCATCACCTACATCTGCGTATAAAGCAGATTGGCACACCCAACAATGGGTAATACGCCGTGATTATTTAAATACGAAGAGTTAATTTTGTTAAAATTCATGAACTTCTCCAGGAATTGAACTTCGGACGTGCCTATGTCTCTTGGAGAGAGCACAAGGTTTATTTTAAATCTTGTTTGATATAGGGCAACGTTTTGTTGCACAAACATATAGAACTTTTTAATTAAATTGCACCTTAATGTATGATGCCACATAAATATAAATACATTAATGACATGCGGATGGTATAATAGTAGTTTTTATGATCCCAATTTATACCAAAGAATTTTTTTTATGAAAAATTCATAAATTTCACGGTAACTTGAACCCAGGACCTGCCTATTGCTAGTAGGATGCTCTACCATCCAAGCTACGAAATCCCCTTGAAGTCAATGAATTTTTCACCTGTTTTAATGAGTCTACAACGAGTATACCTTCCTTTCGGAGCAATGAATACTTATCTGACAGCGCGACACACTTGGTTGTTAATGAATCACAGTAACTATATTATAAACTATTTTTATACAGTTATTATTGTAACATCCAGAATAGTAAACAATTCAATTATTTAACACGTTAACTGCGATACATATCGCCCGCGATATGTAACCAGATGGTGACATCATGCAACAGCGAATTTCGTTATTTCATTTTTCAGGTGTGGAGAGTATATAATTTTTATTTGTGGACCGATTTTAACGATTCTTGTAGCATTTTAAATGTCCGTTTCTACAAGATTATTAGATTATAATAATATAGTGCATATCTCGGGCGATATGTAATGCACACAATTAATTATTTATTATTTCTGTGCGATACATATCGCCGGGGATTTGTAGAAACCTGCATGAACTTGTTATAATAACGTGCGTCTTATTTCTTTTCATTGTCAGTCTAAACTTCATGTAATGTACATTATTATAATTTTATTTTTTATAAGATTGTCAGACAGCAAAAAAAAAAAATATTCTTGAATTAACAAAAAAATACTTCCCTGAAATTAAGTGGTAAAATAATGTAAATTTACTTTGTTTTTAGTTATTGTTATTACCAGAATATGCCACATGTTATTTTTCTTAAATAAAACAATTAAAATTCTTATATACATAAATTTATCTTCCATGTATTCAATTTAAATTAAATGTGTGCTGTTCTAGTCCCTGTAGGTATGTACGGTTTGAGTCTAAATAAGTTCAGATATAAATCTAAAAGATAGATACTTGAAAACAGGTACAAAGTTACTTATCTATACACGAGATGGAACTGAAGTTAACATCTAGTACATATCCCCGGAGATATGTATTGCACCACAGTAAAAACAAATTACATATCGCCGGCGATATGTATCGTCAGTAACGCAATACTACCTTATTTTTGTTCCGCAATTAACGTGTTATATATGAAGAAATATGTTTATGAAAAATTCATCCTACTAGAAATAGGCAGACCCTGGGTTCAAATCTCGTAAATACGTAATTAATTGAGATTATTACGAACCAGGTTCGAATCCTATTGAAGTGATCATGACAATGGTTCCCTGTGGTACATTCTTAGCAACAAGTTTGAGTTCCCGAGAGGTAACGCTTGATAAGCGCCCTCTGTAGTATAATATATTGTCATTACTGCAATGACAGCAATGACCAATAAGCTACAATGATATATTGTTATTATATTTGCTTGATAATACCTTTTAGAAATTCCTAGCCTTCTACTTGATATTTCTATAATAATATAATACGTCCTTTATGAATTACCGTTCAACAGTTTTGAACTATTTTGTTATCTCTTATTTATTTCATTTTATTGAGAGCCATTCACAGAAAAATTTGCATATCTTTAGAAAAACGGCAAGAAAAATATACGTTGTTTACTTTTTATATTTTTATGATGATAAGTTTTTCTTGCGAAGTTCTGGCGATGGTCGATCGTTGAAAAGTTAATGAACATTTTTTGCATGTTACGTAGTTGGAGTTTGGAGAAATTCATAACTATATGAATGAATGAGAGTTATAGAAACAAGTTGTTAATTCCCAAATGAGGAGATTACTCCATTTAACCATTCCAGCTACAAATTTGTACTAACTTTGTACGAAACAAAAAACTGCGTATAATCCTTTGACAGCCGATCCATTCCGACGCATTTCCTACAACTTGCTCTTCAAACACAATCAGCGGCTACCAAACAACAACAATCGGGTCCTCCATTATTTTTTTATGATACTTTATCTAAATGGAAAGTGATCTGTAGTTCTAAAAAGTCTTAAGCTGTATTATTTTAAAAAATATTCTATGGCGTAGGTATTATGCACATTTTGTACTCAAACAGTAGATTTCACTAATAATTGGTGTCACATAAATTCATCTATTGCAACACTTCCATTAGAGGTGCATCGAAACTCTTAGTTTCAATTAGATATGGTTGTTCAGCACATTACGTAACAAATATAAAGGAGTAGTTGAACCATCATTATCAAAGACAAGACATGTACCGTGGCCAGCGCATTCTCCTGAACCTGTGAACTTTTTTATGTAGCGCTATTAAACAAAAAGTTTATAAAATTGAGGCGTGCATGTGTACCAGTAACATCGGAACTGCATAATTAACGAATTAATATAAAGCAAACTTCTAGAACTCGAATTATTATTTAAGTCGAATTTTTATCACAAATATTTACGTTTTCTTTCATTTTTAATGTATTTTTATCTATCAAAGGCCGTCGCGCACTTGAGCGAGGCGCAGCGCGGCAAAGCGAACCGCAGCGAAGAGTCATTTTTAGAACCAACGCGCATTTGCGAGCAGTTTTCAACGAAAAACGGCCGCGTTTGCTTCAAAAGATGGACAACTCGGAGGAAACGCAACAACGCAGGCACTATCTATACGAGATAAATTTATAAATTATTTTGTTTCATCCGTAGGTTCAGTGCAGTGGCAAAATACCATGGTACAGAGAGGCCAAAATAATGTTTAATTTTTTTAATATATTCTACTACATTCTGTAATCAAGTAGTTAATATCCTTTTTTGTTGAGTCTGCAATACTATTTTGTACAATATAAATCGTTTAATATGTAAGGAATTTTCTGAACTAGTTTTATAAACTGTTTCCACTTTTAAATCAAATTTATATTTTGTACATTCATTTCTTTATATTTTGAAACCAAAATAACTAATTTTTGACATTTTACCATAATCTATACGTATTGTTTTGCTATGATGTGTGAAAGGTGTGAAATTTGGTTCTACAGAGCAGAGAAAAATATTCTTCCGGAAGTATTCCGGCAAGTCGCTTCGCTTCTCTGCTCTCCGCTGCTCCAAAGTGCGCGTATACACATAATAATGTATTGAATGAAAAAAGTCGAATATCTATCTCGAACTGATATTTCACTACTAAGTCGAATTTTTCGGGGCAATTCCTAATTACGGACAGTGTTCTCACGACAAGTTCAGTGGCAATTGGAGCTTTCTTCCGTCTAGTACTGTTATGAAAGTGCACCTCTAAAATGGCAAAGCGAAATTTAAAGTGCCTATCACTTAAAGAAAAATGTTTACTAATCACCGAAGCACAATTTGGTATTCCTTCCAGCACCTTGTCAACACTTTAAGAAAAAATCAAAGACTATGGTGTTAGCAGTAAACGCAAAAGACTTACAACCTGTGTATATGATGATATTGACGAAGCTATGGTCAAGTGGACAACCACTGCACGAAATAAAAATTTACCTCTTTCGTGAATCATAATTAGAGAAAAAGCTCAAGAATTTACAGAGGCTTTAAGGCATATAGATTTTTTATCTAGTGTAGGGTGGTTAGATAAGTTTAGAAAAAGGCTTATGTCCAAAAGGTGATTTGTGGTGAAAGTGCTGCAGCAGATTTGCAAATTCGTGACCATTGGCTTGAAAATGTTTTACCTAATTTGATTGGACCATATGCTATGCTATTTTTAATTTCGACGAGACTGGTTTCTTTTTCTTTCGTGTATTCTTTGTGTATTATAATTATTATAAATAAATAAATTTTGTCGTGTATTTTTTGTGTATTTTCTGTAACTCGAATTTTCCGTAATTCGAATTTTTTCTTGTCCCTTGAGATCCGAGTTAGGGAAGTTTCACTGTAATTTATATTTTTTTAAATAACCCGAATTTTATTCTCTAAACCAATAAGTACAGGATGTTATGTAAGTAAACGTACACAGCTTAATAGAATGTTAAAAAGACTGTCTGGAATCCAAATCTGCAGTAATTAGATGTTTAACTCTTTTCATAGAGCATCAGAAGAAGTTTGAGGTGGACCAATGAGGAATAATTCCGATTTCATTGAAATCAAAGTTGTCTGACTAAAAACCTCGAGCCTGTCACCGTTGACATAAAAGATCAATGCAGTCACGCCAGATAATAGGTATTTGAGTCTTCCATAATGAAAAACTACATGTTTATCATTATGGTAATTGTCATGTTGATATTAAATAAATCGAATATAAATTATACGCCAATGTAAAATAAACATTTCACGTCAGTTTTTACAGTTAACATTTTTTCCAGAGAACACTTTGATTTTTTTAAACAACATGTTGAACCATGACGTATATGGTCAGTTTGAAGGGGCTTCAATTTTTTATAGAAAGTATGTAAAACAAAAATTATAGCCAGATTTACTGTCTATGTAGATAGTTCCACCATCGATGAAGCATTGTACGGTTACTTAAATAACACCCTGTATAATTAACACATAATGTTTTGCAGGACAGATATTATTTTCCCATATTAAACGCCTATGTCACGGTTTCTCATGTTCACCCTGTAGAACCGTAGAAGTCCAAAGCTGTATATAAAATTTAAATCCGTCCCATCACATTCTAGACTAAACTATTTTTCTCCCAGTGAGCTTCGCTATCCATAAGAGACCCAATTACATTAAGTAAGGGAAAACAAAAAGTAAAGTAAATCGTCTTCTACTTCCGTCCTTCAATTTCAAGTTCATGAGAGTTTCCTTTACGTCAAAGTCGCATAGTATGACGTGAATAGTAAACGGTGACGTCAGCAGCGTCATCGATTCCGTGGCGGTAGTGGCCCGATCCACGCGAGTCCCACGTGGCAAGAAGAACATGCGCGCGCATCTTATCGTCGACTCTCAATCGGTAAATATTGCACAGGAAGTGCCGATAGTTATTTGCAGGAACAAAAACTATATTGAATATCCCTTTTCAAAAAGAATTCACTGGAATTCAATTGGATATAGAGGACAATATTTTCAAGAAATGAAACAGTTTCGAATAAAGGGTGCTAAGCAATTAACGCGTATAAAAGAAAAATTTATATCAATATTTAGAGGTTTTTTAAATCACATGACATTATAAAACGAATTAGTAATAAGTTATTTCAGCTCAATCGCAGAGGACTTTTGTTATAGTGTGTCGTCACGAATATAAATTATTTTGATTGGCGGCTGAAAACCCACCTCAAACCGTCTACCAGGTCTTTAATGAACATCTTACATTACTTAAAACTAAAAAAATCTGATGTGGCCAGCACATTACCTTGCGTCAGTTCTATGTATTTTGTATAAATGTCATACAGAAAGTTCCTTGCAAATGATTATATAGCAGCTGTTATATCATAGCTGGCTAATATATGATATTTAATTTCTTTATAATTATTTAACTCTGTATCCATTTAATATGACGTATAAAATGCATTCAAATCGTATAGAGAATAAAATATTCACTGTTAAAATATTCAAATGAGGGTACTTCTGATTGATCAATTATGACCAAAATCTAATCAGCTCTTCATATGGATGTAACGAAAAGGAATACGGAAGAATTATAATTTTTGGAATTGTAGTATTAGAGTTATCGCATTAGAAAATTTTGTCACACACACACACACACACACACACACACACACACACACACACACACACACACACACACACACACACACACACACACACACACATACATACATACATACATACATACATACATACATACATACATACATACACACATATATACATACATACATACATACATACATACATACATACATACATACATACATACATACATACATACATACATACATACATACATACATACATACACTAACACACATACATACAGACATCATCCTAAAAATAGGAAAATCGTATTCTAGGGACCCTAAATCGTGCTTATTCGTCAAAAACTCACCACTGAATTTTTTGACCAAAGACAATACCTTCCTTACCAAAAGGTGACGGAAGGTAAAAACGGTCTGAGGAATGTTAAATGCTAGCAGCTCTACGATTTTTACTATGACTTGTTATACGCAATACATGAACCACTTTATCGATAAGACTTAACTGCAATATACCAGTAGCATGAATATTATTTCACAGTGACGTTATTCCGAGACTACAGTTGGCCGACTGTTCACCACTTCTCTTGTAAACGTTGGTGATTGGTGGACGTGGAACACAGTACGCGGAATGCTATTCCTTACCGCACTAGTATTCTTTGGTGTATGAGGTCTGGACAGAAAGTATACGGTCTTTAATAATTGCTCAATAATACCAATAATTAATTCTGCCACTACGAAACAGCATACTTGTTATAGTTGTAGTTCAACACGAATAAATACATAAATAATTGCTTTGTAACGAAATTTGAAGATTCGATAAAAATACAGTCGATAATAAAATTTAAAATTATCCCTAACCTTAAAATTAAGTGGCAATAAAAACTATATAGGTATGCATATCGAAAACAATGTTCTTATCCGCAGTAGTAAATTATACGCGAAGCCATAATAAGAGGGTAAAGAGAAATTAGGATTACTCAATATGTCAACCATGTCAGGGGTCCTTACAACTTACTTAACAACAAAGTTGTGCATACCTCTTTAGCTATTTCATTCACTTATTTCCAGTTGTACCAACAAGACTTAAATTTTAAGCGCCCGTTAAACAAAAAATGCAAATCGAAATTTTTACAGCAATGCATAATAATCCATTTGACATTTTATTTCGATGCAATATTGTCAATTTAAGGAACGCTTAAAATTTAAGTTGGTGAAATCGGTTATTAATGTTAAGGTTAAGGATAATTTTTACTTTTATTACCAGTTGAATAAAATATGAAGATTTTTTCATTTCTCTCTTTTTTGTGGAATAATTTAAAATATTAAAATAGTTTTAGATGTAAATCTTACTATAGTAGAATAACTAATTCTTATTTTAATTCCGAGTAAAATTAGCCACAAGCCACTTCCTGGAATGTACAATTTTCTTTCAGCGAATTTAAAATTAGCAGCATTCTATATATAGATTGTATACATTTGAATGAAATAATGTCAGCGTATTTTGAGAAATATGCGTAAGTACTGGTAGTAGAACTGCAGATATTAAAACGTGTTGATAAAGTATGGTACCTTATTTGTAAACAAATTATTGGCTACGATTAAGTAACGGTTTTTGTTCTGATACTTTTTACTTAATTTTGGTTTTATTTTTTATTACTTTTTTTTCTTGTTTGTCCTATTTTTGCACAAATCAGAGAATGTTCTTAAGGCAGGTATATTATACAAGGTATATAATCATTATTTTTTACTCACTAATCTAACAAAAGAGAAAATAGATCATTTATTTTACTATACGATATCTGCTATGAAACTACGTAGTTTTTGTATGAACGAATAATTTTTCCAAGTTTGTATTTCATGTCCCTGTATAACTTAATTATGTTTCTAAAATGTAAGGTAATGTTCTATTATGATAGTTATTATACTTTGTAGTACAAAGTTGTACTTCATATAATTAATAGATAGTAGTGCGGCTCGATGCGTGCAATTATTTGTTTTGCGTTGTGTCCTGTTATTTAATATTGTTTATTATTTAGTATTCCATATATAATGTAACGTATTGTTCAAAATCAATTTTCTTTAGAATGTACCAGCCTATTGTATGAAGCGTTGTTTTGAAACAATAAATATTTATTTTTATTATTATATTTTCTTTTATACGGGGTGTTATTTAAGCAAATATACAACGTTTAACCGATAGAACTAACCACATAGACTGCGTTTATCTCGACAATTCAAGCGGCTTCAAGTATATTATTACTTGAAAAATCCTATTGGTTTATCTCAGCGGATTGAAATTAGGATTGACTTATTTTCAATCTTCTTTAAATTCGTATCGACTAAAAAAAGATAGTTAAATACTAGATTATGCAGACAGACGAGGAGAGGTATATGATCTAATTTCATGCTGAATATGTAATCTCAAAATCTAAAAATTGTCATGTTGTTATTTGATTTTTCTTTCAAAAACATATAAAAAAATATTTGTTTCTTCATCACTCCAAATATTTCGCTTTTGTACGATTTTATTAAGTTTTATGTCGCGACTTTTATAAAATGATGTAAAATACAAATAACCAAATGATATGAATTTATTAACACTCCAACATATTGCGGATGTGCGCATGCGCAGTTCCATTATTTGAAGCTTCAGTGTTTATTTCGACAGAAGTCAAGCTGCTTCATAAGTCCAAGCCTTTTATTTCATAGGCTTGACTTGACATTTTCAAGCGGCTCGAAATATTAATCTCAATCGTTTATGTCGAAGATTGAAAATGGATTTACTAAACTCAAGCGGCTTCGAACGTCGAGATAAACGTAGTCATAGATAGTAAATCTGGCAATAATTTTTGTTTTACATGCTTTCTTTAAGAACTGGAGCCTTTTAAAACTGACCAATTACGTTATAGTTCAATATATTGTAAAAAAAATAATGTGGTCTTTGGAAAAAATGATTGTCAAAACTGATAAACGTTTTTTTGCCTTTGCATACAATTTATATTCTCAAAATGCCAATTACCGTCACCAATCAAGAGTATGCAGCCGTGCATTTGGTTTATCGCAGGGTATTACAAAATAGTTTATGATTTTATGTCAATTGTGCCAGGTGTGACATTCTTTCCAGAGAACACATTGAGTTTTACTTTTTTTTTTACAAAATTTGGAACTATGACTTATAGAAAGCATATAAAACAAAAATTATTGCCAGATTTACTATCTATAGGGATAGTTCTACCATCGGTTAAGCGTTGTACACCTATTTACGTAACATCCTGTGTATAC
Organism: Harpalus rubripes; assembly: GCA_963082715.1. NCBI lineage: Eukaryota > Metazoa > Arthropoda > Insecta > Coleoptera > Carabidae > Harpalus > Harpalus rubripes. The sequence goes on along the minus strand of OY720458.1, from coordinate 44,441,181 downwards.
CGTGAGTTTCAGCTAAGTTACAATATTAAATATTCTGTTACTACTCGTATTAGTTACTGTGCCGTTCCAAATAAAATGCAACGTTGTCATGTTGTCAATGTCAAATTATTATTATTCGTGTCCAAACCATATACATAATATAAATAATTAATGTACAATAAATATATAAAACAATGCAACAAATATTTCTCACTCCTTAGATACTGAAGTGACCGATTTTCGATAGCGAAATACCGCATCCGGACCATATGGAGTGAGTTAGCTGAGCTTGTTGTTATATAACCATATAAATAGTCAAATATGCATCGCTCGGCAATAACTAGGGCGGAGAAGATGCATCTTCTCCGAAGATTCTCTCCTTCATGCCAGAGGAAAAACCGTCTACAAAAACTGGTAGAGAAGTGGTCTATCTTAATAGTATTCATCCAAAAAATTGCACATCTTCTAGCAGCTGGTGTTGCCTTAGCCAGATCTTCTCTCGTGCATTCCTCTTCTAAATTGGCGCACGTGAGCAGGTGGGCCTTTGTTTGTTCTTGACCACAATGACATAAAGTGGGTTCTGCTTGGTACCCCCAGTTGAACACGTTTACTGCACATTTTCCTACTTGACATAGTAGGCGATTTAACGATTTCCAAATGGGCCATTTCTGATCATTACCTGGTGGTAGTTTCTCATTTGGAAGGATAGGTACCCATTGCTTTATCTTCTGGCTTTAATGTCTCATCCCACATTAAGCGTCTTGTTGCAGTCTTGGTCTCTGTCATTGGATGCACTGAAGAGAGGAAACTGTGTCTAAATTTTAGACGTGACCGAAGTGGTTCTTGGCAGAACATTGGGTGTCGAGGATCATGTAACTCTTTGGAGCGCTCTACCATACTGGCTGTTGACCGTCTAACTTTAGGTGGAGCTATGCCGCTAAGCAGGTATAATTGGATAACTGGTGTTGGTTTTAAAAAACCGGTAATTATACAGCAAGTTTCGTTTAACAAAGTATCCAGATGTTTAGCGTTAGCTGACCTCTCCCAAAATGCATCAGCATACCCGGCGCATGAATAGGACAGGGCAAGAGCTGATGTTCTGAGGGTATGTGGATGTGCTCCCCACTTGGTGTAGGTTAATTTTCCAAGAAGATTGTTCCTTGCTGTAGGTTTGCTCCGGATTTTATTAACATAATATTTAAACGTTAGAGCTCGGTCCAAAGTTACGCTTAGATAACATGGAGTTTTACTGAATTCAATTGCTTGTCCATCCCATGTAATATCAAATGAACTTATCATACGCTTTAAAGATGTTTACTAAAGAAGAAAAAAAAACTCGAATGACTACTTGGTACAATGCTAGTTATAGTTTGAGAAATATTTGCTAATTTATACCCTGAATGTTCTAGATGTAGACTTGGACAAAGTTCCTATACTGTTTCGATAATAATTATAAAATTTAAAAGTACTGGATGTTTAGATAGAATCATATGAAAAGGGCAAGAACAAAAACTGCGCGAATTGAAGAAAATAAAAATAAGTTCATTGAACATTAACAACCTATGTTTCATTTTATCTGGAACGGTACAGAATTTGTAACTAGTATCCATAGTAATACATTAATGACAGAACAGTAAATATCGTACATAGGTGATATTTTCTTCTTGGGTAAAATGTTCAGGGTACGAATCGGCAGTGGCGTTATCCCGAGCAATTTCTTGGTGACGTAGCGTGGGTAAATGAAGCAATAAAGCCGGTAATGCTTTGCAATTTTTCCACTTTAAGTTCTTTCAGTGGTGAATCCCAAAGTGTCAGTAGACCCTCACAGTATGGCACTGGCTGAAAGAGTCTCCGATAAGATTTGCCGTGTTGCGTGGGGAATATAATGATTTTTGAATCGACGTGGTATTGAATGGAACGTTTTTTAAGCTAGATAAGTTTTTTATAAAGTTTGTTTGACGTTGCGGTTGCGTGTAAAATTAGAAGAATGGAAATAAATACGCAAAAGGGAAAGAAAAATTTACTCCCTGTATACTTCATAACATCTTACAAAATAGACATTTCCATTATTAACAATATTAAAATTTATGTAAAACATTAAATTTATAATAAAAATTTGTACCATCACGGCTTATTACCTATTTCTGGGTGTACCAATCTGCTTTTATTTGCAGATTTCGGTAATGACGATATATAGGGTTCCCTTTGGAACCCAAATATGCAGTAATTTGATGTTTAGCTCTTTTCATATAGCAGTAGAAGAAGTTTGAGGTGGACCAATGAGAAATAATTCCGATTTCATTGAAATTGATTGAAATCGAAGTTATCTGACTAAAAACACGGGACTGTCACAATTGACATATAATATCAGTGACGTCGCAGTAGATAATAGGTATTTGAGACATTTACAATGAAAAAGACCCTTTATTATTAAGGTAATTGGCATTTTGATAAGACAATATATCGAATATAAATTGTACGTGAATGCAAAAACGCGTTTTACGTCAGTTTTGACAATTAACATTTTTTATCCAGTATGTAAAATAAACATTATTGTCAGATTTATTATTTATGTGATTAGTCCTACCCTCGAATAAATGTTGTACGCTTACTTAAATAACGTGTGATTTAAAGATCGGAACCATATTCACGGTTCTAAATGTTACATTAATAATATACAGTGTGAACACTGAAAACCATAACATAGGCGTTTAACATGGGAAAACAGTTTTTTCAAATATCTGTCCCGTAAGACTATTGACAACTGACACGACCGTTGGTAGCAACACTGTCGCCAACTATACGTGCGTTTGATTTAGTACTCTTAACTGTCATTCATATTACTTGTGCAAATATCTTGTGAAATTTCGCAAATATAATACATTTCTGTAAAATTATTATACAAAAAAAAGAACCAATTAATCTTGTATAGAAGGTATTTTAATAAGTTAGGAATTTTTAAAAAAAAATAAAACGTTATATTTAAGCGAAAATAAGAATAACTACTTCGGAAGTTAGATTTCTAAATGGTAAATACAACCTCAAGTAAGAGTTTTGTAGAAGGTACGTTAATAAAATGAACACTATGTGTCTGGTACATTGTTTAATTAGGCGAGAACTTAATAAATACACAACATATTACTGTATGATTTATGGGAAAAGCAAGACCTATTCTTTTAAAATGTTTGTACTGTTTACAAACTGGTGACTAAAAACGGCTTCTAATGAAATAGATAATGTATAAAAACTTTATTTTATATATTTCATTGATATTTTAATTCGAAATACAAACCTTTTATTGCGCCCGTCACAGTTTAATTTTGTACTCACTTTATTATTGATAACTACAATATCTTCACCAAAGTTACGATAATATTGAATACCGACAGTCCACTTCATGATATACGACCGTACAACAAACAATAAGTTTTTCTTTTACCTTTATTTACATTCATTTTTACTATACAAGTTCTAATGTCAAATCAGCCAGAGTACTAAATCACATAGTTACAAATTATGCCGCCAGATGTCATGGCGCTTGGTGTCAGTTGTCAATAGTGGGAGTTTTTGATATTTAATTTGGCATCGAAGAGTATCTAAACACTCCTAATTTAATGGCTAATTATTAAAATATTTACAAAAGTTTAATGCAATTTGACAGTTATTACTTATTAGTAATCATGGAAACGTATTCAGTAGCTGAATTGGTTAGATCGGGGCACCGTAATAATTATTTACAAGTTCAAATCCTGCCCTTTTTATATTTTTTATTTTATTTTGTAAAATGTAATATTAAAAGAATTACAAAATTAAAACATAAATTGTTTGATAAATCAAGTATTTTATTGAAATCCCTATTTTTTTTTATTAATTTTAATTTTAAAAGGTACTTTATGTGCAATATTTTTTATTTCATTTCTCGTAGGTTTATTCAATAAAATACTTGATTTACCAAACAATTTATGATTTATGATATAAGTAATTACTGTCATAATGCATTATACTTTTGCAAAAAAATTAATTTGTTGAGTTGAGCCGAGAAGAATCAGCTGGGAATTCGTTGAAAAAATGAACAAGGCCTTGGTAATCCAGAATTTATTTTTTTATTCAAAAAATGGACATTAGTGGTTCATCATCAGCATATTAATTATTATTTTTTTTTTTGAAAAATTGTTATTAAACAATGACCACTTTTTATATTTTAATTTGTAATATACTGATGATGAACCACTAGTATTCGAAACGTCCGTTTTTTGAATAAAAAACAAATTCTGGATCACCAAGGTCTTGTTCATTTTTTCAACCAAATATTTTAATAATAAGCCATGAAATTAGGAGTATTTGAACAATATTCGATGCCAAATTAAATAATCATAACCATATCAAAAACTCCCACTATAGTCTTGTGGGACAGAAGATATTTGAAAAAAAGTTTTTCCATGTGAAACGCCTGTCACGGTTTTCAGTGTTCACACTGTATAGATGCTAGTTAGTTTTTGATGTATCTATCTTCGTTTTAAAAGTAGGACTGTGATATATTTATTTTGTTGTTGGCAATTACAAAACAATTAAACTAACAACTTGAGAGTAAGTGCTTCTTTTCTGAAGTGTAGTGAAGTGACAAAGAAACGAGTAAAGTGTGAAAAAAAGTATCGTTTCCGTACAAATTGCAAAAGCAGCGTACGTAATCGTACGCCATCACGAAGATAAAATGAAAATTAAGAAGCTGTACTCTGTGGCTGGCATATGTAAATAGCGTAAAACAAAAAAACGAGTTTGGCAACGAAACGGTCTTAAGTTTTTGTTTTAGATTTATTGTTTTACTATTTAAAAAGCGGCCTTCATGTCACACAGCAAGCACGCCTCATTTATATCTATTTTTTAAAAGCTTTTTTTAATATATTTGAACGCGCTCGCACTTTCAAATATTAAGGAACTTCTTATATTTTTTTCTGACATTAACTCCGAGTGGTTTGGAACTCCGGCATTTAAACTTATCACTTACTCTAGTTACTTTAATGATGATGCGAACTTTGTTTTCGAAATAAATATACAGATATTTTTTATTTAACTCCAGAACCACAACGTGGCGTCGTACGCGACACCACTTTAAAGCTTGTTATCACACTTATCTCTGGGAAAATAAAAACATTGTTAATCGTTAATGATAGTTGTATTTATATGTAATAATTATTAAAAATAAAAGAAAAACTAAATATTAATATAAATCAACTCGAAAAAAATTTGAGACACCACTTAGTGAAAATATCTATGAATACAACAAAAAGTAATTTCGGAAATTAACCAAACAAAAAATAATTTATACAAATATGCAAGTGTTAGGGAATGCTTTGGACAACTTTACAATGAAAAATCAGCCATTTTTCGATTTTATAATTTTTTTTTCTTATGTAACATGTGCCACAAATTTGGACAACTACAGATATAAATCCTTTTTTCATCGTAAATGATTATGTTCCTAAGTAACGTTTAAATTTTTTAGTATGCTTACATTATTAGTAGTTCTTAAAATCTGGGGTATGTATAAAACATGTTTTTTGAAGAAATTGTTAATGAGAAAAAATGGCTCAGAACTTTTTAACTGCATTTTTCATTATAAATCTGTCCTTAAATTTTGGTCTAAGTATTCCCCAACAGCCTGTATAATTCCAAGGTCGCGGCCTCTACCAGTTAAATTAAACAGGAAATTTGATATAAAACCAAAGAATTATTATTAATTAAAATAGATGTTTATTAATTAAAATAGTTGTTTATTAAAACGATGAATAACTATTAAAAGATAATAACAATGACGATTACTATGATTAAATAAATATCAAATACTAATTTAAGACTAAAAATATAATTAATTACTTAAACACTAAGATTATTTATTTATTTGTTTAAAAAATCAACACGACTATTTATTTCCACGATATTTATGTCACTAATTATTTATATGACTATTTATGTTACTATTTATTTTTATTACGTTCAACGGTCCGACCCCCGATCTTCAAAGCGCCTGTATACTCAAATGACTTTCACATTGTCTGTATACTCAACTCTTCGGACAGAATTTACTCCTTTCAACTCTCTTTGTGAACTCTCTTCGACTCTACTAATTCACTAACTTTCCATCCTGTATTATAAACTGTACGTATGCCACAACTCTTCAACACCAATGTCGAGTATCCACTTCCACTCGCTGTTACTGTTTCCGTATACTCTAGCTTCCCAATACTCCTCAACAGTACCGAGTATTCACTTCCACAGCTATCTCAGTATACCAGTACTCCACTGATCACTATACTGCATACGCTCACCACGATACTGTTATGCTACTAAACTCACTAACTGCATTACTCCCTATCTATGTAACTCGCTCTCGGGCATAGCCATAGCTGCGCCTCTTTTACATAAATGCCATTACCTTCTAGGGAGCTCTCGAACATTCCACCCGATAATAACATCGAATACAGAAGCTTCAGGCGACCAGAAGTAATTAAACAGGTCGAGACTCGTTTGTTTTCTTCGCCACTTGCACGCGACGATTACATCATTGACAAACTTGCTCAGCTCGGCGGTGCTCGCACGTTACAATATAATAGTTAATACAATTTGAACTAATTTCCAGTCTTTATTGTTAATTAGTATTATTTTTTTTTGAAAATCAGAATTTAAGCCTCATTTTTCTGTTAGAAATCTATATGAGAGAGCAGAGTGTGGAGTGTCTTTGGAAGCATGAGTGGTTTGGATGTTTGCGGACATTTTTAGCGGGATATTTACCAACGACCCGGACTCAGGCAAGTGGAGAACGGGAAAACGGACAGCCTAGAAACCATATATTCCACAAGAAGTTCATTATTGCATCGATTCCTTGAGATTTTCCCAACGTCTGTTTATCTTCCTAAAAGTTTCATACATGTTTAACTTGCACCTTTCCCAATCCAACTTCAAGGAAGAAAAAAAATCGTGTAACGGGTAATACTCAATTTCGTGGAGAGGTTATATGTACAAGAAAACTGCCTATTAATTTTTGTCTGTAACATATAAATTACGAATGAAAAGAAAGTAGCTGCTTTCGTATGACGGTCAAGCTAAAATGATTGAGAATAAGAAACTTATGTAAGCCGTGGAAATATTTAAAATTAACCAGAAAGCACTTCTGAATCACGATTTATAATATGACAATGTTGACAATTTTAAAGTAAAGGTAAAGGTGACTACCATGAGTCTAAATTAGGTCCGTAAAGTTAGCAACTACCATAAAGCACAAATTATCAATCTGGTGTCAAACGTTTGTGGTTCGTTAGTATTTAATTGCGTCTTTACAAAATATACAATTACCCTAAACGTTCATTAGTTATTAACAATTTAAAAGTGGTTGCCAATTTCACGCTCAGCAACCATCTCAGAAGCACAACGACAAAAATTGTGCCAAACATTTGTGCTTCGTTGACACCAATTTGATAATTTGCGCTTTGTGGTGGTTGCTAACTACACGGACCTGTCAAAATTTACTGTTAAATTTACCCTGATTGGCCTCTTGTAGAACTTATAGGCTTCCAAATTTACCCAATCGGTCGTTAGGTCGGATTGTAGTTTGTAATCATGTATCCAAGTGACATAAAAATAATTATTAGCCACTGTCAGAGTAGCAAGTATGATTGGAAGCAGTAGCATTCGTTCACTGTATTTAGAATTTGAATCTAAGAAAATGACCACAGCTTCAATGATCTAGCTGACATGCATTTTATCTATGGTGAAGTTGAAGTTGGAGGCAATCAGGGTTGTGGGTCTACGCGGAACTATGATAGATTACTTACATGCGTAAACATTATAAAGAATGATGTCAAATGAAGACAATGTGTAAACTATGTAAAGTTTGTATAGTTTTATTGCACATGCGCACTAGGGATTTAGCAAAATACACTTTATTTCTGAGAGTCCAGTGAGTCAATGATTAAAATGGGAAGTAGAAAAAAAAGGAAAATTTAAAAAAAGTTCATTTCACCTTAAATACAGCACTTTCCATGGTTTGTTTAAAAAATATTAACAAATAATAGTGCATCTCGACTTACAGATTATTTCATAGTAGGCAATAATTTTTCAATTTTATATTTCTTGTCTAAGAATTTGAATAAAAGATGATTTTATTCATTAATAGGTGTTTTTGTTTTACATTTTTACGTACTTATGATTGATATAAATCACGTTTTTGTAGAAATATGTACTATTAACTTACTATGTCAATTTCTTACCAGTAGTTAGCAACCAAAATGAACTGGTGATTCCCAGCCCAACAACTAGTAACTAGTGTCATCTATTGAGTACAACGTAAAATATAAACTTGTTTCACTATTTAAATAAAATGACATCGTATACTACTTTTAACGGCACATTCATACCGGGTGTCTTAGGCCAACCGACACATGGGGGATTAACATGGAAAATCAGTTAATTGTAAATAGCATCTCCCCAGTGCAAGATATTAAGTTGAAATTTTGTATGCTTATCCGGGGATACTAATTCTATGGATTATGTTTAAAATCAAACAACTTACATGTGTAATATTAGAAAAAATTGAGAAAAATTGTAGAATCTGGTCTCTCTTGCTCATTTTTAAATTCCTCTAGGCCTTCATCAGATGATAAATAGAAAAAGATAACTGTAGAAAGGGATTCGAATATCGTTTGATTCTGTGTAGTCGCAATGAAGTGATGGCTGCCTATTTGCCGAACACTCAGTATTTATGTAAATGGTTTTGAGTACACTTTAAGAAAATATGGGATGATTCCAATATTATATTGGGAAAAGCGGATTTTTTTGTACGATGACCAAAAAAGCATTGATATGTGTACCACCATTCGTACACACCTAGAATTTACCCAGAAACTATGTGTACCACATTTGGTCACAGAACGCGAGCTCGTTTTTTCACTGTGTACGTTCAAGGGATACTTTTTGTATGTTTTACGGAGATTTCGATAGGTCTACTAGAGTCCGGTGAAGCAGTTCGAAAAAAAAATTCATAGACAATTAACTTATATATGTCAGTGCATCAAATTTTGTAATTATAAAGCCCTGATAGTGTAGTACAAGTATAAAATGACTAGAAAATATCCTAGCGAAGCTAACTTCAGCATTTGGCTGATAATATAAGTGACATTGATTATGATTTTTGAATCGGATGATTCAATTACCAACAAAAACAAAAGCTAATAGGAACGGAAGGGAATATGTAATAAAGAACATTCTACGAGTGAGCATGACGTGCCAGGTATGTATAATGAGAAGTATATGTATATGGAATGCTTTTCTGATATGAATTCCGTTTAAACCAAAAGACTTATATAATTTTCTTTTTTTTAGAAACTATGTGTACCAAATTATGATACGCGCTTTTCAATCTCTCTTTTTTATAAAATCTTATTTTGTTGAATTATTCTGACTTTTGGACGAATAAAATAACTTTATCCTGAAAATGATCATCTTAGTTTCTGGAAGAAACTTGTGAAATACCCTTCTAGTTTCTGGTAGCCAAAGTGTTAAATAAAGTGTCTGTAAAATATTGAATAAACATAATTCTTTTAAATTGCGGTGTGAACACGATTTTAGGGAGTTAAGAAACACTTCTCCAAAATAAGTGTTCCATATAAAAAACTATAAAAATAAAAAGTTAGCCGAACCCAGGCCGAAAAGAGTTTGATTAGTTAGTAAATCCACAAAGTTTCCACATTCTGTAATAAATCAGATGTTTGACCATCAAAAAGAGATCCCTCAGTGGTGCCATTATTTACAGAGCCGTAACAAGAACATTTCGGTAGAATGGAGAATCTTTCATGCAAAATTTAAAAGTTACAATCGCCGTCGCTGTCATATGATTCGGAAGAGAAAATCATTATTGTGTAAACGACTTTAACCTCGGAGGGGTCGTTTAGGATAGGGGTCACAATGAATTTATGCAAATTTAGGCTTGAATTATTAACGTATATTAGTAATCTGTGCGTTCATGTTCTCAACGGATGTTCAATAAACATTTTCCTACAGTATGAAATTTTGGATAATTTGTGACGAGAAATTAGTTTTCGGAACATCTGTAAAAAATTTGGAATAAAGTATTTCACTATTTTTTTTTTAAGTAATGATCAATGAATATCTACATCATAATGATGTACGCGGACACAATATTACTGGTAACACCAATAAGGGCAACCGAATAGTAACTGAAGAAACATAACATGAACACTTAGCTGATTTTTGATGACGAACCGTATTCAACAAGGCTTTCAAACCGTTTTCGTATCTGACGTCATCGTTGTTTGACTTGCCAAAATGTATAGTTTTAAATCAATGACGTAATGTCGGTGTATTTGAATTTGACAAATATAGTTATCAAATAAATTTTATTTCGAACTAGGGTTGAAGATCAAGGAGTGAAAATTTTATTGAAATTAATTCTATGACTATGAAAACACCCTAGAGCAAATTAATTTCATACATTTTTTAAGGGATAGTAGTGATATTGAGAGCAATTAAATAATAAACTGGATAAATAGATATTTAGAAGAAGATTTCTACTCATTATTTCGAATGAATCGAATTTGTCAAGTTGTTTACATACAATACTGAGCAAATTGTTGAAGTTAAATCTTCTCCCAATCTCCCCCCACTTCGAAAACCGTTTCAAATCACTGCTACCGTTTTCATTCGAGAAAATAATAAATTTCAAAACACTACGAACCAGCGTCAAACCAGTTTACCGCCAAAAAACAGCTCTTCTTATGTTTGTCTAGTTATCCAGTTGACATTTCTAGTTTTATGTGTTTAGAGGTTATATTAAGTTGCTATTATAATTGTCTTCTTTTTCTTCTTCTTCTTCTTCTTCTTCTTCTTCTTCGTCACAGATCCTTAATACCTTTTATTTATAGGGTGTCGGATATGGTTTGCTATTTCTCGTTCTTGACCCATTGGTTCCATGCTGTCCGTTTCTTTGTTAGTTTTTACATTTCCTCCATGTGTTTTTCTTTACTTTTACCTATGTCTTCTATGCATCCCTTTCAGATTTTTATTGGTCTTCCTCTTATCCATTTTCCTGCCTTTTTTGAATGTGTAACTTTTTAACTAGATTATCTTTCTTCATTCTTCAGATATGTCCGAACCAATTCAATTGTTTGTTCTCTAGTTTTGTTCTTGATCTGCTTGTTTTCTAATGCTTTCGTTTGTTTCACTGTCCCATTTTGTTGTCCCCATTATTTTCCTCAGGTATTTAATTTCTTTGCTGTTAGTTTCGATTCATGTTTTCTCTGTATTGTTCAGGACTCTAGAATTGTTATAGCGTTATACATCTTTAGCTTTATATATTTCCAATTTCTTTCTTGCCTATTACTGTTTTGTTAATTGTGTAGTACACTTTAATTATGATTGCAAAGTTTAAAAATGAGTACTGTTAGTACAAAATAATGTTGTACTACTGCTTCACCATTTAATACCATTTCATCATAAGTTGTTCTCGCTGACGGGTTTTGCGGCGCTATTGCACATAGATACCGTTTAAAAACGATGTAAACTTTAATTGTAATTTAATATTTATTATAAACATAATTTTCATTACAGAATTCATTTTTTTGTTACTTGTGCATCTAAGTTTCAATTAATATAACCAGAATTGTAAAATTTCGTTTAAGTGAAATACCATTCTTACAAAAACTAATAGGTTGTTTGTTTTAATTTAATGTGCACTATTTATAGTATTATTGGTTAATATCTCAGATTCACTAGGTATTTGCTTTATTGATGTTTTTAGTTTTCTTATATTTATTTGAAAATGTTAACCCTTTTATATTTTTGCCTGCAAATTACAGCAAAAAATAAAATGTAAAAGGAAAAACGATAATTGAAAATGTCAAGCTTAGTAAGATATTTATAAATTACAAGCTTATATTATTGATTTGAAATATTTATCGCCGAACCACGAACTCGCAAATTCTTTCTTGTGAAACCGTTGCTCGTTATATTTTCATTATACAGATTTCCAGGATAACATAGAGATCTCCAAAAAGAAATACGGAGTCGCTTAATTTAGTAATTTAGACAATAGATGCCCCATCAGAAAGCCAAATTACTGTGTATTATTTATCCAAAAAAATGCATAAGTCATTATATATATTTTTGCAAATAATTTCCATGTACGAGATTTTTTTTAGTTTTCCAACGATGTATAATTTGTTCAAGTTTATTTGTTTCAAACAGCAAAAATACAACAATTTTTATTTATTTTTGAATTGTAAGTTTTTGTATAGTTATTTACGTATACAATACGTACCGGCAATATTTCAAAAATTATTTAAAGTCAAAAAGTCCATATAAACAAATGCGCTAAACGTAACTGTTAACGAGTTATTGTTTATTTAATAATTTTAGTTCAACTTATTTTCCATTGTATTTGACTGCCCGCTGCACGTCGCAGAAGAGATTGCCGCGTTTTTAATATGGTTGCTTGGTTATTCCTAATAATATCGGCAGCCTGCAGTATTCTTCGGCGTAATTCTTCTACCGTGTGCATTTCAGTTGCATAAACAATCTGTTTCATGTGACCCCAAAGTCCCAAAGATAAAAATCTAATGGAGTCGGTTCGGCGAACGATGTTCAAATTAGAGGTGGGCGCGTGAGTAACTTTTTGTTCACGATCACGCACGCTCACGGAACTAAAAATGTAATCACGACCAATCACGCACGACTTTTTATGTTTGAGTCACGATCACTCACGCTCACGATTTTATTTTGGCACTCACGCCCGATCACGCCCGGCGGGTCACGTTCGTGTCACGTAATTGTTTCTATGTACAGGGTGTAAATCGAAAAGTGAAACAGGAGTTTAACATGGAAAATAAATTTTTGTTTGCGCAAACGTTACCTAATTATTTTATCCAAAAATACTTCAAATAAAAGTTATAGAGATTTAAATGCAGCATATAAATCATGTGAAACGATTATTTTATCTCTTTATATAAACGTAAAAATCAATTACAAAGTTACAGTTTTTATGAACATTTTGTCTAAGCAGCCATGGATATATGACAAAAAAAAAACAAATACGTTGTTTCTTGTCATAAATCCATGGCTGCTTAGACAAAAAACTCATAAAAACTATAACTTTGTAATTAATTTTTACGTTTATATGAAGAGATAAAATAATCGTTTCACATGATTTAGATGCTGTATTTACATCTCTATAACTTTTATTTGAAGTATTTTTTTCATAAAATAATTAGGTAACGTTTGCACAAAGAAAAATTGATTTCCCATGTTAAACTCCTATGTTCCACTTTTCGATTTACACCCTGTACATTTAAGCCTGCTTAACACAGTCATAAGTTGTTATCAAATTTGTTAACAAATTAGTATTAAGTTAGGTAACAGATTAGTTTCATTGGAAACGAATGTTTATGTACAAATAGGTTGTTCTATTCCTTCAAAAGTGACAAATATCATTATAAATTTGGTAACAAATTAGTTAACAAAATTATGATCGTGTCAAACGGGCTTAAATATTTGTATATCTTTGGTGAAATCGGAGCAACTGTGTATACAATTTTGGGTACAACAATAACACTATTTTTATGCAAAAAAATACTGTTGATGATATATTTGGACATAATAATGATATAAAGAATGTAAAGTAAAAGATGAAAATTGACATTATTTTTAATTTGAAAAAAAAGAAAACTTGTACTCACGCCCGATTAAATTTCAATCACGCCTGATCACGCACGATAATTTTTTAGTGCCTCACGCTCACGTCCAATCACGACGCAAAATTTAAATTATACTCACGATCACGCGGGTCACGTCGTGACCCCTCGTGACCCGACAAAATCACGGCCCGCGCCCACCTCTAGTTCAAATGTTACCAAACAAAAGACGCGATCATGACAACTAGATCAGTATTTCAGAAATCCATGAATAAAAACTTTAGCCACATACATTATGAAATAACAATAACTCGTTAAAGGTTACGTTTAGGACATATATTTATATTGACTTTAAGACTCTAAATAAGTTCTGGAATTTATTCCAGAAATATTGCCGGTACGCTTTGGCACACTCTATAGAGAGCAGAAAGAAAAAGTCTACGTGGACGAAGTTTGAGATCTGACGAGAAGCGGAGAGCTTCTATTCGTCTAAGGGCTTGATTTTTTTTCGGTTCGAGGAGCGTATAACATTTTACGCACAACTGAGACAAAACGAACTAATAGTAGAACTTTTAAATAAGTAATTGTTTTTGAGTACCTACACACAGAAAATCTCCAGATAGTCGTTATTATAGAAATCTAGATGAAATTTAGCATGCGTCGTCATCTACAGGGTGTTCATTTTACTTTTTCCACTATTGCTATCACGAGAACTATAAGAACAGCGAGGTCGGTTAAATTAGCAAACAATTTCTATTTTACAAGACTATTTTAATGAACGTAAAATTATTATTTTTCAACTAGTGGTTTCATATAATGTTTGCATCCTCTTAGATAACATTTTTTTTTAGCAAAATACCTTTAAAGTTTTATATTAATTTGATTTAAATGACTATAAAAGTGCCGCGATTGGAAAAATGAAAACATGTTACTTTTTCTAGGTAGAATCAGAATGCTATGAGAGAAATAAGTGATGATACTTTTTTTTATCGTCAGTGTCAATATATACAAAATATTCACTTATTTTTTTCACCGGATTCTGATTCTACGTTGAAAAAGTAACATGTATGCATTTTTACAATCGTAGCACTCTTATTATAATCGAATTTAAATCTAATTAATATAAAACTTTATAGACAATTAGCTCAAAAAAAAGTTGTACGTAATATATATATATATATATATATATATATATATATATATATATATATATATATATATTTGCGGTCCAAATTCAGTGTGCATTGTAGGTGTATCCAAGTTTAGAATTAATTTTAGTCGAATAAGGCATAGATCATTTAAATAGAAACCGCAAGCTGTCACTAAACTTATTTAATTATCTAGTACCTCTATACTATACAATAATGTAATTTTGAAAAATTATTCCAACTTCCTAGAAAGTTCGGAATATCTGCTATGCGTGTAGAAAATAACTAATATTACAAAGTACAACAATTTAGTAAGTGTCAGCTTCTATCATCAGTTATATTTAATACCTATATAACATAATTCATACTTTATCATCAATTGTAATCTTTGCAGGTATTATCTGAACACTTCTCATTAAAATTGATGGCAAGGATATAGCAACAGTAAACTTCGTAATCAATAAACACATATCAAATTCTCTCTCGACTTGAAATGAAACCTTGCAAGGTTCGAGTGAAATACTTTTGCTTAGCTTACAACTTTAAGGATGCTTATTTTTTTATTTGCTTTTGATATCCCCCATTTTTTTCTTCTTTTCAAATGTGATAACAGAGCGTTCTTGTGGACTATTGAAAAGCCATATAAATACAGGGTATTTCATACCACCCGTGCCAGGTTTTTTTTTAGAACTACGACGTCCTAGATGTTCAGGAAAAAATTAGCATTACATAATCCTATCTGAAGAATTTAATGGTAGTAGTCTTGATATCCGGAACTTACCGGAAATAGGCGTAACTACACTCAGGTTCAAATTTTCAAATGGGAACCTAGGTCATGTGTGTTATCGTAGAATGTGTATTCTAAAAACAAACAACTTTTATTGGATTTTTTTTTATATTAGGTATTATTTATGAAATAAATACTATTTTTTTAAATATTCGCAGTATCTTTTACCTTTTACGGTGCATTTTTGCAGCCGATTTCGAATATTGTTGATTGCGCCGAGTGGTAGACGTCCCGAATTCTATCCTTCTTGTGACCAGCACAGTATCTCTTGCCATTTCCATTTTATGTTAATATTTCTTGTACACACAAAAAAACACTACATTGCCATATTCAAAAACTACATGTGAGTGTAGTAAAAGTAGCAAGTGTCAAATTAAACAAGTGAAAAATGGGAATAAGCTTGTTATCTATATTATATAAACCAACCATACGACATTATTTCCCTTGTATATGTTGACGACATGATTATAATTGCTAATTCTCCTATGGACCTAAATAATAAACTTAAGGCACTTACTAAATACTGCGATAAACTTCTCCTCCTGGTAAATTCAGAGAAGACCAAAATAATGCATTTCCATAAAGGAAGACCGCTGAGGAAAATATTACGATATACTTGCCAAAATCAAGAAATTAAATTTGCAACCTCATACACGTACCTGGGTGTAATATTCAGAAACTCTGGAACATTTATGGAGCACATAAAAGAAAACATATCAAAAGAAAACAAGATAACAGGCACAATTAAAAGTACAATGATTAAATCAAAAACATTTTCCTGGAACATTATAATAAAACTAAACAATTCTTTGTTAATTCCTCCAATAGCGCAGAAATCTGGGGATACTTACAGTACAACAGTATTGAAAGGGCACAAGCACATTTCTTCAAAACCATGATGCCCTGGCAACAAGCAACTCCTAACTACATAATTAGAAGAAAAACTGTGCATTTCAATTTACAAGCATTGGTACTTAAAAAATGCTTCAATGGTGGTATAGAATTCTGATCATGCCAGAAAATCGACACATCAAGATATGCTTTAATAAATTGTTAGAAATTAACAACAACTCTTCAATTAGTCAAGAGAAACAAATTAAATGGAACTGGACCCAAAACCTTGAGTTAATACTAATTAAAGCAAATTTCCATTGGCTTTAACATGAACAGAACCCAGTACACCTAAAACAAAATATTAACAACGTCGTTATAGCATACAATGAAATCTTGTATGCTAATAATTCAGAATCCATTGAAAAATCCTCGTACAATCCTACCTACAAAACTTTATACACTACCTTAAATTATCTCGATATGAACATACCACAGCATGTCCTAAAAACATACAGCCAGTTACGTACAACAAACCCAAACCTTTTCTACATTTACCACGATGGATACTGCCACAAATTTAATGGAGAAGAAACCTGCAGTATCTGCAACAAATATGAACCGAACAGCATAATTCATTTTCTGTTCCAGTGTCCTATCTTTACCACTTACAATCGCATTTCTGGAGAAATACACCATCAACAACATACTGAGCCATCAGACCCTATTTGCTGAACCATCAAGGCCTAAAATGTACGATGTATGCAACTACATGAAGAATGCTCTGAAACGTCGAGCATTTATTATACAAAATTAACAATATAAAATGAACTGTGGATAATATTTACATGAATATGTATTATATGACGTGTTACCAATCCTCTTTTGTACGGAGATATAAATTTCTCATAACAAAATAAATAAATATATTATTATTATTATTATTAGTTTATTGAAAATGTAAACCAGTCGAATTATTGTAAGTATGAGCTTGGGCTCGTAGATCTTACAGGTCACAGTGATAAAAGTGACTAACGCTCATAGCCCTCAATCTAATAATAAAACAGAGCAGACAAATGTAACAATTTTTTTTCTGTTTGTATCTATCAAATATTTCAATTTTAAAACAACCGCCAGAAGTAACGTAGCCATAACACATATACGAGTGACATTTAAAATGTAACAAGTTAATAATGTTTATGATTCAGTGATATAGATCAAAGTCAAAGTCATTCCTTTTTATCTTTGAAGGTTTTGGATTCGAGATATATCGTTGTGCCATCAGCTTTAGTTCTCGCCTTTGCCAATGTATGTCGCATGTCGTATCGTGAGCATTGAACCGTACCGATGGTGATTGCTACACGTCGTATCGTAAGTCAAACAAAATCCCTAGTCTACAAAACAACAACAATGATATTCAAAAGCGTACAAGAAAGTACTGATATACAAACATTGTCTTTATTACTTTACTGCTATTCTTGTTTTACGAAATTTGGCCTTTTTATTCATTTAGCCAATTCAAGCAAATGTTACATTAGTTAATATGAAATTTGATGCTAACCAAATTATGGTGTGAGATAACAAAAAGAAGCATCTACAAAGAAATATACTAAAGCTCGGTAACAAGTTATACAAAGAAACCGACACTAAGCTTCACTTTCTGAGAAAGAAGCTATAAGACAGGACTAATTAAGAGTAATAATGGCATCTCTCTGCACTAATTTGTAATGACTCAGCAGCACACGTCAAATTCCGTGCACGAGATCATAAAGAAACTCTTTGTTTCACGATTATAACAGGCACACATAAGGGTACTCGGAAAGAATATAATTGTTTTATTTAACTTGCCTCAATTGGTTTCTCTGCTATCAAAACAAGTTGTTAATTATGTATATAATTAACTTGTATGCTAATAATATTTTTACTAAGTATACGTAGATTCATATGTAATTCTAAATGAAATTACAAAAGTGCAAATTTTTATATAATCTATACAAGGGTATTGATACGTTTTTAACCTAACATAAAAACAAGTATTTTTCGATCAAATTCAGTTTTATTTTTCAACATAAACTCCTTTTAAGTCAATACATATTTTATATCGATATTAAAACATCTTTAATCCATCCAAAAAGTAGTTGGTGTCTTGTTTTGCTAAATAAACTTCTTCGGAGCTGTTCCACCTTTTGCAATCCAATGTTTTGATTGTTCCTTCGTTCTTGAAGTATAGTGGTGGATTCAAGTCTCAACAAAAGTTAAAAATCGATGCAAAAAATCTTGCTTATTTAATTTAAATCGCTCCAACAGGGCCTTGTAAATGTTTATTCGACTGCATTGTTTGGTTCAAAGTGAGCAGTTGCATCACCGAACGCCTTTCTTATGCTCAATTCTTCATTTAATGTTAAACGATAAATGAAACCACTGCTATCTCTCCAACATTGATTCGACGGTCATTCGGTATCATTTGATGAACTTCTTCGATGCTATCGGTGGTGGTCGCAGTTGTTGGACATCCTCAACGCTCATCATTAACCAAGCTGGTACGACCACATTTAAATTCAGCTGCTCATCTTTTTTTTTACAAAAGATGGAGTAGAGTCCCTGTAAATAGTATCAACTCGGTTTTATTTCGCGCAGATGTATTGCCTTTTAAGTATAAGAATTTAATCACGACTCGATTTTAGATCTTTTCTATTTTTATAAAAACACTGAATTCGACTAACACCAATGACTCTCAATTCTCAAACAATAGCTAACCGTCCAAGATGGCTGAAATTTTCAGAGGTATAATTCAAAGTATGAATACTTATAGTACCAAAATAATTTTGATGATTAACGTCGTATCTATTTACCGGTAATGAGCAGAGCTGGGCGTACTCGAGTATGTTTACTCGAAAGTACTGTTTGTTTTGTACTCGTACTCAAATACATTTTAAAATATTGTTACTTTTACTTGTACTTGCGATATTTTATCTAAATGCACGTATTCAATATTCGAAAAAGTACTTAGAGTACATGAAAAGTACTCTGAGTACTTATAAATACTCTGAATATTTTTGAATACTTAGAGTACTTCAAATTAATATTTTAAATTATTATTTTATGTATACGAGTACAGCGAACATGCTTGTGCACCAATTAATCGTTTATAAAAGATTAAATCTGTGTACCATAGATCTTTGCAGGTTCGTCATTCTATTACCAAATGCAAAACAGTGTGCAGTTTATATATTTTTCTACTATCGTTTAGAAATGTCTTTGATTTCCATATTCATTTGAGTTGATTAATGTTGTAAATTTCCACACAAGTGCGGAAATATAATTTCCCAAGGATAGATACTTTATTTATTGGCTGTTAAAAGTTAGATTAACTAATATTTGCAAAATGCATTAGAAACGGTAATAGAAAAAATCTTGTGTGCAGTACGTAAGAAAAGTACTGTTTCTTACATACTGCATAAACAAATAGTTATTCTATTATTATTATTATTACTAGATATTTAGAAGAACATACGTTTTACAATTAAATACTTAATTATTTTAAGGTGGAAACAAATACATAAACGATATTCATTCAAATATTTATTAGTAAAAGAGTTGTGACATATTTTAACAAAGCTAATCTAGATAATTTCGGAACAAAACTGGTATTTAATTCTAAAATATTTAATTTTGTATGAAATTTACTGTTTCTTAAAAAAACAATCTAAAGCAATTTTTTACATAATTTATATTACGTATAGAAGTACTTTACAAAGTACTTTAAAGTCTTTAGAAAGTACTCTGTACTTTTCCCAAAAAATATTCAAGGTACTAGTACTTTGGAATTTGAACCCGCATCCTTAACATTTGTACTGTTACGTGCTACCAATTGCACCACGGCTGGGCTGCAAATCCGCCGGCTTATACAGTCTTTTCGTTAGTTAAACTCGTAGGCTTGTATGAGATCCGCATTACATGTAGGTGTGGGGTATTCTAACCACTACATGCAATTGGTAGCACGTAACAGTACAAACGGTAAGGATGCGGGTTCAAATCCCGCCGGCTAGCATTCTTTTCACAATTTCTTTGATTTAAATATCATTTTAAAAAATACCATATTCATTTACTATTTTCTATTTGCAATACACTCCTGACAAGGTTGTGCGAATGTATCTGACAATTCACAGGTGTTTAAATGTAGTGGTTAGAATATCCCACACCTACATGTGATGCGGATCTTATACAAGCCTATGAGTTTAACTAACGAAAAGACTGTATAAGCCGGCGGATTTGCAGCCCAGCCGTGGTGCAATTTGTAGCACGTAACAGTACGAATGTTAAGGATGCGGGTTCAAATCCCGCCGGCTAGCATTATTTTCACAATTTCTTTGATATAAATATCATTTAAAAAAAATACCACATTCATTTACTATTTACTAGTACTTTACTTTAAACGTACATTTAAGTATTGAATACTTTTAATCGTTACTCGAGTATTTTTATTTGGTACTCTGCCCAGCACTGGTAATGAGTTATATCCCTTCGTTTAATTAGTAGTAGATTTCCTCTGGTGACCACGTGTTCAGAAATCATTTAACTCTGTTCAGCTGTGGTCCTATCGGAGTATATCTTAATGTATGCGGAAATTCGCTTAGTAAACATTTAGTTGCTGGCTGGGGGTTTGGTTTGGTTACCCATACTCCAACCTCACTTATCAGCCAAGGACTTTATAATGCTAATGAAGGAAAAATCATACGCAAAACCATGCACGCCTGACACAGATATTGACCTACGCATAGTTCATAAAACGAAATTGTAATTTTAATTATGCCAGGACCGGAGTTTATAAAATATTCGAGTTATAAATAAAATAGCTCTTTGTCCTTATCATCCTGTATACAGGGTAGTGACGCTTAGGGGTGAACATAGTGATTTAACATGGGATTTTTGTTTTATACAATTTTCTGCTCTTCTGTTCATTTTTCACTAAAATCTGTACAGCGCAAAGTTGTACAGAATTAATAGTTGCATATAAAACCGTTTTTCCATTTTTTATTATGTTTCTAGTTTCTTTACTATATTAAAAAGAAATTTAAAAATTTCTGTTAGTTCGTAGCAAAAGCCATGGCATTTGTTTTCTTTTTTTCTGGATTTCAGAAATTATTAATAAACGTCCAACGTCAATCTAATTTATGGAAAATAAATCGCCGTATTCTTCAATAACTATTTCCACCACAATAACTCTTTACAATAATAATGATAAAAATTCCAATAAACATTCATTATTTAAAATATTACTAAGCATACAGGCATAACCGAAAACGAACAGGCAGACCAGATGGCGAAAAAAGCTCTACAGGAAGATCAAACACATATATCTGTACCAATCCCAGATTTTATTAAAAAAATTAAACAAAAAATAAAAGAACAATGGAACACTACATGGATTCAAGTTACAGAAACCCAACTAAGAAACATGAAAACAGACATCTCAAAATGGATAAATGTAAAAAACCGAAGTGACCAAATTAAAATCACAAGGCTTAGAATAGGCCATACAAATTTAACACACACGTACATAATACAGAAAACAGAACCAAAAAAATGTAATAATTGTGACACACAAATAACAATTGAACAAATTTTACAAGAGTGCCCGAAATACGAGACATACAGAATGCATGTATTATAAATAATAATTATTTTCATTAATTACTGTACCGAGTACTAATAACCCCAGCAGTTGATGTACCTTGATTCTTTTGTAAATAATATATATATATATATATATATATATATATATATATATATATTACTAAGCGGCTTGTAACAGATGAAAATAGGTGTACACAGAAATGCAGTCAGTTTGAATGAAAATGTACTTTGCACAACTCTTACGTGTTGGTGGTTTAGTATTTCTCAAAATTAATTTCATTAATAAATTTTGATGTATCCACCAACGTTTATTAGTTTTTCATTTTATTTGACTGTAAGTAAATAACATTATCTTATTGCTTACGATAAATATCTTTTGTATTTTTTATATTGTACTTACTCTTGTAGACATCTTGAGAAAGTCGCATTTGGCGACGAAACGTCGATGTTCGTCAGTAAATAAATAAATTTACACTCAAACTGACTGCATTCCTGTGTAAACCTACTCTCATTCATTATTTAATTCATCTTTTCAATTCTTTTTTGCCAAAATTTGAATGAATAATGTTTTCTACAATGTCATAAGTCATGGCTGTTGCTACTAATTTACGGAACTTTTGAAATTTCTTTTTAAAATTAAGAAGAAACTTTTAATTCTATACAATCTTGCACAGTTTTTGCCGTAAAATGAACAGAAGAGCAGGAAACTGCATAAAACAAAAATCTCATGTTAAATCCATATGTTCACTCCTAAGCACCACTACCCTGAATAATTTATTTCTAGAAGCCAAATTTTTTCATTTATTTCTTTGGTAACTTATCATTTGCAGGCACGTAATTTTTATTAATCTTTTGCGGTATTTGGTGTCGTAAACCTACATAATTTTTGCTTCTATTTTCTAATCTATATTAATAGTGAGCGCGTTGATACATTCATTTATTTTTTCTATACAATAACAAAACATTAATCAATAATATGAGTTTTGTAATAACGCCAGTTAATCAAGATTTCGGTAGAACTGAGTGGAAAAGTCTGGGACTAGCATTTTGGCTATACTGGATGGAAAATCCTGTGTACACATCGATGATAAAATGGTCTTCTTCTTATCTGATATGAATGATGAGTGTTTTTCTTGTTGCGAACTCGCTTCCGAGCCAAATTCTCTTTGACACTTCCCGGAACTTTAACTCCTGACTTTTCACTACAGCAGCGCCAATCAACGACAAACTTTTACATTTTATTCTAAAAGACGTAGAGATAGAGACATTTTAAAATAAACAAATACATGGTGTTATTTAAGTAAGCGTACAACGCTTAACCGGTGGTAGAACTAACCACATACATAGTAAATCTGGCAATAATTTTTGTTAAAACTAATCAATAAAGTCATAATTCAAAATTTTGTAAAAATAGAAATCAATATGTTCTCTGAAAAAATGTTGATTGTGAAAATTGACGTTAGGCTTTTTTTGCATAGGCACACGATTTGATATTCTCAAAATGCCAATTACCTTCATCAGTCAAGAGTATGCAGCCATGCATTTGCTTTGTGGCGAGGTATTATAAAATCTTAAGGCGTGCCATTTTTTCCAGAAAACATATTGATTTGTTTTTTACAAAATTTTGAACCATGGCCTAATTGGTCAGTTTTAAGGTGCTCCAGTTCTTATAGTAAGCATGTAAAACAAAAATTATTGCCAGATTTACTATCTATGGGTTTAATTCTACCATCGGTTAAGCATTGTATGCTTACTTACATAAGACCTGCATATCATCATAGGTTTTTATCGATAAGTACGACATTTTAACTAATAGAGAGTTTGGTGGATTTTAAATAATGAGCAATCAAAATTGTAACACGAAAAGTGGATCATAGGCGATTAACATGAGAAAGTGGTCTATTAATTTTAAATAATAATGCTAGAAATAAATGTTGTTAAGAATTACATTCTGCATTTAACTTAATAATAATATTTTACTGTACTTTTTGTGTAACCGAGTAAATGGAATTTAAATTTTTATAAAAGTAAATTAACCATGAAATTGGAATAAAATCACAAACAAATATAATTACACTTTATGTGTCTAAAATGCTCTGATTGTGTTTTCATTATTGAAAATGTAGAATTCTCACACGAAGGTAAAAGGTACAAATTATTAAATAGTATATCATATTTTGTTGCAAATTATTAGTATGTTCCGTAAATAAATCAGACTAATCGTAATCGGTGATTTCGGTGAGTAGTTGGTTACTAAAAGTGGTGAGTATTTTCGGAACTGCTTGATATTCAAGTTCCGTCAGATAAGCATTCATGATTCCCAACACTAATCAAATCATTTATAATTCCATCGTAGTGTTCACAATTGTATTCACCTTGGTATTTACTTTTGTAAAAAGAAAAAGAAAAAAATATTAGTAATTTTTATTTTAATAATTTAAACGTAGTTACCATTATCACGCTTTTTTGATAGCATAACCTCACAAAGCAAACAATAAACTTAAAATCACCTTCAAATAGCGCCAATACCATCTGTCAAATTGATGCAAGTTGTGAATAACCGAAGTCATGGTGCTTTGAGCGCGATGAGTTTGGTGACTAACCAGACTCACCAATTTCAGGTCACCGCGTTCCTTATTCAAATCTTTTTAGGAATTGAAGATTTATGGAACGGAAAATCACAATTTGGTGACTTTCGGGTATTTACGGAACATACTATATATTTTATAATATTTGACAAAATGTCATTACATGAATGTCAAAAAAATATATTTTTTTTTCAATACGCGAATTTTAAAGTTTGAAACCTTATGCAACGTTTTTGAAGTGAGATACTGTATTTAATCTTAGTCCAAAACTCAGATTGGACTTTTTCACCTGCTCACAGATGGGTCAACTTTCAACTTATGTGGGACCTAACAGAATTTTATCAGTCTGACTGCCGAATCTACTAGGCAAAAATGCTTGGACCGTCATCCTTAAGGCATGTATCTTTTTGCATTTTTTAAATATACCATTTCAAAGCACCCCACAATCAATCTATTAGTAAAACCAATCATCTCATTTAGCTTTTTTCCCTGGCTCACCCTTTGTTTGTCACATTGTTTCAATTCCATAGGTAACACTATAAAGAAGTGTCTTTTATAAAATTTTAAATTCGATTTTTTCGATTATAAAACGTAAAAATAAAATACGATTAATGAATTGGATGCAGAATTTAATTCCTTGAAGCATTATTGTCTAACATTAATAGACCAGTTTTACGCATTGCACAAGGAAAAACTGTTTTCTCATATTAACCGCCAACGGCCCGCTTTTGGTGTTACATCCGGTATTTAAACAAACGCGGTGCATCTAGTGTCTCGTAAAAGGGATCTTAATCTGGTCCCGATTTCAGTTAACGTTTCATTCGTAACAACAGAAATTTGTTTAAATATAACAAAAGTAACTTAACCTAACGCACGAGCTTTCGAAGCGTGACTTTTGTGCGTTGGATTAGGTTATTTAGAAAAATATACAAGCTAAGTAAGCAGTTCATCGTTTTATAAAACGCCTAGACAATTAGCCAGATTGTAAAACATCGCTAAGTCAACGAAGGTATCGGACAATTTGGCCGCGATTCATCCACGTTTTAATAAAATATGGGTTTTACAATAGGCTACGACATTTATCCCGACCATTTCTATCGTCATAAATAATATGTCATTCATAACTGAAATTGGGACCAGATTGCGGTCTTTTTGTTGTGACGCTAGGCACAATCTTAAATAAAATGATTGGGAATATTAATAAAAGAAGAAGAAATTTCCCGCAGAACGCTTTTTTGAATACTATTTCCAGATCATTCCGAATTGAAATGGTTGGATGGGGACTTATGAAATTGACGTCACACAACACGTATGCTCCCTTCCAACACTACCTGTCTTTAGAAGAAGACAACAAGCTCGAAGAGAGAGATAGTTTTGTATTATCCTGGCCACTCTTTTCTTCTTAACGTATTGTACAAATCCAATTTGACATTTGCTCTGTTTTATTTTGCCGTGGTGTTTGACGTATCAACTTTGTTATAACAATGATTTATTAGTTGATGCTAAATTCCAGAAAAAAAAAATACAGAAACACATACTGTTTTCATTCTATCTAATAGGTCATGGTAATACTTAACTATCTCTTTCTTCGAGCTTCTTGTCATAAGTCCCCATTGAAATTGTTAAATTGACTATTGCTGTCATCACCAAATATATGCGTCGACTTTTCTCTTATCTTCGTCGTAGTGCGTAAAGTATTCCTGAGAGAACATTTTTCGTTGGAGTGGAGCACCGTTGCCATTGCTGTTCCGTTCGCCTTAGCCCACTAGCAATCAGTTATGCCATTTCCGCGTGTGCTTGCTGGGTTTTTCATATGTTTTCCTTCACGTAAAACGTGTCAATCGTTCAAAAAATGCGCATGAACACAGCAAAAACTGCAAAACAAACGGCAGCTGTAAATTAAAATGAAGTATGCCTGGCTTCTGGCTTAATGCGGATATTGATTGTACCGAGTGAAATATTGCTCCAACATTTACATAAATGATTGCTACTCAGTTTTTTGAACCTAAGTAAAATATATTTATATCTCTAAATCTTTACAATACTTGTCTTTTGAACATAGTAATAATAGGAAGTTAAAGTTCATTTAGCTTCAATGCGTTTGCGTACGTAAATATTTCATGGTATGTATACAGGCTGTAATATTAATTTTAACCAGTGACACAACTCATAGAAAGCAACAATATTTATTATAGTAACTTTTCTTTGTAAAGCTTCTAGACATTGTATTAAAAATCGTCAAAGTTTTGTCAAAAATCTCAATACCTGCCTAAAAATACTAAAATAATTGAGAATTTTAAAAAATGTTACAAACAAATATTGTTGCTCCCGACGAGTTCTATCAATGTCACTTGCTTATTACTGCTTCTTGTATATGTCTGGAAATTGGAAGTATTTTTTCCAAAAAATAAAATGCGATTTCGAAAAAAAAGTTACTAAGGAATATTGTTGGTTTGGCCGAGTTCTATCACTGGTAAAATTTACTGTACTTATTTCTGTTACAGCCTGTATAGCATTTAACCTTATTTGTCCAGATATAGCGTCCGTCGTAAACTACATTATATTTGGCGTTAAAGGAGACATAATCAGTAACTTTCGACATCTATTTGTGAAAGAAGTATTTGCTTTTTTTATTTTTTCATTCTGCAACCAACGCTTCACTACCACAATAAAAATTGCGAACATTTGGCATAGTTAACATCATTATGAAACCCTGCTTGAACTGCTCCAATTTAATAGATTCAGGTGCCTCTATCCCATGTGATTGTTGCCAAGGACCTCTTCATCTTACCTGTGTTGGAGTGTCAGAAAATGATATCAAATTAACTAGAGCGAAATCTCGCTCTATAAAAGTTGTTTGCAATTCATGTGACGACAATATTTCACAGTTCAAAAATTTTAAAACTCTTTTGCAATCAATGCAAGCGGAATATACAGCATCCTTGATTAAACTTAAGGAAGACTTTCAAAATGAATTAAAAACACTAAAAGATACCATTGCAACCCATAACGAATCTCCATCTAATTCACAATTATTTGAAGAAATAGTCCAAGAAGTATCTGAGAGAGCCAAACGCAAACGTAATATAATTATTTACAATTTGCCTGAAATATCTGGCGCGTTGAAGAATGAAGAGCGCAAGGATAATGAAAAATCTAAATGTACAGCTCTACTTAATCAAATTCAACAAAATTTTAATCCGCCAATTGAACATCTGCATCGTTTGGGTCGATTTAATGCCGCAAATACGGGTCCTCGCCCATTGAAAGTTATACTTGGTAATGAGTCTGTTGTGAATAGCATTGTGAAGAATGCAATAAAACTAAAAGATAACACCATGTATTCTAATGTTGTTATTTCTTATGACAAAACACCAAAGCAACAGGCTGCTTATAAGGAATTAAAATTAGTACTTAATAAAAGACTATCTAGTGGTGAAAAAAATCTGAAAATTCGATACTTTAATGGTGTTCCTAAAATCATTTCTTTAAACTGACTCCGACATCCAATTACAAATCCTCAATTAACTGTGTCTATCAGAACGTCAGAGGTATGCGGACCAAAACTGCGGACTTCTGTGATATGAGTGCAAGTGACTATGACATAATTGGATTAAGTGAAACGTGGTTAACGAAAGACATTTCTAGTGCCGAATATTTCATGGACTGTTTCACAGTGTATAGAAAAGACAGAAATATTGATGTTCTTGGTGTCTCAAGAGGTGGTGGTGTCCTTCTAGCAACAGGAAATCAACTTCACTCATCACAAATAGATCTTAGTATGTTACATAATGAAATTCCGCACATTGATATCGTTGGTGCTAAAATAACTAATATTAAATCTGCCCAAATCCAAGTATTTGTAGTATATATTCCCCCCTCAGTATCTTATTCAGATCTAGAATTTTTTCTAGACTTATTTAGCACAGTAGTTACTTTACCAGATGCTAAAATACTGATCATGGGCGATTTCAACATTCCTGAATATAATACTTTAAATCTTACTAAACCTGAATTTTTAGTAAATAATTTTAGGGAATTTCACAATTTATATCAGATGAACAATATATTAAATAATCATGGTCATTTACTTGATTTAATTTTTACAAATTTCCCATGTAAATTAATTAGAGATAGCTGCCCTTTAGTAAAGGAGGACTTACATCATCCTACATTAAATTTAAATTTCGATATAGTATTTGATAACAATCCATTTGACATTAATAATCATACTAAACGCTATAACTTTAAACAAGCGAATTTTCCTTTACTATATAGCAAACTTCATGACACTGACTGGTCTGTTTTAGAAAATTATAGTGATATTAACGTTGCTTGTGATGAATTTTATGTGATTTTGAGAAATATATTCGACGCTACTGTTCCTTTAATGACATTTAAAAATAATACTCGGAAATGTCAAAAATATCCACAATGGTACAACAATGAAATAATTAACACTATACGTATTAAATCGCAATATCATGTAAAGTATAAAAAATATAAAATTCCTTACTACCAAGATAAATTTATTTACTATAGAAGATTATGTAAATCACTAATTAAGAATGCTTATAAAAAATATCTGATTGAGACAGAAAATTGTTTATCAGAAGATCCAAAAAAATTATGGTCATTTATTAATACTAAGAAAGGAAAAACTCGCATACCAGGAGTATTGAAATTTCAAAACGAGGAGCTCTCTTCCTCTGATGCAATTGTTAATGCGTTCGCACAATATTTTAATAGCGTTTATGCAACATCTAATTTTGATAATGATCCACAGATCACTGACTCTACCCCCCTTACCTCATGTATAAATATAGCTCAAATTAATGAAAACGATATTTTTCATGCTTTAAGAAAATCGAAAAATTCTTGGACATCAGGTTTAGATGGGATTCCTAGTTTTCTAGTAAGGGACTGTGCTTCTGCTTTCTCAGCACCGTTACACTACTTATTTAACTTATGTATATCTTCATCTACTTTTCCCAACATTTGGAAACAAGCTGCTGTCTGCCCTGTCTTAAAGAAAGGTGATTCTACTTCAATTCAAAATTATCGACCTATTTCTGTCCTTTGTAATTTTGTAAAAATTTTCGAATCCATTATATACAGAGAAATTTATAAAGATGTCAAAAATGCCATTTCGCCATTACAACATGGATTTATGGAAAAAAGGTCTACTGTAACTAACCTGGCTACCTTTTGTCAGTTTACCACTGAGATTTTAGATAATCGTGGTCAAGTGGATGTAGTATACTTAGATTTTCAGAAAGCGTTTGACCAAATTGATCATAATATACTTCTAAACAGACTAAAGTCCTTTGGTTTTTCTGATTCCCTCTTACTATTAATGAAATCTTTTTTGTGCAATAGAAAACATTTTGTTAGATATCGCAGTTTTCTGTCTCAGTCTTTCACTCCTACATCAGGTGTACCACAAGGGTCTAACCTGGGACCTCTATTATTTTTACTATTCATTAATAATATTACAGAATGTATATTATGTAATTGTCTGCTCTTTGCTGACGATTTAAAACTATATTATGAAATTAATTCTGAAGATGATAGTAATATCATACAAAGTAGTCTCGATGCTATCAGAACATGGTGTGAGTCAAATGCTTTATATTTAAACATATCCAAATGCAAAGCTGTAACCTACTGTAGAGGGCAAAATAACGTAACATCCAGATATAACATTAATGCTGTTCCTTTAGATACTCTTGATGTTCATAAAGATCTTGGAGTACTTTTTGACAAAAAATTTACCTTTGAACCTCATATTAAAGATATAACTACCCAGGCTTTCAGAACCTATGGTTTTATTTATAGAAATTGCCGAGAATTCTCAAATAATACTTTATACATTTTATTTTTTACACTTGTTCGTTCAAGATTAGAATATGCTAGTATCATATGGTATCCAATTTATAAAAATCAAATAGATATTATTGAATCCGTGCAGCGTAAGTTTCTCAAATTCATTTATTATTTGTCAGAAGGACATTACCCATGCAGAGGTTTTGAACATGATCGTTTATTACTGCAATTTAATTTTACATCTCTGCAAAAAAGACGCTTCATAGCCTCCGTAAAATTTTTATATAACTTAATTCAAAATAACATTGATTGTCCCTGGCTACTCAATAAAATTAATATTTATATACCACGCTTACACTCACGTATAAATAATACTTTTTATTGCACAAGACCACATACTAATTTGCTAAAAAAATCTCCAATTAATATTATGTGCAATAATTTCAATGAAATTTGCTCTAAATGCGACATTTTTGAAGATAGCTTATCATTTATCACATCTATTATGAATGAAACTTTTGAATGAAAATTTGTTTTGTTAAACCTTCAATATTTATAAATTTGTAAATGTTTGTTATTTGAATAACTATGCACTATTTTTGTGTACACTATCATATTCTCTATTTGTTTTGTATTTTCCTTGTAATTGGGTGTTAAACCTGTTTGGAAATAAATGCATTATTATTATTATTATTATTATTATAATCTAACTTTTAGAGAAAGACAGCTGCAACGTTACATTGTATTGTGCGCAACTGTACCTATGTAGAGGTTACACGACTGTAATTTTATTTGAACTATTTTTTGCGTGACTAGTATTTTAAAAACAAGTTTCATAAGGCAAACTGTTATTGCACGAGTCCAAATTTGGACAACGAGCATTATTTGTATTGAGATAGTTTTATATATTTTTTTTAACTAAGACTCGTTAAAAATATGACTTGGTCCTTTTTTTAGTTATGTTGGTAGCGCTTTCAGTTTACTTGATAGACGGAAATTTATTGTGCACTGACGATAAATTGAGGTTATATGTCATTTATGTGCCAGTTTTGAAAGCAGTCATACCACCTCTAGAAAACATAAAGCGCCAAAAACAGTGCGTTTATAGATCTTCTTAACTACATGTCTTCAGTGCGTTTGTGCGTTTATAGACTAATAAAGAAATAGAAAAAAATTATTAAGATATTCTTGAAATCTTTCTCACTTAAATTTGCTAACTCAGCAATCAAAATAAGAGTTTCTAATTCGCCTTCCATTTTCTTTGTTTGGCAGATAAAATAACGTGTACGGTATGTGAAAACATATTTTGATGTACAGAATAAGGTTCACGTTATCTAAAATTTTAATGTTCACGCTCTAGTTTATCGGTAATTGACTGAAAGTGAGGTGCAGTTTTACTTAATTTTTTAATCATTAGCATTCCAAAATAAAGGGATTATATTTATTGATTCTATATTTTATAACAATTTTTTTGTACCTTTCTTTAGTTCCTCTTCTTTATTTCAATAAACAAAACATTCTTTCGATTATGATTCAGGTTCCAATTCTACGAATGAATTCTCGGATTATGCTTTCCACAATTGTCCGAAATCCAACATTTCATACAAACTTATTGTTGAGTGCCAATTCTACAACGTTTATAGGATATTTTCCAGATGAAGTTAGTTGGAATGTAAATTTATTACCCTCGATTTTATAAAATAAGATAGATAGAACTTCAGAGCATAAAAATTGTGAACAACTTTAATCAGTTTAAAATTTCCAAGTGGTGCACTTCAGTAAGTTAAGAATATATAAGAATCTTACTATGTTTACATGGTAGCTTATTTAATTCATTTACTAGTGTAGTATAGTTCTATAGTTCATAATCATTTTTTAAAAATTTTTCATTGTGCTTGGATACATTGTTAAGTAACATAGTTTAAAATTTTTAGTAGGCATACAATTTTCAGTAACTCTCAAAATCTGTGGTATTATAACACGCGGGGATGGATAAGGGAGGGGGGGGGGGGGTGTTCACGAGGTTTTGATGCTGGTTCAGGCGCACTTACTGCTTTACCAAACGATGACACTTTTCGCTAACTGGTGACGGGGACGATTGAGGAGGAAAAACACACACATACACACACACACACACACACACACACACACACACACACGCACACGCACACAAACCCAAAGATGCCGATGTCGCATCTTTAGGGCGGATTCTCTTGTTACGCGGAACGCTAACTAAAACTCAAATTATTTTCGACAAACAAAGACTCTACATGTCTTTTCCACATGAGTGTCAAACATACACTGCTAGTGATGCACGACGAGGCGTGAGTACTCTCGTATCTCGTCTCGTCTCGTTGCATTATGCGAGACGAGAACGAAAGCGAGATTGCAATTTAAAATTCGAGGCGAGATCCTATATAACAACTGCGAGAAGCGAG
This sequence comes from Harpalus rubripes, assembly GCA_963082715.1. NCBI lineage: Eukaryota > Metazoa > Arthropoda > Insecta > Coleoptera > Carabidae > Harpalus > Harpalus rubripes. The sequence continues at coordinate 44,408,250 of OY720458.1, read as the reverse complement.
AAATCTCGCGAGATTCTCGTAATAAAAAGTATTTGTAACTTTATAGCTTTGATTCATAAATTCAATGAAAAATGTACCGTACAGGAAGTGAAGTCAACGGTAATTCGTGCATAGAACAGGTGAATATGAAAATTATATGAATTGACTATATTTTTTTAGAGTCTATCTAAAGTCGAATGATATCGGTCGCAGAGCGAGGAAATGCAAAATAAAGACGAAATCGGTTTTGCATCTAATAGAACTAGTTTTTCTCCAACATTTCAGCCCTTAATTCCTCCCAGTTAAAACTAGGGTTAATAAAATTCTTGTCGTCCGTGAAAAGTAAAGGATCTTAAATTAAGCGTCGCTAGGAGCCAACACGGAGTGAAGCGGAATGATGGTTGCCAGCGGGTTCCCAGTGTAGCGCTTCTGTATGAGTAAATCTTACTTAAATAGTGGCATATAGTTAATGATAAAGTGTAGTAACGTTTAATTATAAAAAATATTTTTTTAAATGTTTAATTAGTTTTACTGATGACAGAATGTATTAACAGATGTTCGTATTGAAATAATTTGATGACTAGAATTTAGTGTTTCGTCTCTTTATTGTAGTTATACGACTGTAAATACTCGGAAGACGGAACGATTGGTGCGAACTTGTCTTTTGTAGTTCAACTGATACGTAAATACCGAGCTAAATGCGTAGTGCGCAAGCGCTTATTTTTACAGCGAGACTCTCGGGAGACTCTCGCGCGAGAACGAGACGAGACCCCAAAAAATGTGCGAGAACGAGAGCGAGATCGAGATTGCAGATCCGAAAACGAGACGAGATCGATATTTTATATTTCTCGTCTCATCTCGCCTCGCGTGCATCTCTATACACTGTCTAAAAAATAAAAGATTAACATCTTCATGAGAGTATATCTGAGGGGCGCAGGGTATATTATGGCATCCACAACCAAATTCAGTAGAGTTTTCATTCAGTTTGGAGTTTTAGTCGGTTTGGATATTTTGACTGAGTTTGCGGTTCTAGTCACACCGGACTCCGAGGAACTTCGTACTACTAATATCAACCTACTAATATCAACCCTACACGTAGGCTTGCAATAACTTATATACTTAATTGTCAACACTCTAAATGTCTAGACCGACTCTAAACAGAGAAAGTTATAGAAAAAATGATAATTGTTTCTAAACAGAATTTTGACTTACAGAGTTGAAATATTGTTACTGAAACTATAAATTAGAAAAGTTTATAATAAGGTTATTTGCTTATTATTGCCTTTAATTTTGGACAAAGCATTCCTAACACCCTGTATAAAACAAAATGTATAAACGAGCGCTCCATTTCAATCTTACAATTCAAAACCAACAAAAAATTGATTAAGAATTCTTTCAATTAATGTAAAAAGAATTCTTAACAGGAAAATTCTCACTCACAATTATTTTTAAATTAATTTGTCATCTGTTCCTTCGACAAGAGTAAATTAAATTTTAATCCCGCGATAAAAATCAATTTTTAAACTTTCCTTTGAATCAATATAGAAATTAGAATTCGGCTGGAAGCATGCATGTAGACACACTGTGTAATCTGAATAGATGGATTTACGGAAGATTGAAATATATTTTAAAGTATTGATTAAAGATAAAGTTTGAGAAGAACTCGAGGGTGTAGGTAACTATTATTAAAATTATTCCTTCTCGATGTATCAAATCCTGTTATGAAAACGTATTTTGTTAAAATAAAATTAGCTTTATAGTGATATCAAATACCCATCCAACAGTTTTATTTTATTTTATTCTTTTCATCTAACCTACCTACCTTAAAACTAAATAAATGTTTATTCCTTATTCGCATTGTTTTAAATATCATTCCATGGAGCATAAAGTGACTGTTAAATGAAAATACTTTTATATTGCGCTATAGAATTTTATTTTATTCACAGTCCGGTGGAATTCGCAATTATGGAAGATAGCAGCATTTTACAAATAGTTAAGATGTCGTTTAAAGAAGTATGTAAACGAGAATAATATATTACATAACATAATTTTATAAAAAGTTAAATGGAAAAGTACTATTAGTATTTATTCACTTATTTATTTCATTGAAATCTAATTCTACGTAAAGAATAAAACATATGTATATTTTCTTATTATTCGTGCCACTCTTATTATGGTCATATTTAAATAAAATTAATATAAAGTTTACCATACGCAATTTACTAAAAAAATCGTCATGTACGGGTATGAAAATATATTATTGAATTAAGAATTAAATTTTCTAGCGAATAAAGAAATAAGGAATATACAGGGTGGTGATTGGCACAGGCCATAGCCGACCATAGGACTTTAAGGGGAGCGTCTGCTTCTCGGTCTGCGTTTTTCCAAATGAACGAAAAGAGGCTCTAAATTTTTGCTAATCATCAAAATCTGTTACGAATTTGTAACTTATTTTTATCATGTTATTAAAAAAACTTGGTAGTATGTATGTAACTTTTTATTTATACTTTAGCGTTGAAAATACGTCTCAGGTTTTACTAACACTGAATGTATTTGTCATTCATTTGTAATAAAATTCAAACACTCGCTTTTAAAAAACATGAAATTACGTACGTAACTTTTTAAAATGTTAAAATATTATTTGTTATTCGAAAAATTAACTTCAAAATTAACCAAAACTCAACAATTTTAGAGCTTTGCCACAGATATAAAAACAATAATAATAGGTTTGTTCGTTTCGTTACCTAGTGTCTACGGTTTACTGCCGCGGCCATATACTTTGTATGGAGGCGGCAGTAAACCGTAGACGCAAAGTAGCGAAACGAACAGACCTATTGTAAAAATAAAAAGTTGCAGACATAATATCAAGTTTTCTTAATAATATAAAAATAAGCAACAAATTCGTAACAGATTTTGCATAAATGGAAAAATGTAGAGCCTCTTTTCGTTCATTGAGAAAAGCGATGCGATCCTGTTGATATGTAAAATAATACTTTCGTAATTTCTTGCTTTCCCAATTATTTTTAGGTAAAATAGCTTCAAATAAAACATGTAGACCATAAAATCTATAAGCAAAATTAATTTTGCATGCTTTGTAACGAGACAAATTAGATATGAAAATGTTGAAAATCATCTTAAAAATAGCGATAACCATGGAATTTAATAAAAAAATGAACAAATGTTTAACATTTTATCTGCCAAGTTAGGTTAATTTATTTTTATTATTTATAATTTCTGTTCTAGTAAATAATAATCTATTAATTTAAATACATAATTATTTACTTCAAGATAAATTACAAAAAAAATAATCTAATTTGACAGATAAATCGTTACATATTTGTTAATTTTGGGACGATTTTCGACATTTTCGAACCTAATTTCTGCCGTTACAAAGCATGCAAAATTAATTATTGATTCAGATGTATAATTTTATGCTCCGCAACTTTTATTTGAAGCGTTTAAACTAAAATAATTACGGAAGGAGGAAATTACGAATGTATGATTTTACATGTTAAAGTCCTATGTTTGGCTGGAATATACAGGCTGTATAATTCCTATTTAAAATATAAAAGTTAGGTCCCCTATTTTGAGAACCAATGCCTGAAAAGAAATTCTGTTTATTTTGCGAATTTAACTATCTTTGTAGCTCCTAGTTGTCAAGATAGCAATGTGGTATGTAACCAAATTTTTATTTTTACATAATATACTAGACAAAAAAATTAAATACCCGTATTTTTTTAAATCGATTAATTATTGGTACTTTACGAGAAAATAATTACCTATTAAAAATTTGGGGAAGAGATTTGTGACGTGAGCATATGGTAGAAGCGTGGAAGAAGATGAACAGACTGGGAAGGAAAGAGATAGTTATAGCCAGCTGTGGTCATGCCACACCCTGCCACATCTACCACAAAACAATCGCGACGCTGATAGGCTGATCTGTAACTGTAATTTTTTCCCACAGTCTATCTGTCTTCTTCCACGATTCTAACATGTTTACGGCGTACATTCCTTTTCCAAAACATTAAATTGCTAATAACAATATTATTACAAATTTCCATTACAAATTAATGTTTAGTTTTTATAATTACAATGAGAAGCTATAGTGGTTTTCATATTTTATGACATATATTTAAATTCGAATATAGTCACATACCCCACAGTGGCCCATTCGAAATGAAAATCCTGTATATGAACGGAAGTTGCACCATTTATAAATGGTAGTGGAGCAATATTTTGTGTATGATGTATTTTTATAGGTGTAGATATTTGTGGATCCGGCACTGCGTTGGCAATTTAATAGGAAATTGTCGAATGCGGTAAATGTCCGCATGTGCAATTTGTTCAAGCCGCTAATTGCTTTCGGATAACAGATTATCTCGTTGTTCTTATTGGAATATTTCACCGTAATCCTGATTTCACTCGTAAATTATTACTAACTAATCGCATCATAACACCATCATCAATTTATTCATAGTTTTTATCCCTTTCGCTTTCAAAACAATTAAAAACAATTTAATTTCAAACCAATCAAAAATACAAAAATTAATTAAATATACATATTGATAAATATTAATATTGGTAACAGACTATATTAATGACTGGTGGCCTGTATTCAGTATGTAACAAGAAGGGGGACAGGGGGGTAATTGAGTTGTGGCGATCTTAGTTACCGACGATAACACTTTAACTGACCGGTAGTCGATGATTGGAGACCACTTTATTAAGGAGGAAAGCACACAGGCATATACTTGGACCTTTATTCGTAGAGCTTCGGTCAAGACCAAGACTTGTTTTGGGCTTGGTCTTGGTCTTGACTAAATCAAGACCAAGACTCGAGATAAGACCTCTATGGAAAATCAAGACGAAGACTCAAGACCAGGACGCCTAGACCAAGAATCTTGACGAGAGTCTTGCAAGACTCTTATTCAATTATATTTATTTAGTTTTTATAATATAGTAGATATATGAAATCTAATTTCACATACTTTCCTAATGAGACATATTCGTTTTCCGGGAATGGACTGTGTCATATTTTGAGTCAGAGCTCAACGTTTCGCCCGCATTCGTATGGGGCATCTTCAGGAGCAAGGGGGATAGTACTGTCTTAAACAAGGTTACCCGACGTGTCAACCACGCAAGAGGCCGAGTTTAATCAACAAGGCCTTGTAAACTGAGTTCCCTTCTTGTTGCTTAAACTCGGCCTCTAGCGTGGAAGCCTACGCAATTACTTTCCTAATGTTAGTATTAAACAAAATATATTGGATACTTTTAAGTGGGTTATTTATATTAGTGCAACTTTACCATAGCAAATGTATTATTATCTATACTAATAATTTATACCTTATTCGAATACAATCCACTGAATACCACCCAAATGTAAAAATTTAGTCAGTCATTTTAATTTTTTATTGAATATTGTACTCAAAATAATATTAAAAGAATAAGCGATGAACATAAACACTACCTGCTACACAACGTATTGTAACGTTTTTAAATTTATTTGGGTGAAGTGTAAATATTAGATAATTATTATTAATTAAAATAAGTGTTTATTAAACTATAATATTAAACAATTATTAAAAACTAATTAAGACTAAAAATATAATTATCTAGATAACATTAACACTATTTATTTATTTAACCAATTAACACTACTATTTATTTTCACGATATTACTAATTATTTATTTCCACTATTTATATCACTTTTTATATCATGTTCAACTGTCCGCCTACCGACCTCCACAGTGTCTATATACTCAACTAACTCAACAGCGTCTGTATATTCAACTGCTCGGACAGAAGTCACACCTTTCACCTCACTATCTGTATATTTATGTAACTCTCTCAATTCCACAGCCTCAGTATCACCGACTATCCGTATACCACAACTTTTCAACATCACTGCCGAGTATCCATTTTCACTCGCCGTTACTGTATCCGTATACCTAGCTTCCCAATACTCGTCAACATTACCGAATATTCACATCCACAGCTATCCTAGTTTACCAGTAACTTCCCGAGTACCTGCTCGACACAAACTGCATACGCCCACTAGGAAACTACTGTGCTTCTTTAACACTCTATGTGAATGTCTCTATATGTCTCTCCACATAACTAACTAACTTGTACATAACTAACTTCCGAGCATAGCTGCGTCCCTTTTATACAGTTGCCATTATTTCCAGAGAGCTATATAATAATAACAATGAACACAAAAGGTTCAGGTGACTGGATGTAATTAAATACGTCGCGGCTTGTTTGTTTACGTAGCCCGGTTGCTAGCGCGATTGCGTCATCGCAATACTTAGGCGCTTGTTCAGCGTAGCAGCGGGGCTCACACGTTACAGTATAAAATCAACGGGCAGTAGCATGAATGGTAATTAGGAGATGACTAAGGAGGAGATGACTAGCAGTGTTTTAACTGTCAATCGTTTATGGTTTATTTTAGAGAAAAATATTTCAAATAGAAGTTGCGTACAATTAATTTCTATTACTGTTATTTGAATTTTTTCTCTAAAATAAATAATAAACGATTGACAGAGTTAAAACATTACTAGTTATCTCCTAATCACCTTCATGCTACCACCCAACGTGTTTATATGTAATCCAGTTCAGTAAACGAGCACATATGCATTCTGAATTGCACGATAGGTACATATAGTATAAATATACAGGATGTTAATACTAAGTTGTAGCACCCGAACACGGCAGTTAGAACTCATTGAAACAAATAACTTTTCTTAGTTCAATTTTTTGGTTTGGAGCCCCAGTTCATAGTTATTGGCGTTCTTTTGTTTTTCGAAAAATCGTCATTACTCCCTTATTTTAAGGAATATTAAAAAAATATAAAAACTTTCTGCATTTGCTTTCGGTTCTCTAAAACATTTGAATTTACAATTATTTTCTATTTTATCAAATAACAAAATGGCGACTCAAAAGTTTCAAAACAAGATATTTTGAAAACCACTCGATCGATTTTTGAAAATACAACATTTATGAACTCCTTAAACTACTTACTATAACATTTATCTGAAACATTTTTTTCGATCTGTCTAAAAAAAAGTTTTTATTCAAATTGAATTACAAGGTAAATTTAAACAAACTGCAACAATTATTTAAAACAAGGTAGGCTTGCTGCCATTAAACAAGAAAATTAAACAAGAAAAACAAGAAAAAAAACAAACAAACAAGAAAAATAAAATAATGAATAATGAAACAGCAAGGGAGGGACTAAATTTGATTTTCAAAATGGCCACCATTCGCAGTAACGCAAGCCCGGCAGCGTGTTTTAATATTAGAAGAGACACTTGCAATTGCAAGAGTTGCCTGCTTGTCTTTTATATCTTCTGCTGCAGAGACTATTCTAGCCATTAGATCTAATTCGGTGTTTACTGGTCTCTCATACGCAGAGGTCTTCATCTGACCCCAGAAAAAGAAATCTAGTGGAGTTAGGTCGAGGCTCCGGGCTTACCACGCAACAGCACCTCCTCTCTCAATCCATTTATTCGGATATTCTGTATTTATTAATGTAAGAAAGTAAAATAATTTTCATCATTCAATCGGTTGTTGTTTCATTGTTTTATTTTTCTTGTTTGTTTCTTATTTTTCTTGCTTAATTTTCATGTTTAATGGCAGCAAGCCTACCTTGTTTTAAATGATTGTTGCAGTTTGTTAAAATTTATCTTGTAATTCAATTTGAATAAAAACTTTTTTTGGACAGATCGAAAAAAATGTTTCAAACAAATGTTATAGTAGATAGTTTAAGGATTTTATAAATATTTTATTTTCAAAAATCGATCGAGTGGTTTTCACAATATCTTGTTTTGAAATTTTTGATCGGTCGCCATTCATTTTGTTATTTGATCAAATAGAAAATAATTGTAAATTCAAATGTTTTACAGAACCGAAAGCAAATGCAGAAAGTATTTGTATTTTTTTAATATTCCTTAAAATAAGGGGGTAATGACGATTTTTCGAAAAACAAAAGGACGCCAATAACTATGAACTGAGGCTCCAAATCAAAAAATTGAACTAAGAAAAGTTGTTTGTTTCAATGAGTTCTAACTGCCGTTTTCGGGTGTTACAACTTAGTATTAACACCCTGTATATGCAGAGGAGGCACGTCATCGAAACATTACAAAACGAAAAAATAAATTGTAGTATTGGCCGAGTGATGTATATATATATATATATATATATATATATATATATATATATATATATATATATATATATATATATATATGTCTGGGAAAACGAACAAAATAAATACTATTTATTGCACATTATAAGAAAAGTATATTTTAATTAAATTTTTAACGCATTTTTAATTTATTTAAAATAATTGTAGTTCATTTTTTCACCAAATTACTGGATTTAAAAATTTATACGTTTACCTGACATGCGTTATCGATGTGGTGTTCTGTCATTCGTATGACAGTAAAATTTATAGGTTATATTTATATATTGAACAAAAATCCAACTTGGAGTGCCCTATAACGAATTTTCAATACCATAAACTGGAAATATATTAAGTTTTACAATGATATTCAATTATTATTCGTGTAATAAATCAATTAACTAGATTTCAAAAATTAGCTTCGCACGTAAATACAATTATGCAACACACATTACATTTTTTGAAAATTAAATTAGTATACCATGTAAACCTCGTAATTTCATGACGTCATTATCTAGTTACGTACTTTGATGACGTGCCTCCTTTGCATAAATATTTTTACTATAGAAGCGTTAATGTGGATGCAAGATGGACAAGGATATTCGTTGAGATTTATACTATTTATTTACACATAATTAATAATTAATATTATTTACATTAGAACTTAAATACAAAACTAAATAAATCCTAAAGATGCAAATGCATCGTTCGGGCAAAATGTTCGCGTTATGTAGAACGCAAGCAAAAATTCAAACACTCTACATGTCTCTTAGACATGACACTCAAACACAGACTAGTTGATATCGCCGCCTATAGCATTGTTTTAAATGATTCTGACAGAAGGCGGGAATGCAATAGTCTTGAACGATAATAAAATTGCAGACTAAAATTTGTGTATAACTTGTAAAAAGATATCATGGTACTAAGTATACTGTTATTACACTAAAACCATGTGAAATACTCGTATTTTTATTTGTATTGTGGAAATGGTTGTAGTACAATACGACGCTATACTTTGCGGTACCATTTGAATTGGCGCCACACATGGTTGGAAAACTAAAAAATCTCTTTTGAATGATGTAACTTTCCAATATGGCGTCCATTTAAAAATTAAAATTTTGACATCATAACTCGAAAACTAATAGCGATGAAAAAAATTGTACATCGCCATTCGGAAGAACATAAAAAAAGCCTTAAAAATGTACAAATTTATGTCCAGTATTATTTCACATTTGGAAGATATTTGCAAAAATAAAAAAAAACTGCAAAATTTACATTTTCACATATATCTAGTAACCTATATGTATTTTTTCTCAAATAAAAAACACCATTAAAATAGTCTCCTACTGGGGCAACGTTTGTCTACTTTAACCGACTTTGTATCTCTTATAGTTTACGAGATCCCCATGGAAAATTTATTCTGGACGGCCTGAATATTGAAATTCCATTATAATCACATACCCCCACCCCTGTTATTGTAAAAAGATAAAAAAAATTGATTCTAAATTATATTGCAACATCTAAAAAAATCAAAACTTCCTTTCGATGTATGCACTTCTATCAATGTTTGACTAAAAATGACGCCGTTATGATATACCATGTGAAATACTCGTATTTTTATTTTTATTGTGTGAACTGGTTATAGTATAATACGGTACTATACTTTGCGGTACCATTTGAATTAGCGCCACTACGCGCAACAGGAACATGGCGGCTTCATTCAAGGTCACTCAGTTTGGTATCAAAAGACGTTATTTTCTTAGTGAGAAGATATTTGAGGGGGTTTCAGGATACATATGGCATCTATAATCAACTATCAACACTATACGTAGGCTTGCAATAACTTATAGACTTAATTATCAACACTCTAAATGTGTAGACCGTTAACATCTAGACTAAATAGACAGTTATAGAAAAAATGATAATTATTTCTAAAGATAAACAAAGTTGAAATATGTTTTTGGAACTATAATTTAGAAACGTTTATAAAAAGTTGAAATATGTTATTGCACTCGCCTTGTTACAAGTATGATGAGAGGCAGGCGTTAAACATGGGAAAACAGTTTTTCGGGCCTATTCTGTGACTCAGTGGTTAATTTTTAACAACTGGTTTCAAAATATATCCAATAGATATTGATTTGGCAATTAAAAATACAATTTTTTGTTACATGCCAACATAAATGATTGGTTATAATTTTTAACCAGTTGTTAAAAATTAACCACTGAATTGTTTACATTTTTTTTTTTACATAAATGATTGGTTATAATTTTTAACCAGTTGTTAAAAATTAACCACTGAATTGTTTACATTTGGAACATTTACATTTGTGGATTGAACATTGAAATAAGGTTTTCACAGCGCTATAATTGTTTTATTTTAATAAAATACACAAAATACTGTTAAAATTAGAAGAAATTCCATGTATTATAGGTATATACCATATTTTCACTGTAAAAACTACTGAAAGTGAAAATAATTCTTTTATTTTTAATAGAATATACACATATGAAAGGTATGTTTCTGTTTCAATTAAAATTTATAAGCAATAATTTAAGAGATATACAATTTATTAGAGGTTAATGTTGTTTTCACCTAAAAAAAAAAAACTACTAAAAATGAAAAAAAAGCATGTACCGTTTATGGCTGTTAATCTACGGCACACAAAATAGTAAACTAAGATTGTATCTTTGGCCGAAAATTAATATAAAAAACTAATATGAACTAAACAAAGATACTGTTAACCTGTTACTAATTATTCTTATTAAATGAAAATGTAAATAAAACTATCACTAGAACAATATCTACGGGAAACTTTAAACTAAACTCTACCGAAATTAATAAAAGAACACTAAACTAAAACACAAATAACTCAAGAAACCAAGTAAATTACTTAACAGCAATGTTATTCTTACGGAAGCCAGCGAAAAGTGTACCTTAGGTCATGAGTTTGACATTTGTTGTCAGCGCCATCTCTTGATAATTTGTAAGCCCAATAACTAATATTATCTGTCCTACAGGAGTAACTTTTGTGCAAAGTCGATACTAGTCGAATTCGAACGCGGGTTGTCAGAACCACAACCGGTCACATAACGCATTCCCATACATAACAGAAAACATGATATATTTATTTTTATATTTACACAGGTTCGGTGTAAAACTGTGGTCTGTGGTGTTATAAATGAATTAAATATCCGGAAATGTAATATTTCTAGCTGTCGGACCTCCCTGTCACGTGGTGAGTTTCCTTCACACTTAATCCGACCCTGTATATCATTAATCAAGCCACCTTTAATCCATTTTACCGTGATTTCAGCCCAAATAAAATATTTACCTTATTTTACAAAATATCGCATTCTTTAACATAAAAACAATACAATCAGAACTGCATGCTACGTGATGTATTTCGCTTTTATTATTTTTAGAAAATTATTCCTTTATTATAACGAAAAATATACTTTTTAATACGAGCTAAACATTTATAACGTGTTAATGTATCAAGTCAAAATATTTTGTATGTCAACAACCTATTTTCATCTTTGAGTTTACACTTTAATCACGTCTCATATTTTATCACTTATATCATTTCTGTGACGTATCCAGAAATTTCATCATATACAAGAAAAATCGTCGCCGAAATATGCACAGTGTGTATAAAGATTAAGACTGATTTTCTGATAATAGTGCTATTTATAATTTACCACGCAAACTATTTTTTAAATAATAAATAAATAAATATATCATCACGGCTTATTACCCATTGCTGGATGTGCCAATCTGCTTGTACACAGATATCGGTAATGATGAAATATTTGCACCGCGCGGACGCTTACCAGGCGCCACCTCACGGGCACTCATTGCTGGCGTGGAGAGTGCACCACAGGGGTCAATTTTGTGCCATTTAAAATTCGAAATATTTGGCGTCGGTCGGGATCGAACCCGGTTCCCCAGAATCGCGACCTGACAATCAAATTTTATCAATATTGGTTCAGTACAGTTCTCGTATGGTATGGGCGCAGTTTGTTGACCTCTTAAAACTACCTCATGGATGCATCCGTCGAACAGTGGCACACAATCAAATTTTGTGTTTGTTTGTGCCAAGAACCAACGTAATCATTTGCTTTGGCCTTAAAAGCATTTGGGGATTCTTCATTGATTTTTTTGGCTGACAAGAGCGCTTTCACGATGACCCAAAGAGTAACCGCCTCGCATCAATCAGAAATGCCGAAAACATCGAAACAGTTCGGTAACTGTTATTTTTCGATCGACGTGTTACAATTAAGATGGTTGCAGAGTAGTTAAACATCGACAAAGAACCACAATCGTCGAAGATTAAAAAAAAAAATGTAGTGCCGCGCGCACTATAACGCATCAGCCTATAAAGCAACAGTCGTGCGTCAATTTCCGCTCTCCAAAAATATCACTATGTTGCATCATCCTCCGTATGCATCTGATTTAGCCCCGGCTGACTATACTCCTTTCCCAAACTTAAAATTGAAGCTGAAAGGAAACCGCTACGACGATGTAAATCACACTTAAAGCATCGTGACGAAGGTATTCAACAGGATCCAAGTTTTAGTCTTCCAGAACGCCGTGAATGAAATATATGTTAAAGAATAAATACTTTTTTTTATTATATAACGGCTATTGTCTTATTTATAAGACTATAAGGGAAGTCCTAAAACTTTATAGCCACACCGTGCATTTATCGGTTAGAGGTTAGATTATAATTCATTTCAAAATGAGCTGGCATAATAAATTAAAATTTTGAAGAAAAGTATTGGATTTTTGTCAGGGATGCGGCAAATAAACCTTTATACAGAATGTCTAGGATAACTTTTTCAACATGGGGATCTCCAGAACTATAGGAGGTATAAAGTCGGTTAAATTACACAAAAACATTGCTTTTAGCCTACAAATTTAGAAATTCTTGTCTTTTCAATGGTGTAACTTTCCAATATGGCGTCCATATAAAAATTAAAATTTTGATATCATAACTCGAAAACTAATAGCGATGAAAAAAATTGTACATCGCCATTCGAAAGAACATAAGAAAGAGTCTTAAAAATGTACAAATTAAAATCCAGTATTATTTCACATTTCGAAGATATTTGCAAAAATTAAAAACTGCAAAATTTACTTTTTTACCTATATCTAGTGACCTATGTATTTTTTCTCAACTAACAAAACACCATTAAAATAGTTTCCTGTTGGGGCAACTTTTGTCTAATCCAACCGACTTCGTATCTCTTATAGTTCTCGAGATCCCCATGTTGGAAAAGTTATTCTGGACGGTCTGTATATTGAACTTCAATTATGGTCACATATCCCCACCCCTGTTGTTGTAAAGAGATAAGAATTTTGATTCTAAATTATATTGCAAATCTAAAAAATCAAAACTTCCTTTTGATGTATACACTTCTATCAATGTTTGGCTAAAAATGACGCCGTTATGATTACAGTGTGTTTGTGCAAGCATGCTTGAATATCAGCAGCCATGTCATGCGTGCATTTTATCTATTCGGTATGTTTGTCATCTGATTCCGCAGCAATTGTTTTCTATTTCGTACGTGATGTTTATCGCTTTCAAATTTCTATCAAATTTTAAATAGATCGCATAGTTGTTATGGTAATATGATAGGTGCAAATAACTCCACGAAAAACAAATACAAAAGAACATGATCATTATATTAGTATCTATTATTATTTACATTTGTCTTGTTTTTAATCTTTCAAATTAAATAAGTATAAGGTAAAAGTACCGGTAGTTGACGTAGCACTATAGTAATTGACACTTTGAGTTTAAATTACAATAAAATAAACAAATTTGACTGTTTTTAATATTGATTTTGCTGTTAACTAGTTAACCAACTTTGTTGAAAATGTGTAACATTGGTTAATGCCAAAACCATCACATTCTACAAAAGTAGAGATTCATTGAACGGTGGGAGTGGGACTTATAAGATTATATGAAATATTGGTGATTTTAGGTCATGTTTCAGCCTTATTTGGAATGTCAAATACTGATTCACATTTTTGGCAATTTTTTAAATTAGTAAACATAAAAAAATGCAAAAATGAATTACTGAGCTACTGTGACAATCGCACGAAAACGGCTGTGATAACCAAGTACCAAGTGAAATGTGAAATCCAAAACTCCGTGGCCTCTAATGTTATTTTGGAAAACATTAGATATACGATATATTTAACAAAGTGTATACTACTGGTACATTCATGTGCCAACTACTAAAAATTTGATGACTGACAAATGACAACTACTAATGCATTTCATTTTCTCATTCTGATAATTTTTTACCTTCCGTTACCTTTAGATAAGGAAGGTATATTGTCTTTGGTCAAAAAATTCGATGATGAGTTATTAATCAATAAGCACGTTTTGGGATCCCTAGAATACAATTTTACTATTTTTACGCTGATGTATGTATGTGTGTGTGTATGTGTGTATGTATGTGTACATGTATATATATATATATATATATATATATATATATATATATATATATATATATATATATATATGTGTGTGTGTGTGTGTGTGTGTGTGTGTGCGTGTGCGTAACAAAAATTTCGTCTGCGATAACTAATATTACAATTGTAAAAATTATAATTCTTTCGTATTATTCTTCGTTACATCCATATGCGGAGCTGATTAGATTTTAGCTACAATTGGTCCCCCGGAAGTACCCTCATTTGAATATTTTAACAGTTTTTCTTGGAAAAACCATGTTAAATATTATTTTTTCACATTTAATATTATTATAAATATTGAACAATATTTTATTCTCTATACAATTTGACTGCATTTTATACTTCATATTAAATGGATATAGAGTTAAAAAGTTATAACGAAATTAAATTTCATAAAGTAGCCAGCTATAGAAACAGAGGTAGTATATTTTAAGAAAATTCTGATTGAAAGATGTCAGTATCAAGTGCAATTGACATACTATGTTTGTGTTATAATTTTATTGGAAATATAGGATCTTTTGCTAGAAACTTTCTGTATGGAATTTGTATAAAATACATAGAATTGCCGGATAGTAATGATTAAGAAATAAAATCATTTGCAAAGAACTTTGTGTGTGAAATTTGTACAAAATACATTAACTGTCGGAAGGTAATGTGCTGGCTACATCAGATTTTTTTATAAGACTATTAATTTTAATTATTATTTTTATATGCATATTACTTTCTAATGGCTTGTATTTTTGCTAAACATTAAACCATATTTTTAAATACCAATATTACACATTTTCATTTCTTAAAGTGTCAATACCGGTGCTTTAAATTATGCAGAGCTATTTTAAAGTAAATATGGACGCATGTCATTACAATGATTAAGGCGTTTTTTTTTTTATAAACGAACATAGGGAGTTGTCAAAGTTATCAAACTGTCATCTGTCAATTTCAGAAATTCGTTTGTAGTTCTATAATTATTATAGATGCCGTAAAATGAAAAGGAGAGCATACAACTAAACTCCCATGTCAAATCCCTATGTTCATCATCTCCGGAAATTCCTCCTTCACACCAGTGGAAAATTGCGAAGAAATCAAAACCATAACAAAAAATGTAAAAACAGTTTTGTATGCAACTTTTAATTTTCAACAACTTTGCACTACGACTACGCAAGATGAACAGGAGAGCAGGAAATTGCATAAAATTCATATCATGTTAAATCATTATGTTCACCCTTAATCGCCATCACCCGGTGTAAAATCGGCATTGGAAAATTTCTAAAATAAATTAATAAAATTAAAATATATAACCAGAAATTCATATATTCTTCCCAATAAAATTCTGATACTTTTTCCAATCTAAATTTACCTCAGGTGGCAAAAAAGGTATGAAAGTACTCTCGTTTTATTTCTAACCAATAAAAAGTTTATTTTTTATATTTTCCTTCATTTCAAATATTGCATGCTCTTGGAAAATTCATGACCGATGTAAAATGCTTTTGGAATTTCCCGCTAGGAGGAAGCAGCTGTCGGATTTCGGAAAATCACTCGGAAAATTGAGGAAACTGGAGTTCAGAGCTTGGTTTAGAGATGGCAGCACGAATCGTGTTTTAATAATATTAACTTAGTATTATTGATGTTTTTGAAAGTTTATTGGAGTAGTTTGAATTGTATATTTTCGAAACAGATAATTATTATTTACTACTAATTATGACCAAATAATATTTGGTACCTATTGGAAATTTTGATATTGGTCAAATATATTATGGTTTGATTAAACTTAATTTGAAATATACGATCCCATATAAAATGGTGAGAAATTTCAAAAATATTCTTTCAACTACATTAAATACAGACATTAAAACTATGAGCCAAATGACGGGTGATAGTGGTTCGACTGGCATTTAAAGGATCATCTTTTACTCCAGATTTATCTTCTATCGAGACCCTTATATATTAGCTTCCAAAATAGTTAGGTCTACAAAGAAAGTAGTTTAAGATGAAAATTCATATTCATTACTTTACATTTATTTTTTCAAACTCCAGGGACCATAACTGAATTTGAATCTTTCCGATTATAGTGTCCTCCTCTATTTTCTTTATTTAATTGCAAAGTGTAAAGGACAAAATAATATATGTAACTGTAAATTTTATATTTGCAATGAAACAATGTATCTTCGTCAATAGTCGTAAAATAAATATAAGATCTTTCGCAAATTATATTGAATTGCCGAATAGACATTTATAGACAATAAAGACTTTAACTGAATATGAGTTTCTAAATTGAATGTGTTACAAAAAATTTTATTTGTCTCAAAATTGTCTGGATGAATTAAGTTGTAGTTTTATTTAATTACCAACCGACTTTATAGCTTGAACAATGTTATATTTTCTCATACATTGCTGTTTACTGTTCTTAAATAGTTATACATTTTAACGACACACACTATTGTTTACACAGTATGTTGTCATCATGTCGTACTATATTATAATATATACAGTGTAGTTATTGACATAAAATTCTATTTATAGTTAATTTTGAAATGTAACCACAGGATTTATTAATGAGGTGCAGTTAAATTAAGTTAGGTATAGTTACATCAGGTAACACAATACTGACAGTTACACGAATTTATTTCCAAAATTTAATTTAAGGCCTATTTAAGGTATTTTACTTTATTCGTTCATTGATTTTGCCCCTTTAAAAATTGAAGTAATTTATCAATTCAGCATTTATTTAATGAGAGAACTTCGTCTTACACAGATAAATGTGCTCAATTACATAGTGAATTGCTGATCAAATTTAAGTCTTTTGATTCACACGTATTTAATATAACATTTGTTATACTTTATCCTGATAGGTATAGGGTATACCGGATGTAATTTAATAATTTGTTCCTTTTCTTCGTGTGAATAATTCTACCAGGTAAAATATATCACAATGAGACAAATAAGTTTCTGACAGGAAAAACGTCACTACATTTGTTTCAGATTTTATTTCAATACCATGGCCATCTATAAAAAAATTAGATGTAGAATTTGATTTTCTACAATATTTATTTGCAGCATTATTGTCAAAAAATAATAGACCACTTTTGCGCAAAGAAAAAGTGTTTTTCTATGTTAAACGCCTATGGCCCGCTTTTCGTGTTACACTCGGTATATTCAATATTTTATTATACATTTTTGCATAATTGGGTTTTTTTACTAGATTTTATTTACTGATTAAGATTTTGCTGCTAAGATAACCATGGTAGTAAATCGTACAAAAAGCCCATGGGCGGTAAGTGAATTAATAATTTATACAGGGTGTAAATCGAAAAGTGGAACATACGCGTTTAACGTGGAAAATCAGTTTTCCTTTGCGCAAACGTAACCTTATTATTTTGTGTAAAATTACTTCAAATAAAAGTTATAGAGATTTCAATTCTACATCCAAATCATGTGAAACGATGATTTTAGCTCTTTCATATAAAAGTGAAAATTAATTATAAAATTGCAGTTTTTATGAGCTTTTAGTATGGACAGCCAAGAATTTATGACAAAAAATGAACATATTTAGATTACAGTACTAAAGTAACACAAAAAGGTAAATTGTTTTACTTTTAATTGAAAGTTACAAACGACACATTTGTTTATTATGCAACAGTGTCAGTGCAAATATGGTGGCTAAACAAAATCGTTTTCAGCATAAACTGCACTGCCACCGGATGAGGGCAGAACTCATTCATAGCGTTTTCAGCTTACACAGTATAAGTGCGCACTGAGTGCAACATGTCACGTGACCACACTGAACGAGTTCTGCCCACATCCGGTGGCAGTGGCGCCATATTTGCACTGACACTATTGCACTTGCCTAGGGAGTCAGTGCACAAAAGTCGCACTGAGCCAGTGCACGGTGCAACTTTTACTTAAGTTGAAAACGCATCAGCTGACTAAATTTTGCACTCAATGACAAGCTGAAAACGCTCAGTGCAAAAAAGTGCGCCAACTTGTAAGCAGAAAACGCTATCAGTGTGGTCATGTGATATGTTGCACTCAATGCGCACTTGCAATGTGTAAGCTGGAAACGTTATGAGAAACTTTGAGTTTGGCTTAAGTTAGCGTAAGTAAAAATAGGTTGTGGTTCTAGGTTTCATAATTTCTTGATATTTTTTTTTTATTATTACACATTTTTACTTCACATCAGTATACTTCACCTCACTACATGTCATTATCATACGAGTATTATTAATAAAATGAAATTACACAAGGACTATGGAGCCCAATTAAACATGTCCGTCCGTCTCCTACCGTGGTTGAAACAAGACAGTTTGATCAAGTATAAAAATACTATTTACAAAATGTTCGATCGTGTAAAAAAATATAATAGGCATCACGGACGTTTAATACATTTATACCGATTTTGGATAATGTTTGATACCGCGAAAACGGCTCGGTATCCAAACATCCTTTAACGGTACACTCGAGGCCACACGAGTATACAGGCCTGAATGCTTATCTCTGCTCAATGCGTCATGTCAAACTATGGGGCCAGCGCGCTAGTCTAGCTTTCTAAAAACAGTAGAACTACGAGGGCTGTTTGACGGAAGCGTGACTTTTCGCTAGTAGGCATTGATATCGGAAAATCAAAAACATTTGCATATAATAAAACCTTTTACTAGCTTAAACCCTAAGTTCCATGTCAGTCAGTGTAATAGTAAACATTTAACAGACATCGAAATAAATCTAGTTTGTGTTATCTTGAAAATATGGAAGAACGAGAATTTCATGTTTTAGTTAAACATTATTTTTTACGTGATATATCGGTGAAAGAAACTGAGGAGAAGTTTAAAAAATATTACGGCGAATTTGCTCCATCGCATGGAATGGTTTCCAAGTGGTATAATTCCTTTAAAACTGGTGATATGAGCACTGATGATGATGAAGAACGCCTGGGACCCTCACAAACGGTCACTACTAAGGATAACGTTAAAAAAATTCGTGATGTGGTAATGGCCGATCAACGATTGAAGGTGCGCGAGATAGCTCAACCTGTAGGCATCGCAATCGAACGCGTACATAATATTTTACACAACCATTTGGATATGAAAAAGGTTTCGGCAAGATTGGTGCCGCGATTACTGACAGTAGACCAAATGAAAATTCATGTTCAATTTTCAAGTGAATGTTTGGCCATGTTGCACCGTAATCCGGTCGAGTTTTTTCGCCGATAAGTAACTGTTGACGAAACCTGGATCCACCACCATATTGCAGAGACAAAGGAACGGTCAAAACAATGGATTTTACCAGGCGAAAGTGCACCAAAGAAGGCCAAAATTGGTCACTCAGCTAATAAAGTTATGGCGACTATTTTTTGGGATTCTAAAGGTATAATCCATATTGACTATTTGGAAAGGGGTAAAACAATAACAGGCCAATATTGTGCCAATTTACTGACCCGTTTTATGCCACTTTAAAGAAAAAACAGCCACATTTAGCACGTAAAAAAGTACTCTTTCATCACGACAATGCCCCGTCTCATTCATCCGCAATTGCGACCGCTAAATTGTTACAATTACGCTATGAATTGCTTCCCCATCTACCATACCAACCAGATCTGACCCCAAGCAACTTTCGTTTGTTTACAAATTTGGAAAAATTACTCACAGGCAAAAAATTCATATCAAATGGAAAGGTTATTGCTACAACGGAAGCCTATTTTGACGAGTTGCCAGAAGAATATTTTTCGGAGAGCTTAAAGAAATTGGAAAGACGTTGGACTAAGTGTGTAGCACTCGAGGGAACTATGTTGAAAAATAATTAAAAAAAAATTCGCTAAACATGTGTTTTATTTAGATGTCACACTTCCGTCAAGCAGCCCTCGTACAGCAGTCTGTGCGAGTGGACGCATGGTACAACGTAACACGGAACTTCAAATTTCGATTGTTTTTCGTTGAAGGAAATTGCAGAAGTGGTTTTAAAATACTATGTATCAATGTGCAGGAACAATTATAGTAACACGGATAAATTGATATACCTGACATTAGAGATTAGAAGCTAAACAAATTTTCCTAATATATGGTGAATGTACCATACATCATACAGAACATAATATTTAGTTGTTATGAAAAAAAAAAGGTATATTCAGCAACATTTTACTAAATAATTATAGAAAAAACTGTAAAGAACAAATTTGTAATAAAAAGCAGTTAAACAAAAAAAATGCAAGCACCTAAATGTATTTTATTCCAAAGTAATGGTTATTTTAAATACGAGTATATAATATGCGCACCTATGTATGTCATTTATTTTTAGTTTCATCGTATTCATATTATGTTTTGTTATATTATTTTCATTTATTAATGTTATTAATATTATTTCTTGTATTATTTAAACAATAATAAATAATTTAAAGTAAAACATGAGTTTATTATTCGTATATTTAGGCCATTTAAGGCCGTCGCGCACTTAAGCGAGGCGCAGCGCGGCGAAGCGAAGAGCGGCGAAGAGTCATTTTTAGAACCAACGCGCACTTGCGAGCAGTTTTCAACGAGAAACTTCCGCGTTTGCTTCACAAGATGGACAGCTCGGAGGAAACGCAACAACGCAGGCACTATCAATACGAGACAAATTTATAAATTATTTTGTTTCATCCGTAGGTTCAGTGCAGTGGCAAAATTCCATGGTACAGAGAGACCGAAAAAAATGTTTAAATTTTTTGATATATTCTACTACATTCTGTAACCAAGTAGTAAATCTCCTTTTTTGTTGAGTCTGCAATACTATTTTGTACAATAGAAATCGTTTAATATGTAAGGAATTTTCAGAACTAATTTTTTTGAAAAATTCTTTTACATTGTATAACTAAATAGATAATCTCCTTTTTAATTGACTTCATTTTTATTTATAATAATATATTTAGTTTTTTTGTTTTAAGTAGTAGTACATATTCAGTTGTCATCCATATATATTGGATCAAATAATTAATGAATTGCTTAAAATTCAACATTTTGTAATGTACATTGTTATATTTACAATTAATAAACTTAATATACATAGCATATCATATCGGTTATATTCATTTCTTCTGCTACTTCTAACCAGCAGTTGTCTTTCAATGTCTGATTAGAATACTCGACACATCCTATATCGTACAGATTTTTATATTTTGAAACCAGAAGAACTAATTTCTCTTCTGTGTTTGACATTTTCATAGAACATATACGTATTGTTTGATATGAAACGTGTGAAATTTAATTCTAAACCGGCTATTTCCAATGTGTCTCGGGCGTATTCGTTCTGATTTAGGTAGCTGCGCTGCGCTATCGCACACTTCAGCTCAGCGAAGCGAAGAGCAGAGAAGAGCTGAGAAAAATATTCTCCCCGAAGTATTCCGGCAAGTCGCTTCGCTGCTCTGCTCTTCGCTTCGCCAAAGTGCGCGTATACTCATAATAATATATTGAATGAAAAAACGGCTCTTCGTCGCGCTTAGCTTCGCCTCGCTTCGCCTCGCCCAAGTGCGCGACGGCCTATATAATTCGTTTTTTATTTAATTTGTTTAGTTTTGTATATAAAATAGTTATTATATAATATTTGAATAGTTATTTACGAGTTTTATATCTTTATAAATCACATTTTACAATCCTATTTGTTTAAAATTCCGTATTTTTCTTAAGTTTACACTGCGGTTGTTCGAGGCGTAGCTTTACAGCAAGAGGCTAGCTGTGACGTCAAGAATTGACCATTCAGGCCGGTATTCTCGTGTGTCCTCGGTACACTGCATTTACCACCTAATACGTAAATAACAATTTATTACAAATTATTAGAATTTGTAATGTATATTTCATTGAAATTATAAGCAATATTAATTATAAGAAAAAAATATCGATATGGTTCTATTTCAGCTTGGTGACATAATAAGGATGAAATGGTCGTTTTAAGCTTTGATGAGTCCTTTCCTCCCATTCTTCTGACTCGTCCGTTGCGAGCTTTACTTGTTATTATATCCAGATATAATGGATCAAACGAGATATCAGATTCGGAAGCCGAGTAGGGGCAGATACTTCAAATTGCATCTGCCTCATCAACATCGATAAAGAATTGCCCAGATTTCCCGAAAACAATTTTATCATTACAGGCAAAATAACCAACAAAACTATCAATCAATAAATAAAATTTATTAATGGTTCACCTACTAAGCGAAATATCATGGGTCAATTCTTCACTCAATAACTTACCTAAGTATAAAAAACCTATGACGGTACATGGTGCGCATTAAGCATAAGCACTGATATACCTATTTACTGCATTATTCTATTCATATGAATAATTAGTTTTTTAACTATCTAATAATGAGAATAAATTAAATGATATATTACAAAAAAAAATTCTTTATTGCCATGTTATGCTAAACACAAACAGGGTATTTTCTTTAAAACAACCAGTGCTTTTTGGACGATGCACAGTAAAAAATTGGTTTCATTTTTATGCTTTCTCCAATATTTCAGCCTCTAATTCACCGTAGTTAAAACCACGGTTAATAAAATTCTTGCCGCCCCTGAAAAGTAAAGGATGTTATATTAATTGATTAGTTGTCGGTGGGTTACCAGTGTAGCGGTGTTTTATGACTAAATCTTATTTAAATAGTGGCATATATTTAATGATAATATGTAGGTACTTTTATTTACAAAAAATAATTTTTTAATGTTGACAGAGTGTATTAACAGATGTTCGTATTGAAATAGTTTAGAGATCATAGTTTGGTGCTAAATTAGATATTTTGGAGGTATATTAAGTTATTTACTAACTTATCACATTTTCTGGTGACCGTAAATGAATAAACATCATGGTCGTATTGAAAATTTAGTGACCTGAATTTAGTATTTCGTCTCTTTATTATAGTTACACTTATACGACTGCAAATACACGGAAAACGATGCGATTGGTGCGAACTTGTCTCTTGTAGTTAAACTGTTACGTATATACGTAGTGCGCAAACGCTTATTTTTATAGCGAGACTCTCGCGAGAGTCTCGTGCGAGAACGAGACGAGACCCAAAAAAATGTGTAAGAACGAGAGCGAGATCGAGATAACAGATCCGAAAACGAGACGAGATCGATATTTTATATTTCTCGTCTCGTCTCGCCTCGCGTGCATCACTAGTAATAACTGGCCCACTGAATCATTCGCAAATTCCCTTATTTCTGGTGGCTTACATTCAATATTTATATCTTCAGTGCTACTTGACATTTTTCTATATAAAATGTTATTTAGTTAATTTTGTAAGTATGTAATATATTATTATTTAGATAAACTTACTGTTCTAGAGATCTCCAGAAACCTGTAAAAATTAACAGAAAACTCCAAAAGTTTTCAAAACTTCAATGTCAAACGATAATTCAGAAATAAATAAATATCAAACAAAGAGTCATAACCATAGCAACCGAACCAAGATTGATATTCCGCGCTATATTGCGGCTAAACAGATTCTGATTTGTCGAAAGCCGTGTGGAATTATTCCAAACGGCATACGGAATTATACCACACGGTTTGTTGGAATAATATGAATTCCAACATAATTTTTAGTTGTGGAATGTGTAGTTTCCAAAATCGTGTTGGAAAAAAATGTTATTACAAAAAATTATCAGGAATGAGGGGCTAACTTATTGGTAATAAAAATTCCGAAATTTCAACGATATAATATAGTGTATAGTGTTGTGTAACAATTATTATTTTGAAATAGGCTATGCGGTATACAACTATTGATACGACTGTTTGAGGCCACACGAGAATACAGGCCTGAATGTTCAATTCGTTACGTCACAGCTAACCTCTTGCTGTCACGCCACGCCTCGTACGACAGCAGTGTAAGCATATAAAATATACGGAATTTTAAACAAATAGGATTGTAAAATGTAATTTATGAAAATATACAACTCGTAAATAGCTATTCATATATTATATAATAACTATTTTATATACATAACTAAACAAATGAAATAAAAACGAATTATAAATGACCTAAATATACGAATAAATTCATGTATTATTTTTCAATAATACAAGAAATAATAAAAAATAATAATAACATTAATAAATATTTAGATCTGGAGCTAACAAATGAAAATAATATAATGTAGAACATATCAAAATGATAATAATGAAACTAAAAATGAATGGCATACATAAGGTACGCATATTATATATTTAAAATAACCATTACTTTGGAAAAAAATAGATTTAGGTGCTCCTAATTTATTTATTTATTTATTTTTGCTTTTTATTACAAATTTGTTCTTTACAGTATTTTCCATAATTACTTAGTAAAATGTTGTTGAATATCCCTAAAAAAAATTTCATAACTAAATTTGATGTTCTGCATGATACACATTCATCATATATTAGGAAAACTTGTTTAGCTTCTATTTCTCTAATGTCAGGTATAACCATTTAGCCATGTTACCGTAATTGCTCCTGCACATTGGCACAAAGCACTTTAAAACTATTTTTACAATATCCTTTAACACAAAACAATCGAAATTTGACGTTCCGTGCTGCGCAGTACCGTGCGTCTATTCGCGCTGACTGCTGTACCTCTACTGTTGTTAGAAGGATAGACTAGCGCGCTGGCCTTATAGTTTGAAGTGATGCATTGAGCAGGGATAAGCATTCAGGCCTGTATTCTCGTGTGGCCTCGGACTGTTGCCTAGGTCCTAGGTTTCGCAAGTGTCACTTCTATCATTTGTTTGTTTTTGTTCGTTAATTATATAGGTTACTATTCAAAAAATATGTTTTTGTTCTATTGTTTGAGACTCACTGGTTGAAGTTTTGGTTTGTTATTATAGTTGTATGACACGATATTTGGAAATGACTTACGCAGGTTTTATAACCTTTTTTAAGGATTAAATTTATATTAGTTTATACAGTGTGTTGAAA
Source organism: Harpalus rubripes (assembly GCA_963082715.1). NCBI lineage: Eukaryota > Metazoa > Arthropoda > Insecta > Coleoptera > Carabidae > Harpalus > Harpalus rubripes. The sequence continues at coordinate 44,382,695 of OY720458.1, read as the reverse complement.
AGAAAAAAATCCCAACACGGAATGGGTTGTGAACAAAGAAACGTATGTCTTAATTTAAAAGTATTTAATTGAATGTGAATTTGACACGAGATATTGTTAACAATAGTATATCTAAAGAAATTAAATCTTTTCTTCTTTAATCTTATTTTAGGAATGGAAATAAATTAAAAAACGACAAGCGGCAATGTACTGTATCCTTTTTTTTATCTTTTCAGCTTTCAAGAACAATTTTGATAACTTGTCTTTTGAATTGCATAATGATCAGATATACGTTCATCTGTTCATAGCCCACTCCGAGATAAGTTTTGTTTGAACACACTGTAGTTTACAGCATTTTACGTTGGTCGATAATAGCAAATCTTCATTTCACATATTGAAAATGAAATTCAGCATGTGAAAGTGCGTATACTGGTATTTTCACAATCACAATCTTGCGATGATAAAACGATTGTATAAATCTACGGAATACGAAATAATTTGAATGCGAATACTCAGTACTTAGCTGTCTGTCGTTGGCTGGCTGGCTCATCAGCTTCCAAATAATGCCGGCTATATACCAGATACAGAAAATTCGTCCCAGCTTTATTCGTCCAATTTGAAATATCAATCGAAAAAATTACCGAAAATCCTTTTCATGATACAATATTTCAAGAAATTTAATATTGTGTTATCGCCTTTTTTTTGTAATAACAGCTTTAATTCTATTAGGCTTTCTATCCACAAGTTCAGCATATTCTTTTGTTACAATATGTTTTGCAAGCTAAGTTTTACTGTAGGCACTGGATTTGTACGAAGGTGTTTTTCATATTGTACCAAACGTAAAGGGTCTCAGTTATGGTTGCCCGTATATATGGGATTGTCCCATATTTTAGCTAAAATTTGTGCGTTCCGTAAAGTACTGTTCGGGACGCCCAATTGTCCTATATTTTGTAAGGAGCGTGATTTAATTATCATTTTATTTTGAGTAGTTCAATAGAATAATTATATTGTTACTCAGTAATATAATATTTTAAATTAATGATTTTTCAGATTTACTGTTTCTGTCATTATTAATTATGCTCGTATTTCGCATCATAATTATATTTCAATTAATAAATGTCTTGTAATGAATTCGCAAATTTTATTATAAAAAGTAAAGATGCAAATAAAAATATATTGGAAGTTGCAAAATCGCAAAAGAAATATAAATTTAAAAATGTTTTTTTAATATTTAAGACTGACAATGTTACTTTTGTTATAGAATTTTTCTTAATTTTATGTTAATATTTTATTTTAATGTATTATTTATGTAACTGTTTTCTTGCAATAAAATAAATTATTAGTTTCTGACTTCTATCCGATTTAATTTTTTAAGAATTTGTTAAATTTGCTTCATTGTAAAGAACTCTATTTTATAGCGTTTTCAGCTTACAAGTCGAGTGCGCACTGGTGCGCACTTTTTTGCATTGAGCGTTTTCAGCTTGTCATTGAGTGCAAAATTTTGGCAGCTGATGCGTTTTCAGCTTAAGAAAAAGTTGCACCGTGCACTGGTTCAGTGCGACTTTTGTGCACTGACTCCCTAGGTAAGTGCAATAGTGTCAGTGCAAATATGGCGGCTAAACAAAATCGTTTTCAGCTTAAACTGCACTGTCACCAGATGAGGGCAGAACTCGTTCAGTGTGGTCACGTGATATGTTGAACTCAGTGCGCACTTGCACTTTATGAGCTGAAAACGCTATTATCTTACTTTGCACTAAAACACGTTTGATCTTGAAAATTTTTTCTCGCAAATTTTGAATCCATCGATATATGTCCCGTATTATGAAATTATAAATCTGGCAACCTTACTTTAAGTAGAAGGTAAATCTAGACTAGAATATGACCCTTTAAATACCAGTCGAACTATCATCGCCAGTCATTTGGCCCATAGTTTTTGTAAGTTTTAAGTCTATATTTAGTAGTCGAAAGAATTTTGTAGAAATTTTCTACCATTTGTGAAATTTTATAATTTGATGAAAATGTAGGCTGGCCTAACTTTTATGAGCCCGGGCTCGTATATAACATAGATAAACAAGTGTAAATATATGCATGAAATCTTGGATATCTGTATTATCGTAGTGTTGAAGTCTCTCTAATAAAATGAAACTGCTCCATTTTTCAATCGGGTAATTACAGAATTTTCACATAAATGACGTCAAAATAGATACCGTGAACGTTAAAGTTTCAGATAATGTGAACGTTATTCTATACATCAAAATATGTTTTTACATATTGTACACGTTATTTTATCTCTCTCAAACAAGGAAACTGGAAGGCAAATTAGGAAGTCTTATTTTGATTGCTAAGTTAGCAAAATTAAGTGTGAAAGATTTCAACGATGTCTTAATAAATTTTAAATTGGCAAACAAATAACGGATCCCGTGCTTACACGCAGTACCGGATTACCTTTGCACGCGCCCCTACGCAAAAATTTACTTGCGGCCCCCAACCATACCCCCTCCTCTATTTTTACCCATCTATTAATCAATAAAATAATAAATGGCATTCAAAATAAACATTTTTCTTGTAAAAAAATACATAATTATTTTTTAAATATAAAAACCAGAATTTATAAATTAAATTCTCTTTCTTGATTTTTTGCTTGTGAATTCAGCAATTATATTATCGAAATTCAGAGCTTTGGTTATTGGACTGTTTATAAACAGAACTGTCAACTTCGTACGTCCTTCCTGACTAACAGAATTTCTTAAATATGTCTTTGTTCTCTTTAATGTAGAAAATGACCTCTCACCAGTCGCTTTTGTACTTGGGAGTGTTAAAAATATTCTACAAGCAATTTCTACGGTAGGAAACATTGTGATTAATTTTATTTTTTTCTCTAATAAAAATTGAAAGTGGCTTTATATTCCTGACTTCAATATTTTCGAAGAAATATTTACATTGCACACACTCGTTAGAAAATGATTCATCCAAATCCTCATAGTAAATATCCCGCACAAAACACAACAGCTATTAGTAACAATATCATAACATTGAATATTAAAGGACATAATTCTGAAGCGCCCCCTCGCATTGCAGCGCCCTTAGGCAGTTGCCTAGTTTGCCTAGTGGATAATCCGGCCCTGCTCACACGTGATCCTTTCTCTGTGGCTTTGACTCCTTTATGCCCGATAATATCAAGCGCAGTCAAATCTTACCACAAACTGTAGTCAACTAAACTAGGTTCATTTTTTGAATTTAAGTTAAAATGATATGCATGGTATAAAACTTCCAAACATTACGTTGAATTGAACTCAGTTTAAACCGGCTTAGTCGGTAAGTTTACTATGTAACTAACTTCACAGATATTTAAGATATGTCAAATAAAGTTGTGAGAAAATGAGGATGACTAACATGACGATCCAGAGACCTGCTATTTAAAAAAAAATGTTTCACTAAATTTTTTTCTTCATTTGTCTGGGACATTTTAATGTAATTGGGACGAAGAAATGCTATATGGTGCAATACTTTGTGTACTATTCGACCCGCAGTAGATTTATTAACTGCAACAAGATCACAAGCTACACTTTGAAATATTCCTGAGATACCTTAGAGAAATTAAAATTTGTAGCATTGAATTCATAGACTTATTTTGAAGTGTGATTGAATCTAATTGTGAACTTAATATTTTCACAAATTCACGCACTGTATTTTTGTTAAATCGATATCTTAATTTGAATTCTATGTCATCGTAAACCTCATATGAGTTGTTTCTATCCCGAAATACGCGGGGATGTCTAAAATGAATAACTTGATCTTCTTCACTATCTGACCTCGATGAATCAAAATTTAATATTTCAAATAGTACCAGAAAGTAAAATAAAAACTTGATTTATCACTGTTTTATCAAAATGATAAAATAATAATATTCAATGAACATTTGAATTGTAACATTCCAAAAGTCAGTTAAGAAATGAACTTAACTTTGAACGAGCAAAATCAATCGTTCAAATTAATCAGCAGTTGATCTTTGGTTAACCCTTAAGTGGTCGCGTCTATTTTTGTAACGTAAGTGGTCGCGCGGAGCACTGAGTGCACCGCTCCTTAAATATAGCTATATTGCTGCATATTTTCGATATTTGTTGTAGCCGGATGAATTAACATTACCTATTACTATTTAATACAATATTTACTAGAAAAAAAAAACAAACAAAAAAATAAATCAACAAAAAGATATTATCACTTTAGTAAAGGCGAATCTATTCTTGCAATGTAAAATATTTTTAAATTAACAAAATATAGAATTTGAAACACAATCATTGTTCTTAGAGTTATAATTTTTTATAATAATAAAAAAAAAACTCAGAAGCTTTCTTCTTGCTTTGACTCGATGTCGTTATCGCTGTAAAGTAAATACTCTTTTACAGAATCTTCCGAATCATCCTCACCCACATCGTATATACAAACTATCCACTTCTTTCTCCAGCTCCATCAATGCTCCATAGCTCCAATCTCATCCTTGTCTATTTCTAAATGCTTGGCAAGTTCTTCGCCAGTCAGCTGCTTTTGGGTTTTTGGCCGTAAAATTATGATAAAATTGCATATTTGCACTTACAATATAATTACTATAAATTTATTGGTATTACTTGACTGTTAGTATGATGTTAGGGCTGATGATAAATAATTGGAGATGCAGTCTTGGTAGGTAAACATTACAAAATTAAAAATGTAAGGATGAAAATATCGTCAAAAAGTTTAAGAGATAATAAAATACGTGCATACATCAGAAACAACTAAAGATAACTGTTATCTTATAGCCTAAATTTTAGTTTGATCAAAATAGTGTACACAAATAGGAATTTCAATTTTACTTACATAAGTGCTCGCGCCGTAGCACTCCGTGCACCACTCGAACATACTGCTGAACATACGTCCATATCTTCGAGAAGAGTGGTTCAAACTAAAAATTCCGTCGATAGTGCACGGTAGACACAACAGTCCTAGGTTACAGAGTTTTTAATACGTTTTTACACTGAGTGCACCTGCGCGACCACTTTAGGGTTAAGTAAAAAATAATGTCTATACTACTCAACGCTAGTTCAAAACACTCAGTCAACTTCTGCAAATTAAAATCAAGAGTTGAACTATGTTTATACTATCGGCCATTAGTGTGTTTTTTTATTGTTCTTTTAAATTTTGCTGCTACTTGTAACTAATTTAATATTTATTGTTTTTTGTGTCGTACGACGTCTGTATCCGACCTTATTTTTTTTTGCGAAAACCTGATGGATTTAAAGCAAGCGCGCTTGCATGAGCCGACCTTGAACTTTCGCGCGCATGCGTGAATTTTTTCGCGCCTGTCGATAGCGTCTGTTGCTGGCAAGCAGTATTTGAGTAAAATAGTGTGTAGTGCTCTCGTCGGTTTTTCATTGCAAGGAAAATGACGGAACCACTGCAGCAGCGCTATTATATAAAATTTTGCCTGAAACTGGGAGACAGCCCGGTGGAAACCATTCGGAAGCATTCCACGTGACCAAGACCAAAGAAGGCCCGCCAAGTGTGCAACAACGTCAAAGTAATACTGACTGCCTTCTTTGACTCCCGCAGTGTGGTATACCACGCGTACGCGCCACAGAGTCAAACAATTACCAAAGAGTACTACAGAGATGTCCTCCGTCGTCTACGTGATGCTGTGCGGTGCAAGAGACCGGAGTTATAGTCAACAGGACTTCTGGCTGTTCCTTAAACTCAAGAGGCCATTGAAAGAAACGCGATTTTAGAAAAGAGAGGACATTATGGCTGCAACGACTGCCGAACTAAACTCCATTCCGAAAGAAGCTTTCTCGGAATGCTTCCAATAATAACGGCACCGCTGGGAGAAGTGTGTGGAGTCCCAAGGAGACTACTTTGAAGGTGATTAGGTTTCCGAAGCTCCAGGTATGCAAGTTTTTTTCCCCCGGCCAAAGATCGGATACTTTCCTAACAGACAGTATTTGTGTTTTGCTAGATTATACTCTTGCGCCGTATAAACACCCTTATTAAATATAAGAATCCACATTTCGGCAAAAAAGGATTTGTCCCAGTTATATGGGTCCACATTATTAATCATTTAAATTTTTTCTCCATACTGTATTTTCATATCACCTGCTAAATTATTGATATAAAGAAACGACATGATGAGTACAAAGCAAAACTGACACTGATGCATTGGCAAGCAAAAAACAATGACAAGTTCTTAAAGCCTGCGGTCAATAAACAATTCAAAGCTAGTTTCAAATTGCAGCCAACTCATTGTCCTGCAAAGTGACAGTCACATCCCAAACATGGATTAGCCACAGACTAAGTATCACGTGTGAGCCCGCGATGAATAGTTAAATAGAAATACTGTATAAAGTTGAACAAAATAAAATTTAACTAAAACTTTGCAGTTGTCTTTCTTTAAAAGTTAGGTTATGTCTGCTTTAACGTCAAATATAAAGTAGTTTTCGACAGTACCTATGTACAAATAAGGTTAAGCGTTATTTACATGCTCATTGAAGCCAAATTGAGTTTAACATACGTTATTAATTTTGACGTGTGAAAAGTGAAAACTCCATTATTAAGGATTAAAATTTTATGATTGTCTTTGGACAAGCTATCTTTGTACGAATTATCCTTGTGTTTCCTTATCGTCCTTGGTACACAGCGGGCAAGTCAGCATCTGTGGGAGGCAAATGGGCAAATGTACGCAGATAGAACAGAAGGGTAAAGGAAATGAAATGAAACATTACGGAGAATATGTTTTATCTAGAGTGACTGAAATCAAGTGTTGCTATTGCTATTGCTCTTCTTTCTTCGCCTAACAAGTGATTACTCCACAGCAATTTTATCTGGCTTACTTTATAGCACAAAGGTCAAAAACAAGAACATCGTTTGAGATTTTAATGATGATTTATGTTCCAAGTTGGGCTTTGAACGAAAAGATCAGTTTTTAATCATTTCAAAGGGTTCCACAATACATACGAGTATATGATAAATAAATAAATACCGGAAGTTTTTCATCAGTAAACATGGGCGTATCTCTATACCAAAGTTACATTTAAAATGATTGACAGCAATGTATTATCGCGTTTTTTTTAAACAGAACATCGGGAGTTGTCAAAGTCATCAAACTGTCGTATCAATTTTAGAAATTCTTTTTTATATCGAAAGAGTATAGCATTTTTATTTATTTGTATAATTTAATAATTCTTATTAGTAATTGGCTTGTTCTGATTTTCTTTTAATGCTGTCTATTGACCGCATTTTGTTTACAAATTTTTTATAGATTTTTCTAATAGTTGCTGGACTTTGTCCTGTGTCGTATATTAAAAGTAGCAGGAAATAAATCGGAAACTTGCTTTAGACTCATATTAGACTTATACCATGTTATGAGTTGTACTTTTCCTTCATACATCGGTTGTCAGCTGTCAATCATTTTAAATGTAACTATGGTAATGGCATACATCCATGTTCACTGAAAAAAAAAAAAAAACTCTCGGTATAATATAGCATCACGGCTGGTTATGTCAATCTGTTTGTACACAAATATCGGTAATGCTGATGATATCTGTATCGCGCGGGCGTTTACCAGGCGTCTCATTGCTGGTGTGGAGAGTGCACCACAGGAGTCCCTTTTATGCCATTTAATATTAGAAATAATTTTACCGTCGGTCAGGTTCGAATTTGGCTCCCTAGATACGCGACCATACACTAAATAAATTAATAAATAAACGAGTCGTTTAGGTATTGTCATACTAATTTGATCCACTAACAATAACAATGAAACAAATATTTTTGAAGAATGTCAGTTAATTTTTTTTCAATTACATTTAGACAATAGCAAATAAATAGATGAATAATTATTGATTAAGGCTCTTTTAAGGCCGTCGCGCACTTGAGCGAGGCGCAACGCGGCGAAGAGTCATTTTTAGAACCAACGCGCACTTGCGAACAGTTTTCAACGAGAAACGGCAGCGTTTGCTTCAAAAGATGGACAGCTCGGAGGAAACGCAACAACGCAGGCACTATCTATATGAGACAAATTTATAAATTATTTTGTTTCATCCGTAGGTGCAGTGGCAAAATGCCATGGTACAGAGAGGCCGAAAAAATGTTTAAATCTTTTCCTATATTCTACTACATTCTGTAACCAAGTCTGAAATACTATTTTGTACAATAGAAATCGTTTAATATGTGACGAATTTTCTGAACTAGTTTTATAAACTGTTTCCACTTTTAAATCAAAATTATATTTTGTACATTCATTTCTTTATATTTTGAAACCAAAATATCTTATTTTTCACATTATACCATAATCTATTCGTATTGTTTTGCTATGATGTGTGAAAGGTATGAAATTTAGTTCTACATCGGCTATTTCCGATGCATTTCGGGTATATTCGTTCTGATTTAGGTAGCTGCGCTACGCTGCGCTATCGCACACTTCAGATCAGCGAAGTGGAGAGCAGAGAAAAATGTTCTCCTCGAAGTATTCCGGCGAGTCGCTTCGCTTCTCTGCTCTTCGCTGCTCCAAAGTGCGCGTATATACATAATAATATATTGACTGAAAAAACAGCTCTTCGCTGCGCTTCGCTTCGCCTCGCCCAAGTGCGTGACGGCCTTTTTAGTCTGAAGGCCGTCGCGCACTTGGGCGAGGCTCTTCGCTTCGCTGAGCTGAAGTGTGCGATAGCGCAGCGCAGCGCAGCTACCTAAATCAGAACGAATACGCCCGAGACACATTGGAAATAGCAGGTTTTTGAATTAAATTTCACACGTTTCATATCAAACAATACGTATTATGAAAATGTCAAACACAGAAGAGAAATTAGTCTAATCTAATCAAACATTGAAAGACAACTGCTTGTTAGAAGTAGCAGAAGAAATGAATATAACCGGTATGATATGCTACGTATATTAAGTTTATTAATTGTAAATATAACAATGTACATTACAAAATGTTGAATTTTAAGCAATTCATTAAATATTTGATCCAATAGATATGGATATGACAACTGAATATGTACTACTACTTAAAACAAAAAAACTAAATATATTATTATAAATAAAAATAAAGTCAATTAAAAAGGAGATTATCTCTTTAGTTATACAATGTAGAAGAATTATTCAAAAAATTTAGTTCTGAAAATTCCTTACATATTAAACGATTTCTATTGTACAAAATAGTATTGCAGACTCAACAAAAAAGGAGATTAACTACTCGGTTACAGAATGTAGTAGAATATATCAAAAAATTTAAACATTTTTCCGGTCTCTCTGTACCATGAAATTTTGCCACTGCACTGAACCTACGGATGAAACAAAATAATTTATAAATATAGTGCCTGCGTTGTTGCGTTTCCTCCGAGCTGTCCATCTTTTGAAGCAAACGCGGAGGTTTCTCGTTGAAAACTGCTCGCAAGTGCGTGTTAGTTCTAAAAATGACTCTTCGCCGCTCTTCGCTTCGCCGCGCTGCGCCTCGCTCAAGTGCGCGACGGCCTTAAATGGTGTAGTAACGAACTGCTACCGAAATGAATTGAAAACTGATAACAATGCTCCTTGGCTGATACTGGCAACTTTATGTTAGCTTTGATTCAAAAAACTAAATTAACAAAATAAGCTGGCAATAAAATTTGTGGTAAAACTTTGTTAACACAATATCTAGAAAATTTACAAAAAAAAGTTACTAAGAAATATTGTTGCTCTCGACGGGTTTTGTCACTGGTTAAATTTAATGTACGTTTTTCTGTTCCTGTTTGTAAAGTTTATATTGTAAATCTATTCAATGTATAAAAATTCGTCTTTTCGCTAACATGATATAAATTTATAAAGGATATGATTTAGTTATTAAAATCTGAGTAGTATACGTACTAATGAAACTTCTGGCTAATTTGATTGTATATCTCTTCCATTTCATCAGGTAGCCGTATATAGTAAAATGAGTTTGCAAACGAAGAAGAAAATAAAATTTACAAAGAGCGAAAACACAATGCACAAAATGTAATTATAATGGGCGAATCGCATGCGTTTTGATAAAGACGAAACCTTGATTATTTTCTTATTTTCAAGAATTTTCTCAATATCATTACATTTCATGCTAAATTCTTCCAACGAAACCATACGAATACGAATTCATGATTAAATTTATTATATAGCTTGGCCAAAATTAAATGTTTTGTATTTCAATTAATTTTGATATTTTTATACAGGGTGTTAACGGTCTGGTGCGAACATAGGGATTTAACATGGGCGTAACTACCGAAATTACGAAATAAAGGAATTTTACTAAAATTGTGAAACAATACCTAGTGTTTTTATTTCTTTTTATAATCATGTTTTATCGAGTGCCAACAGCTTCATCAATTGAATTTCTAAATTATTCGACTTCGTATCTCTCTATAGTTATCGAGATTTTCATGCATGGCGCATTATTAGGACATTGTTTATAATATATATATATATATATATATATATATATATATATATATATATATATATATATAATAATTTTATTTTATAAATCAATTATTTATTAAAAATAATAAAATATTTGGACTTGTTTGGTTTTTACAAGATATTATCATTTACCCAATGGAAAATTGTTTATTTCAAAACGCAAACAAAAACATTTGATGCATTATTTCATGCTTATTATTGACCAAACTTGTATGCCATAATTATATCAACATTCAAAATCATTTCTATACATGAAATATATTAAATTAAAATGCAATTAATGAATCAAATTTAAATTTATTTCAATTATTTTCATATACATAGTTTTAAAATGATCGGAAATGAAATAAATTTTATTAATGAATTTATAAATATCTATTGGATTGGAAAATTTTAACTATGTTATATAATGTTGTAATGAGTTTCTATTCACAGGAAAAATATGTTTGTACTATATAGGGTGTTTCAGACAACCCGTCCCACGTGTTTTTTTTTAACTGCGACGTCCTAGAGGTTAAAAAAATTAACATAACATAATCCTATTTCAAGAATTTAATGGCAGTAGTATCAATTTCCGGATGTTACCGGAAGTAGACGTAACTACACTTAGATTCAGAATTTCAAATGGGAACTTAAGTCATGTGTGGTATCGTTGGATGTGTATTCTAAAAACAAATAACTTTTGCTTAAAACATTTTATTATTTCTTGGGCAATAAATATTTTTAAAAAAATTTAAATGTTCGAAGTGCCTTCCTCTTTCATCGGTTAATTTTTGCAGCCAAAGTCGGACATTGTTGACTGCGCTTAACACTTAATTTTCACTCAGCGAGTGGCAGACAAGACAAATTCTGTCCTTCATGTTATCTTATCTTTCGTGACCAGCACAGTACCTTTCGCCCTTTTCGTTTTATGTTACATAAGTATCGTATATAATATTTCTTGTGCACACAATAAAACATTTTGTTATTCCATTGATAAACTACATGCGATTGTGAGACAGTGATTAAAAGGAGTAAATGTCAAATTGAACAAGAGAAAAACAGGAGTATGCTGGCTATGCAACGAAGGTGGAAAGTACTTCGAACATTTTTAATATTTATTTCGTAAAATATCTAATATAAAAAAATGTTTCCAACAAAAGTTGTTTGTCCAAAGATACCACACATGACCTAGGTTCCCATTTGAAATTCTGAATCTGAGTAGTTACGCCTACTCCTGGTAAATTCCGGAAATCGAGACTACTATCTTTAAACGTTGCAGTTCTGAAAACAAAAAATGACTGGGATTGGTGGTCCGAAACACCCAGTATAAACAAATATATTAATATTTAAATTACAATATTATTATAATAAGTACTCATTGCTCTCAGTATAGTATAATAATAAAAACATAAACATTTACAGTTAATTAGGTTAAGATAAGAGTCGTTAATCCGTGCTGCCAATTAGTGATCAAACGATTACAGTTAAGATTAATCGTAATCGCGAATTATAATCATTTCACGGTTAGTCGTAATCGTCAACGATTATTAAGGTGTGCCTAATTAGGACAACATTTTTGATTATTTTCCATTTTCATTTGTTATAACAAAAATATAACAAATATTATACAGGTGTGCAAAAAAAACTGGAACATAGGGATTTTATATAAGTGTGGAATTTGACTCTATTGTAAATTTTAGAAGAGAACTCAAGAATAACAAGTGGCTTTAAATTAAGTTTTACTTAAAAAAAAAATTCTATGTAACAGCAGATCGGCAACGAGATATTTCAGAAATAAAATGTTAATATCATGGGCGCCCGCAGAATTTTTTACAAGGTGGGTCGAAATTTTTGTTGTAAGAAAAAAATGCGCCGCAGGCGAATTTTTAATAATTTTCAAGGTCAAACGTGTTTTAATGCAAAGTAAGATAATATAGAGTTCTTTACAATGAAGCAAATTTAACAAATTCTTAAAAAATTAAAATCAATATTTTATGACGAAAATGCGTATGTACGCTCTAAAAGCGTAGAATTGCCCCTTCTACTAGGCTTTATGATGCGAGATGCGAGCATAAGCAATAACTACAGAAACAGACAATCTGAAAATACAATGTTGCATTAAATTAAAATATATTACTGAGTAACAATATAATTATTCTATTGAACTGCTCAAAATAAAATGTATAATAATTAAATGTTAATTAAATCGCGCTCCTCACAAAATACGGCAACCCTAATCATACGTAGGTACTTCTAATATAAATAAATATACAATGTCTATTCATTATTTACTTTTCTATTTCTTTATTCCTATATAACAGTAAAATCGATAATTGTGAAAGTTTTGAGAAGAACGTGATCAAAAAATAATTAGAATAAACTACGGCATATTAAAGAAAATACAACACCGAAGATAATGTAATATAATAACAGTACATAACATAATTTACTCATTCTGACACAGCTATTTCGTACTTAGTAATAGACAGTATGTAATAAATTATGATTAAAATATAAGAAAATATTACCAATAATTATTAAAAAATACAGTGATACATTGAAATGAAAAAATAAAATTATAATTTTATTTTTAAAAATGGATACAGTCCATAAATGAAAGGGGGGTCAGTCGACCCTTTCGATACCCCCCCCCCCCTGTGGGCGCCTATGGTTACTATTTACAATTACAAGTTTAATAAAGTATCACTGCTTATAATATAATATCTTCTGTACTGTATACAACCATTTTATAACATTAAAACTAGATTATGAACCATAATTATAAGAAAACAATGACTGCAAAAATTATAAGCACGGATACTTCAATAGCCATCTAATTCTTCTCGAAATTATAATATTTTATTTCTGAAATATCACGTGGTGCCGATCCGCTGTTACATCAAAATGATTATTTTTTTAAATGTAGAATTTAATTTTAATTAACTTTTTATTCCTACAGT